>PYUH01000120.1:6296378-6358317 GCA_016808085.1 Suaeda aralocaspica | reverse complement strand
ATTATAATTAAAAAAAAAAAAAAAAAAAAAATCCCAAAAGTTGGGTAGACCTAGACTTGTAAAGAAGAATCTAGAACCCCCCAAAAAAAAACACAAAACCAATTCTAGACCCTTCTTTGAAATTTCACACCATAACAACATCAACGGCCACAAACCTTTCCTTCTCATCTCAAACTCAATCTCCACCGTCCAAATATAAATCCCTTAAAAAAAAAACCTCTTCCCTATAAATTCCCCTTAACAATTCTCTTCATCTTCTTTCTTCTGTATTCTTTTTCTCCCACAACAAGCTATCATAAATATTCAATTATCTTCAACAAATTTTCATTCAAATTATAATAAAATTAATCAAAATTAATTGAAGAAGAAGAAGATGTTTGGAAGAGGGCCAAAGAAGAGTGATAGTACGAGGTATTATGAGATATTGGGAGTACCTAAAAATGCTTCACCTGAAGATTTGAAGAAGGCTTATAAAAAAGCTGCTATTAAAAATCACCCTGATAAAGGTGGTGATCCTGAGAAGGTATTTTGTTTTTAATTTCATCGTTTTTTTTGGTGAATTTTGATTATTTTTTGTGAATTTAGTTTGAGGGAATTAGGGTTTTGATGATGATGATGTTTGGAGAATTGGGTAATTGGGGTTATTGGATGATTGTAAAACCCTAGTGTAATGTAAGAGGTGTGATTTTGGGTTGAATTGTTGATTAATTTGTGTGAATTTTGGGTTTAATTGATGATGTTTTGATTTATG
Organism: Suaeda aralocaspica; assembly: GCA_016808085.1. Classification (NCBI taxonomy): domain Eukaryota; kingdom Viridiplantae; phylum Streptophyta; class Magnoliopsida; order Caryophyllales; family Amaranthaceae; genus Suaeda; species Suaeda aralocaspica. Next base: position 6,357,566 of record PYUH01000120.1, on the reverse strand, counting down.
TATGAATTAATTTGTGGGAATTTGATTTGATATTGTGAAGATGATCTCTGTTTTTGAGTTTCGTTTCTGATTATTGATGTTGATTGTTGGTATTTTGATGGTTTTTGATAATTAATGTATTGAATTTAGGTTTAGAATTATAGATTTATTAGTTAATGATTTGGATGATGGTATTGCAAGGCGGTGTCGCAAGCTGGTGTTAGGGTTTGATCAACTGTTTCAATGGTGTTTGTATGTGTTAGATAGGATGGAGAATGAGGAGAGTAGTTAAGGCGAGGAGCGGAGGCGTTAAAGGCTGGGTGTTAGGGTTTGATCAACTGTTTTAATGGAGTTTATATGTATTAGATGGAATGAAGAATGAGGAAAGTAGTTAAGGCGAGGAGCGGAGACGCTAAAGGCTGGGTGTTAGGGTTTGATCAACTGTTTGAATGGTGTCTATGTATTAGATAGAATGGGGATGAGGAGAGTTGTAAGTGCGAGTAGCGGTGTGTAATTGTGTTAGATAGAATGGTGATAGAGGAGAAAGACGAGCCATGGAAGATCGGTGTTAGGGTTTGATCAGCTGTTTGATGGTAGGCATATGTGTTTGCGGAGTAATTAATAATGACGCCTAGTTGCTTCATGTATTATGTTGCACTTAGCTAGCTTTCGGCCTTAGGTATAGTTGCCTCGACTATGATATTAGTAATGGCCTAAAAGGGGTGTGATTGAGTAATTGAAGACCTTATATAGGTAGGTTGGCACACGGGATGGATGTTTGTTGGTTAGATAGTTGGAAGAGGGATTGAGAATTAACTAATTAACTGATTGGTGTGTAAGGAAAATGTTGCCAAGTGAGGATTGATTGTGGCGGTACACCAACGCGATGAATGGGTATTGAAGTTTGGTTTTAGGATGATCGATTGTTGGCTGGTAAATTGTAAATAACGGAGCTTCATAATGTTTATTTCTAGACATGTTTAGAGAAACACCGCATTGTTTTTTTCAAATTGGTAATGGCTTGGAATTTCTGACTTGTGATTGTCTAGTGTTAGGAGTTGTGTAGCATCTTTAGTAATGAAATCCTACTATGATTGGATTAATCCTATTAATTAGAGTGTTAGTTTTGAATTGCTGAATTATGACTGGTAAACTAAAGCTGGATTTGTGCCTTGTATACTGTAGTTTAAAGAGTTGGCTCAAGCATATGAGGTCCTAAGTGATCCTGAAAAGCGAGAGATTTATGACCAATATGGTGAGGATGCACTCAAGGAAGGAATGGGCGGAGGCAGTGGCATGCACGATCCATTCGACATCTTCCAATCATTCTTTGGTGGAAGCCCATTTGGTAAGTCAATTGCCATCAATGAATTGAATTTAACGCATGCTTGCTTGTTCATATTATACAATATGCTAATCAATGTTTATCTGTTGAATTTTGATGATTAGGTGGTGGTGGTAGTAGCAGGGGAAGAAGGCAAAGGAGAGGAGAGGATGTAGTCCATCCTCTCAAGGTATCACTTGAAGATCTCTACACCGGTATAACAAAGAAGCTCTCCCTGTCTCGCAATGTGATATGCTCAAAGTGCTCTGGGTGAGTATTCTCGTATAAATTGTTCTCAGTGTTTCATCTTGCTAAAGCTTTGTTAAATAAACTGATGTGTTGTGCTTGTAACAGCAAAGGTTCAAAATCTGGAGCTTCCATGAAGTGTTCTGGATGTCAAGGTACTGGTATGAAGGTGTCGATTAGACAGCTTGGACCTGGGATGATTCAGCAAATGCAACACCCCTGTAATGACTGTAAAGGTACTGGTGAGACAATCAATGACAAGGATAGATGCACTCAGTGCAAGGGAGAGAAGGTTGTGCCGGAGAAGAAGGTCTTAGAGGTAGTTGTTGAGAAGGGTATGCAAAATGGCCAGAAAATTACTTTCCCTGGAGAGGCCGATGAAGCAGTATGTCATAAATCCTCTATCCATTTGTATATTTTGAAATGAGCTTTTAATATTAGCAACACACTTACACTGCTTATCTCTCTGCAGCCTGATACTGTTACCGGAGACATTGTCTTTGTCCTACAGCAGAAAGAGCACCCGAAATTTAAGAGAAAGGGCGAAGATCTGTTTTACGAGCACACTTTGAGTCTTACTGAAGCTCTTTGTGGCTTTAGATTTGTGCTGAATCACCTTGATGGGAGGCAACTTCTTATCAAATCAAATCCAGGAGAAGTTGTTAAGCCTGGTTAGTGTCGCCTTTCTTCTAACTTGTTGCTGTCAATTTCAGTAGATGTGTTTATTTATTTATAGTCTAACTGTTCCATTACCTTGAACTTCTAACTAAATAAAACAAGAGCAATAGCCTGACAATTAGTTCTAGTTTGGTCCGATTCAAGATTTAGTTAAGTTATCAAATAGAACCCGCTATTGATTTGAAATCTTGTAGGGTGAATACCCCATCCTATTTAATGCTAGTCATAATGAGTATTGTTGGTTATTTCTGAGCAGATCAATTCAAGGCAATTGATGACGAGGGTATGCCTATCCACCAGAGGCCTTTCATGAAGGGCAAGATGTACATCCATTTCTCTGTGGAGTTCCCTGATCGTCTGAACCCTGATCAGGTCAAGGCATTGGAAACTATCCTGCCACCTAAGCCATCAATGACACTTACGGACATGGAGTTAGACGAGTGTGAGGAAACCACATTGCATGATGTTAACATTGAAGAAGAGATGAGAAGGAAACAAGCACATGCACAATCGGAGGCCTATGATGAAGACGATGAACCCCATGGTGGTCAAAGAGTGCAATGTGCTCAACAGTAATTTTGATGATGACGATTAAACGACTTTGGAATGTCTGTTGAATTTTGTTGTGTGAGAACAGTTTTTGTGACCTTACCTTTCTGTGGTATTGCCTATATATATCGTTCTCATGTATGGTGTCCTACGCATGTGAGTTTGCTCTTAGTGGAACATAGTTGTTGCATAGGAGTTTATGGAAGTGTACTCTTGAAACAATTTAGAAACTAATGCTAATATTTTATTCTTAATCTTCTTTCAACTCCTAATTTCTTTGTTGCTTCTATATTCTTTGTTGCATGATGTTTCATGGTTCAGAAGCTTGTTCAAGAGACAGGGGTCTTTTCCTAAGTAATGGGTATATATTCCAAATTAGTCTGAACCATTGGTAGGAGACTAATGCTTGACCAGTTACCATTTACCACATTGCCCACATTGCCAAATGGAAGTAATTATATAATGATTTTATAAGATTTAATTATTTATCGATTTTATAAGATTGATTGCGAAGGTGTTAGAAAAAAACAATCCCCTGCCAATTGTAAAATGATGGAGAAGGTGTAGGTGCTCAAGGAGTTGGATTCCAGACCGAGGGTATGGGATTGCTACTGTAATTTTCAAATTGCAGACTACAAATACAGTAATTCCGAGATTGAAAAAAAGATGATGCTTCTGTTATAATATCAGTAAGCTGGTCTTTTGTAGGAAGATAAGATCGATCTAGTTCAACAAGCCTAGTTTCTTTAATAAAATTTGGTTCTTTCATAATTCATACATGTAATTATCTTAAGCAAGAGGTCTCCAACTCTTTGCTGTATAGACATTATAGTGCATATTAAGCACAGGAATTACCAAACCTTGTTTGGAGATACCAAACTACATGTGATATAGTGAAGGCCTGTGTATTCTCTACTTTAATGCACAATTTTGCAACTGTCAAAAGATCAGTCAGCTCTTTGGAAGTGTAACTAATTCCGAGGTCTGGATCAATCATGTTATGCATTGACAAGTTAGATCGTAATTCTCGAATCCATTGAATAACGTCGGCACTCTCCCTTGTCGAGGACTGACCAGTAATTAGCTCAAGTAATAATGCACCAAACTGAGGTATCATGTCTGCCTTTCCTGCAGTAGAATATAACGTGAATCAAACTTTAGTGGATATCATGATTTCAGGTTTAAACTTAACAGCATATATATATACCTTTAGACGCCTCAGGTATGGTGTTTTCATGATTTGAACAAAGAAAACCTATGTTTGAAAGCTGTTGCAAGAAAACAATCTAAATGATGTTGAGAAAATCAAAGACAGCAGAACATATAACAAACAGATCACTTTAAACGATATGGTAGTGTACTCGCCTTTGGAACCAACTTCTCATCTAAGATGATATCGCTTGAACTTATAGACATGTGGTATACAGGTGGCTCACAAAAAAACTGCAGATACTCCTATAATATGCAACATTGTTATACAGAAAGATTAACAACTTATCGCAAAAGTATTTAACAAGTTTGTCAACTGACCAGCGCAGAAGCTACACCAATTGCAATTTGTACTCTTGTTTTCCAGCTCAGAGGAGTTTTTAAGGGATCTGTTACGCTAAATTTATAAGAACTCTTTTGCAGAAACTAGAAGCCGCTTCAAAAACCCTTAAAGGCTACAGAAATTACCATTCAGATGCTCCTTCAAGCTTCCTTTTGCAGTGCTTTCGAAAACCAGGAAACTGAAGGAAAAAAAAAAAGCTTGGGGAAATGAATAAAATGACTATACTTAATATCATCCATGATCTTATTAACATCAATGTTGTTTTACAGGTATGAACATATCTGTGGCTTTAATGTGCTACAATTCCTACTATATTTTCAGTAGTACTTTACTGTATGAATTATAGCACATTTTGTAGGAAATGCACTATGTTATAACAAAACTGATCAAGAGTTGGGATTGAACCTCCTACGGCCAGTAGAGTATCCTCGAATTGAAACAACATGTCGATGATGCAAACGGCCTAGAAGATGCAATTCCTTGTGAAAGACCACATTTCCTTGATCAACACTTCTTACTTCTTTCACAACAGAAACTGAACCATCCTCAAATCTAGCTTCATAATTTATGCTCTGAGAGTCACATGTTATTATTCTTCGAAATCTGTCTGTTGCTCTATTCAGTTCCTTATATGAAAAACGCTTCAGAAAACATACTTGATGACCTGAAAACATACATACAATTCATATACGGTAAGTAGGATCATATACTAACAAGCTTAAAGAACTTAATGTAATATCATGCTAAATTACTAAGATCATGAAGTATATATAACTACATAATCAGCACAAAATTCACATTATTTGAAATACTTAAAAGCTAATGTACTAAATGTAGCATTGTATAAGCTTGAAACTTACTGGAGTGAGGGTGAAAGCAATTGCAAAAATGGGTGTTTTTTCTGCTGCTGCAACTGCAAGAAGCTCGAGTTTTCGGCATTATGATTGGTAATTTATCTCCTTTGCAGCAATGCACTCTTGTTCAGGACTATAGGGATCATAATAAACTTTTAGTTACCGTGGATCTTTTTTTTACTGTACTTGTTAATATAGCGAGAGTTTTGTACACTGGATACGACTTTTACTTTTTCTGTGATACACTTTTTCTTTAGAATTTTTTTATCTGTCAAGGATTAAAGAAGGTGTAGCTTTATCTTTGTTGCTTTAAACAGCAATGATTTTAATCAAGTGGAAGAATACTCATTGTCTGCAAGAGAGATTAAAAAAGGAGGAGTTGTTTGGATTGGTATTTATATGCTTTTCAAGTCTTCACCTTCCCTAATTTTGATTTAGCTATGGAACAAGGAATTTATGATGTTTATTTTGTGATTATATAGCAGGCATCCTTGGAGTCTTGGACAAGAGTAATTATTATCACTCCTTTTTTATTTTTTGGTAATAATGAAATACACGAATATAGCGAATTATAATACATTATTGTCATACCAATAAGATTTAGCTCAAGCAGTAAGCAGTTTGAGGTTACTTGTTACACCAACAAAAATTTGCTCAAGTAGTAAACAATTTGATGTCGTTTAAAGGAGATGTTGGATTTGTGCCTCATTGTATGCAGAAACCCTTAGTGAGAGACTCACCGACTAAAAGGAGGTGCGAGACTCTTGTCGATCAAGATATAATCAAAGCTAAGTTTCGGTGAACTAAATGTCCTATGCGTTACATAAAAACAATGCATTGTCCTTTTCAAAGTTGATACAACAGTTGTTGTATGGGCCATATGGGGTCATATACTCATATACTGGAGACTTAGAGAAAGCATCGACTATTCAACATTCTCAACGAAATTTCATATTCACCCAAGGTAACAAACAAGTCATGTTATGCACTTCTGAGCACCAAGTGTTTCTAAAGTCAATATGGACAATACAATTATTACCAGTAAGTAACAAGTAAAAAGATACCTTGATGATCATAAAACGTTAACATGTGAAGAAAGTTCATACAACTAGCAATTTAGCAAATGTGAACAGTTACTGTAATTACTTAGATTTTTTTAAGCATTACAAAAATTTCTCAAGTGATATCGATTCTTATTAGCAGATTCCTAGCTAGCTATAATCATATGGTGAAATTTGTTACTTTGACGATTAGTTTCTTCAAAATTTCATGATTGTAATACGATCTCATATAATCATGGTTTTTTCTTATATATGTTGATATATACATGGCATCGTTTATGCATCCATGTAAGTATGTAACTAAATTGACTATTGAAAAGTGATACTCATAACGCGAGGTTAAAACACTTTTACATCATTGCTTCTGGGGCTCGATCTCTAAGCAACCAATAAAATAAAGATAAGGCATTCATCCATTGATCATTTGATCCTTACTCTCCACTTACCTTTTGTGTTTGGTGGTTTTCAAGTTAGTTATTCATAGTTAGAAGTGAATTGCGAATGGAGGCTGCAAAAAACCTCACATTGTTATGTAGTAGGCTCGGTCACTCCGGCCTAGCTAGGGGCCTTACATGGCTACCTAAGCTTTCCTAGCGGCATTTGCTTGGGATTGAACCCAAAATCTCCCACAAGAAAAGTGAAGGTTGTAGTACTAGAGCTATGCTTCTGTAGTACACGAACTTCACAGAGTGACTTATACTTTGAATGAATAATTTATGTCTTCTCCGATCCTAGTATGTTAAGACCGGAATCTATAGGAATCAAAGTTATTGGAATTGGTTAAAATGAATTATAAGTTAAGAATATATAAGGTTGAAATGGATCGGAATAGATTGGAATTTATTGGAAAAAGTTTTCGCGAACAGAAGATACCTATAATAATTTATAATTAACATTGATTTTCAAAACTAACATGTAAGGGAAAAATCAAATGGAAATATTGTTGGATATGTTGAATTAGACAATGACACTAAATGGAGAGTGGAGAGTGGAGAGTACATGGAGAGAATAATATCATACAAAAAATGGAGAAAGCCACTCGATCACCTTAATTACAAACTTTCTTTGATCAAGACTCTAATCTTGGGTAGAATAACAATAACTCAAAGAATGAACCAATATTACGGTTGAGTAAAACCTCAATTATAACACCACATACACAACAATACAATCTCTATTCTTGGCACACTAAAAATTCCAACATCAAGTTCGATCTAGAGTAATATATATAAATATACTTACATGTGTATATATACACACAATACACGTACAATAAATATATGATACATAGAACAATAACAACAAAAGAAAACATATGACACACTCAGCTCATAGTGTATATTCTCGATCAAAACCCTAGATAAACCAAATAAATTAAATTAAACCCCATAAAATGGAATTAATATCTAGTTCATCTTACAATAATAATTTAATTGAATCATCAATCAACCATTAACGTCCACAACATCAACACTAGCAGAACAAAACAACAACTTCCTAAAAAACCCTTTAATAGCACCACAAGAAACTTCCTTGACATTATTCTTTTTATTCTCCTTATTATTATTATTATTATTATTTATCTTGACTTTCTCTGATTTCTTCTTTGACTTTTTGCTACTACCACTATTAACAACTTTTTCCTTAACTTTCCCAAAACATTTAACAGTCTTCTCATTAACAGACTCTTTCCTAGTAAAAGTGTAGCTTCTTAAGTAGAGTTGCCTACATGAAATACTCTCCACAACTTTAGGCCTTGGATGCCCTGGACCTCTAAAACTCACTGATCTTACAAACTCGGCATCGGATTCCGGCCACTTGTAGAGGTTGACGTAGGTGGCTCGTACTCTTGTAGTAGGCAATCGCGCGTCTTCTATGCAACTTGACGTACACATTGAGCTCATTTTTATTTAATTAATATCCTAGATGAAATGAAATATTTTGGACTATGGACTAAAATGAGGGTGTGTTCAATGTTATAAGAGTATAAAAAGATGTATAAAATGTATGCATGCTTTTTTGTGATCAAGGCTTAGATTGTAAGTGAAGCCATATATTATATAGAAGAAATTTATTTATGAGAGTTATTATGATGATTATGATGCATGATTGTAGTAGCTACTAGTACATACTTTGTTCATAATACAGCTTGCGAAATCATGATTTGTCATCATGTGTAATAATAATCACTTTGTTTTTATATTTTCATCTTTAATTTGTTTGTGCTCCTATTGACCCTAATTAGAATAATTCTTAATCAATGTTGCAAAATGCTTTACGGTTATTGTTTACTTAATTAAGTGCCTACGCTTGGTGATTATTATTGAAGTGAAGTGGAGACGTGTTTCGTTTCCACTATCAATCTTCATTTTATACGTGTTCATTAGACGGAACTTGATATCCAATAGAGTACAATCAGTTTAAACTTTTAATAGAGCTGATTCTCTTATATAATATTAGTGTCAGCGTGACATGAAGTTCATAGCTTTGGATATTAGAGAGTTTAATTCAACTACTTATCAACTTTGCTCTTGCTCAATCTATGATTCAGTTCAGCTCATTTCATATATGCCACAAAAGAAAATTCAAATGAGCTAGTTGCTATAATAATTAACCTAAACAAGAATTATCCAAGTATCATTAGAAGTATAACATAATTACTCTCTTAAATTTGCTTGTAAAACAGATCAAATATTCCTAAAAAAATTAAGTGGTAAAGACAAGGCAACCATTTGTACTCATTAACCGACTAAAATTATGTATATTGCTCTTCGGAGCATAATGAATGCTTATCGTGCTTTTGTTAAAACCATGATAATATCGAATAATCGACCAACTTTTTGCGTATCACTTTACGCCTATACTAAATACTGTAATTCTGTAACAGCGTAACTACTAACGCACAGCAAAATTTCAACGTGATGTTCTATTCATTGGGCTGGGCCAAGTAGATGACTCGAACTTCCAGTCTTTTGGGCTCAATATAAACTAATCCAACTATCTTTTTTTGAAATAAAATGGATTTTTTTTGTTGTCCGTTGCGTTTAGAGAGCAATAAGGGTGATTGAGTGACTTAAAAAATCGATTTATGATCCTTTGTGTGTATTTCTCAAAAAGAGTAGTGATGCAAACGAGATTTTATCTAGAGTCTTAAATATTACCTCAAAAAACTTTTAACCAACTAAACTATTTATTATCCAAAATAATACACCTATCAGTTTATAATAATCTTAAAAATATTTGAGGTGATTTCAAGTAGATTATAACCCATGTTAAATGGCTGCTCTCTAATAAGCCAACACCCTACACCTCAACCTTCATGCATAGTTGGGTTAACAACCCCTTTGACTTGTTACTATGTATGACAACACCATAACAAGCCCACCATATTAATAGACATGTTTTCTAAAAGTTATATAAATTTATGCAATTTATAATAACTAAATGATGTGGAGCTTTAACATAATAATAATAATAATAACAATAATAATAATAATAATAATAATTCATATTTCATATTTCATCGCATTTATTATGTTGCTTCGTAACGAATTTAATTAACGTAACCTTTGCTAATAAGCTAAGAAAAATCTGATCAGTAACTAATTCCAAATCATTTTCATCCTCACTATTTATTTCTAATTTATTCCATCATATTTTTTAATTGAATTTTACCACTTGTAACTGATTTAATTAGCTCAATTTTTCAATTAATAACGAAGGTAATTTATTGATATTAACTACACCCTATGTTCCCTATTTTCCTTATCCGTCACTATTCGGTCAAATTGGGGTAATAATTGATGAAAGAGAAAGAATTTGCAACTAATTGTGGGTGATGTATGGAGTCCATCTTAATAAAAAATATTATAAATCTAATAAAGTTGTTTGGTAAAGAAAAATATAAAACATCCCAAAACAACATATGTAAAGAAAAATAGGAAACGGAGGGAGTATTCATGAAACATATAGGTGAAAAGAAGTACTTTGTGACGGATTGACGATTGAATCGGTTGATAAGTTTCCAAGATCAGCTATTGCTAGTCAAAATATTGACTTTCTATTCCACTGCTTTACAAGTAAGTTCATTTAACTTTGTTTTATCTTTCGACATTATTTTTAGTTACATATGCTTCCGCATTTAAATTCTGACCTCTACCTCACAATGCTACGATTATGTATTAGCAGTATATGTACTCCGTATATTGATATGCATATCAAGCGATAAAGGTAGTAAAAATAATTGACGATGGTTTCCACTAAGGGGTTACCCATGTTGCCTCGGAGGATTGATGTGAGATAATACTTGGACGTCACTGTACAGTTACTTTAATTTGTAACGGATTTAATGTACCCTTTTGCTAATTAAAAAAAATTTATAACTAATTTTAAATAGTTTTTTTCCTCATTACTTATTTCTAATTGTCAACATAATTTTCAATTTACATTATCAAGCTATGTTAAATATATATANCGGAGCATAATGAATGCTTATCGTGCTTTTGTTAAAACCATGATAATATCGAATAATCGACCAACTTTTTGCGTATCACTTTACGCCTATACTAAATACTGTAATTCTGTAACAGCGTAACTACTAACGCACAGCAAAATTTCAACGTGATGTTCTATTCATTGGGCTGGGCCAAGTAGATGACTCGAACTTCCAGTCTTTTGGGCTCAATATAAACTAATCCAACTATCTTTTTTTGAAATAAAATGGATTTTTTTTGTTGTCCGTTGCGTTTAGAGAGCAATAAGGGTGATTGAGTGACTTAAAAAATCGATTTATGATCCTTTGTGTGTATTTCTCAAAAAGAGTAGTGATGCAAACGAGATTTTATCTAGAGTCTTAAATATTACCTCAAAAAACTTTTAACCAACTAAACTATTTATTATCCAAAATAATACACCTATCAGTTTATAATAATCTTAAAAATATTTGAGGTGATTTCAAGTAGATTATAACCCATGTTAAATGGCTGCTCTCTAATAAGCCAACACCCTACACCTCAACCTTCATGCATAGTTGGGTTAACAACCCCTTTGACTTGTTACTATGTATGACAACACCATAACAAGCCCACCATATTAATAGACATGTTTTCTAAAAGTTATATAAATTTATGCAATTTATAATAACTAAATGATGTGGAGCTTTAACATAATAATAATAATAATAACAATAATAATAATAATAATAATAATTCATATTTCATATTTCATCGCATTTATTATGTTGCTTCGTAACGAATTTAATTAACGTAACCTTTGCTAATAAGCTAAGAAAAATCTGATCAGTAACTAATTCCAAATCATTTTCATCCTCACTATTTATTTCTAATTTATTCCATCATATTTTTTAATTGAATTTTACCACTTGTAACTGATTTAATTAGCTCAATTTTTCAATTAATAACGAAGGTAATTTATTGATATTAACTACACCCTATGTTCCCTATTTTCCTTATCCGTCACTATTCGGTCAAATTGGGGTAATAATTGATGAAAGAGAAAGAATTTGCAACTAATTGTGGGTGATGTATGGAGTCCATCTTAATAAAAAATATTATAAATCTAATAAAGTTGTTTGGTAAAGAAAAATATAAAACATCCCAAAACAACATATGTAAAGAAAAATAGGAAACGGAGGGAGTATTCATGAAACATATAGGTGAAAAGAAGTACTTTGTGACGGATTGACGATTGAATCGGTTGATAAGTTTCCAAGATCAGCTATTGCTAGTCAAAATATTGACTTTCTATTCCACTGCTTTACAAGTAAGTTCATTTAACTTTGTTTTATCTTTCGACATTATTTTTAGTTACATATGCTTCCGCATTTAAATTCTGACCTCTACCTCACAATGCTACGATTATGTATTAGCAGTATATGTACTCCGTATATTGATATGCATATCAAGCGATAAAGGTAGTAAAAATAATTGACGATGGTTTCCACTAAGGGGTTACCCATGTTGCCTCGGAGGATTGATGTGAGATAATACTTGGACGTCACTGTACAGTTACTTTAATTTGTAACGGATTTAATGTACCCTTTTGCTAATTAAAAAAAATTTATAACTAATTTTAAATAGTTTTTTTCCTCATTACTTATTTCTAATTGTCAACATAATTTTCAATTTACATTATCAAGCTATGTTAAATATATATATATATATATATATATATATATATATAGCAACCTTTTCAATTTTCAGCATTTTATACTTAATTGGAAAAAGAATGTGAATAGAAAAACTTTTATCTCAACACCCCCAATATGAACAGTACATCTTGTTGTGGATGCCCTAACAGACATTCTACAAATCAACCGTACAGAATACATAAATTATTATCTCACATCGATCATTTACCGCTTGTTAGGCACATATTCACATACCTTGTCAAATATATTATACGAGTATAATTTTATATCAACAACTAAATGATGTGGGAATTTCAACATCATATCATATCATATCAAATAATAAATATATTGAAAATTACAAAAGGGGTAGGAAAGCAAATTAATTAGTGCTGTCTTTGCTCACTCGTTTCAAGAGAAGGCAACATTTAAAGGTTTTAGCCATCGATCTCAAAGATATCCCTAATGACCCATGAAGAGGCTATAGGTGTGGAAGCTGGAGAGCGAAGGACATTGACAAGTGCTAGACATTCTGATCTGTTAGAATACGAACTGTGTGGTAAGAGCTTTGACACCATCGGAGGGCGTGGAGGAGGGCTATGGCTTCCACCTGAAAGGTGGAGGAGGCACTTGCAACAATAGCTCCTCCTCGTTGCATGTCATAGGAATCAACCCATAGACTATGTTTCTTGTGATGTAAGTCGTTTGTTCAAAATTAGTTTGTGACCCATTGACTATGTTTCGTGTGATGATTCATTGATACATATATATATGATCGATGTTTCATGTTTAAATATTTTGACATTTTTGTAGATCATCTTTACGTCTTATATAAGTCTTTTTTTTCAATCATAAAAATGCGAAGAAGAAAGGATATCAAACGAAAAGTGTCAAATATAGGTAAAATCATATGGTAATTTTCGGAATGGATTACAACATGCTTTCATATATCATCAACATAAATAAGAATTATCTAGTTATCATTACTCTCTAGTCTCTAGTGTATTTTAATTTGCACAATGTCAAGAGATATTAGTTTATTTTCTGAAACAAAAGCCAGTAATGCACTCATTAACCGGCACAATTCATTAATTACACACTTGGGAGCATAATTAACGCATAACATGCTTCTATTAAATCATGGCATCAAGTATCTAACCCACTTTTAGAACATTGCTTTACGCCTCTAACGGTCTAACCTAACTATAAAACACACACCAATATGTTTAACATGATGATGAATCAACTTTGATGCTAATTCATCGGGCCAGACCCAATATACTGAGGTTGGGCCGGTCCAGCTAGTAAGTGGATTGGATTTGCTTTCAGTCCAGTAGGGAATGGCAAATTTTTAGGTGGACTCGTGTCCCCCTTCTTCTCTATGCTCTCTCTACAAAAATCATGTTTTTTTCTTCTTTCTTATTTTCCTTCCTTCCTTCTTTTTTTTTTTTCCTTCTTCCTTGTTTAATTCATTTCCAATACACTCTCAAAATTTTTTTTTTTCAACCTTTTGGCTAATCAATTATGTTTCTTTTCAATTTAAAAGATAATTTTTGTTCAATTCTATAGTTCGATAATAACATCTGATTTTTATAATTTCTTCTATAATACTTTATTTTCTAGGGTTTCAAAAGGAGAAAATTTTGTGAAAAGAACATTGAGTAATGATGCTTAAAATCGACGATCGAAAAGTGACGACGAATCAACAAGAAATTAATGAATCTTATTGTAGTATCATGAAAGTGACGATGAGACCTAAAAATCATATTTGTTATAAGGAGGTTAGTAAGAAGATTTATTTGTACTCCCTCCGTTGTTATTTACTTACTACAGAGCAAAATGACACGCTAATTTAGAAACATCAACATCATCATGGGATCACGTGATTAAAAGAGTTAAGTGGGTAATTTAAGGTGATTAAAAGGGATTAAAGTGATTGAATCATGCAATTTCAACAAAATAAGGAATAAAGTGGTAGATAAACCGTGGGACCCACATTCCAAAAGAGATATGTAGCAACTAAAAGAAACTTCCCTTTTGGGTATATGCAGCAAGTAAAAAAAATGGAGGGAGTTTCTGAATGTAATGGATTGAATATTATATAGTACTTCATGTTTGTATATTTGTATTTTTTTTTTCCAATCCCATTTATATGAATAAACATTATACTCCACTTTATATAATTTATTCATAAGTTGTAAGTAAATATTCATTAATTCCGGATTTGTATGAACGTTTAATAAAATATTTTATTAGCTTTTGTAAATATGTGTTTATTCATGTTCGTCAATGGACATTTAGTGTAAGTTAATGAACATTCAAATTTGACAAATGAATATCACAAACATTTCTAAACTTAAATATTCAAAGTGTTTAAATGAACATTATACTGTTGAAAAATGAATATTTATATATTACAAATGAACATTCATATTTATAATATTTTGATTTAGGAAATAAATATTCATGTTTTAAAAATGAACATTTTTCTTTTAACAAATGAATTTTTAGATTTTATAAAATGAACATTCAATAATATTGTCAAATACTACATAACCATTAGTTTGGGAGTAAATACTTTAGTTTTCTAAATGAGCATTTAATAATGGTCATAAATTTGTGTATTATCCATTTTAACTTTTTTGTAATAACTGTTCTTCAATTCAAATTCAAATATAAAATAAGCAAATGGACAATATTGGTATTAAAACAAAGATAAAAATTCACCATAAACATTTAGTATATGTAAATGAACATTATATACACGTAAATGAATATTTGCGCGTGTTTATATTTCTATATATGGTCCCGGGTCCATGTAATACCAATTGGTATGGAATGGCACAACTTGATTAATTAGTCCAACATTTATACAGTAATATCCAATTATCAACTATATTTTAGTGTTTTGGAGTTGGGAGCCATAAGGGCAGGTAATGAAAATCTTCTAAAGTCTGCGAGGAAGTTAAGCTTTAGCCACTCGAGCTACCCTTTACTCTCTACGATAAAGTATATGATCATTGGCAATGTTCATTGTTCAACAATTCAAAGCCATATTTGTGGTTGAATTATTTAGCACACATCGATCATATAAATAAAAGTTCGATGGCTTCATTTGTATTCCAACAGACCCAACGTAACACATCATCATCATTATAATCAAAGCCTTAATCCCAAAAAAATGGAATCGATTGCATGAAGTCATGAACCAATTCTCATCTCGTATAATTGTCCTCAAAAATCTTCTTCTCCATTCATTCATATAACCAAATCCAAATAAGGTTGTAAACAGTAAACTCCATCTCATTATGTCTTCTAAACTCCTTCAATCTTAAGTCAACTTTAGTCTCCCCCTTTCTCTAAAAAGATTGTTATCATCCTAACCCTCTATATATCCTTCAAACAGTGCATCTCTTGATCTTCCTTCCACATGTTTGACCCACCTTAACCAGTTCGATCTCTCTTATTGTATCCTCAATATTGATGGTTTAATTTCAACTTCCTTTGTAGTATCTAAATTTCATATTTTCCAGCCTTAAAGCATCACCACAAATCCACCAACGATATTGTTTTAGTATATCTCTAAAAACTTCAAGAATCTTATTTTTCATAAGAATTATATCAATCAATCAACCAAAGCCTTAATTCCAAAAATTTGAAATTTTCCATAGGAATTATATGATCGAATTAAATTGTATTGATAATTGGTACTAGCACAATTGATATACTTCATTAATCTTTTCAAATCCAAAGTTTTCAAACAGCTATTCACCTTTTGTACGTGAGCAACATGCATAAGCTAAGCACATATGGATATAAGCTAAACACAAATAATGGATGTCATGTGTGACAACATTAGTGTAAGCACGTTGATCATAAATGATGCATTAATGCATTATGAAAACATATTATATTATGTTTAAAAAATAAAAAAAAAATCATTCCTAGAATCCGTAAATCATGTGATTTATATTCAATGTATATTATATTCTTGTCCGTCTAAAAAAATGCTTATTTGCTACATGTAAACACGTTCAAGTTTTGCTAAATCAAAAAGTGATTTGCTAGTTGGCGTTATTCAGTTTATTATTTTAACTTTGGATTAAGTAATTGATGAATGGATCAAATAATTCATGTATTTTTATACGACACAGAACATAAGTAGTATATATATGGTTCAATTCCAAGTTACTTAGCTTAATCATATAGCATCTTCTTTCTGAAATCATAGAGTTCAATTTTAATTAATCATGGCTAAGCTTAACCCTATTGTCTTGTTTTGTGTTTGCTTGCTTTTGGTGCCATGCATTCAAGCAGTCCCCTTCCAACCTTGCGGTAAGTTTAGTGTACAATTACATATCCTAGTTATTGCTCCGCTAATTAAATTTGTTACTAGCTATCGTTCCTTAATTAAAAGTTTTTGTGTATCGGAAAAATTGATTGGAATAACACCAATTATGGCAAAGTGCAATAAACAGGCGAAACAACCTTAATGAGTCCACAATTTACATTGAGCGGGATCACATCTTATTAAGGGTTCCGTTTTTATTGCACTTTATCTAAAGTTGGTGATGTTCGAGCCAATGCTTTCTAATTTCGTCTTTTGATCTAAAATACGTTAGCCTTAGCCACTCTAAAACCAATTGGTAATATTATGAACATCAATGCATAAGCAGGTGAAAGGAAGTACTATGTGACGGTTGAATCAGTTGAGATGTTTCCAACTTCACCTCTTGCTGGCCAAAATGTCGATTTTACCTTCCGCGTCCACACAAGTAATATCATTAACCTTTTTTTCTCCTTGAATTACATTTTACTTGTGATTATGTAACCATTTCATATAAATATGTTGTAGATGTTAAGAACATAGTATACCATGCATGATGCATCTCCTTCTCAAAGCTCAATTGTGAGTATATGTTCATAGTAAGTAAAAAAGTACATTAACAACAAACATGCATGGTGTAAATATATAGCAAGAACAACATGGATTTGAGGGAAGAACATTTCCTCCTATTATCAGCACAATCAAAATCGTTACACATGATATATAATTACAAAATTATATCAAGACATTCAAGCAAAGCATTAATAATCTAACAAAAGGTACGATTTTGTCACAGGTTTGGAACTCTCAAAACAAGTTAACGTCGTTACGATTGAGCAAGTCCTTCTATCTAAAGTACCGCCACAAGAAGAGTCTCGTGAAGGGCCCTATCCCTATTGTAGAAACACACCGTGTCAAAAAAGAGCAGCAAATTCTAAATTTGACGTGCATGTCCGCCAGAAAATGCCAATAACTCCGGTAAGTTTAAACATTTCTCTTTATTTACATCTGTTATTCTATTTCGAAGTAACATTTGAGGAATTCCAAATATCTAAGAGTGAGATGTTTAAGGGAAGATATCACATGACGTTTCGGTAAAGATATGCAAAAGTAAGGGTTGTATTTTTAGTGTATATGTTATGTATTTTGCATATATTTACAAAAACGCCATGTGATATCCTCCCTTAAACATGTCACTGTTAGATGTGGGGAATCCCTCGTAAGTCGTAACATTATACAAGCTAATCATTAATTTTTTTTTTCAGGGTCCCAAATCTCTTCAAATGAAAATGAAGAACCAAAACAACCAAATATTTACTTGTGTCAATGTGGATTTTAACAATCAACTTTCTACTCCCCAAACACTACCATCATCATCAACAACAACACCAAATAATACAACTACACCAGCCAAAAGATAATTGAAAGCGATGGTTTTCGACTTAGACCTCAAATATATGCATCAATCATGCGTATTTGAATTGCCCCTTGTTTTCGTGTTTAATTGGTTAAATTTAATTTTATGCTATTGTGACATTATTATTGTCCCTCATTATAATTAAAATCCAGTAACTAGCTTAATGTTTGGTTATTTTGGATAACATTAATTATAAGGTGATCAAGTTGTCACTACATATGTATTATTTGAATATTCTTTTAGTAATTCGTTCGTGACAATCAAGTTTTCATTTTAATTTTCATTGGAAAAATACATCTTATACTTATGCATGAGGTGCTAAGTACGCTTCTGTCTTGTTTTCATTAATGTGTTTGAAATAAGGTGTGGTTTATTTTCTTTCAGTATGTATTATTCGAGGATATTACACACAAATGACAATTAAGTAGTCAATCACTTTGTAGATGGCCAAGCAACTATGGATCAAAGTATATGTACCTCCGTTTTATAATGTTCTTCAATTTTGACCTTCTTTGTTACGTACATTTACTTTTTCCTTTAAGTTAGAAGAGCAAACTAACATCATGGAAATACGGAATTGAACTTCAAATCTGTGAAATACTGATCAAACATATACGAATATACCATCCCTGGCAAGTGTAATTACATATACTCAGTTAACAAACACAAGATCGATATTATCATTTTGTTTTTAATTGCAACACTTGAACTTTACTTTTGTTGATTCGTGATGAATTATTTTTTCTTTTACAATTGCTGAGTGTTGGGATTGAAGTGCATCTCAAATGTAATGAATTATTGATCAATTACTCATTAGAAACTGCATTTGTGTAGAAATGAAATGATAAGCAGTTGTGAACTTGAACAAATTTACAAATATAAAAACATGATTGTTAAATTGGAAGACATGCATGTATGCAGGTATGAAAGAAACAAATTAGGAATTTTAATTCTATTTCAGAGAGTTTTGCTTGGAAATTTCCTAATGCAACATAGTAACAAGAGTTTAGAGTTTTACAAAGTATAGCTTGCAATTGATTGGTCCATTGGATCTATTATTCCTATTTGACATGGAAATATTGATTTGAGACCCTGGCAAAGATATGAAAATTCTTCTAACGGCCACCGAAATTTATATATGTTAAATATTTAATTATATTGATAATGGAGCTCACATAGTAATATAAATTTCTTTTGTAATTATTATAGATAATAAAAAAAATGTTTTCATGATTTTTTTGTATTTTAAAAAAATTATTTTTAATTATCTATTTTTACAACCATATTATGGAATTATTGTGAAAAAAAATATAAACAAAATAATTTTTTATTTGCTATAATCTATATTTTGAAAAATAATATAATGTTTTTAAATGCTCCTATAATTACTTTGACTAAAATAGATGAAATATAATTATGTATTGGGTTGATAGAACTTTAGTGGTCGTTTCTCAAATGGCCACCCAAGTATTCCCCGACAAAGATATAGTAATTCACCAAGTGGTCATGAGTACTTATGAGAGTAACTGATTTTAAAAGTTACGTCCTATTTTCTTCATTTTTCAGTAAAAATAATTTCTTCAATTTTAATTTTTAATAAATTATTAATAATTTCACTAAAAAAAGTTAAGCTTGGTAAAATTAAGTTTAAATCAGTAAAAATAAGTTCAGTTAGTTCAGCAAAATTAAATTGTGAAAAACAAAACCTGGCCTTAATCTTATTACAATTGCACTTTATGCATATTGGTGCAATATTATGATCATTAATATCTATAATAATATATAAGTAGAAATTATAAAAAGTTCATATGAATAAATTATTTAATGAGAAATATTAAATCAAACTCCATTTGGATATTTATATACGGAGTACGAAACTACAAATTGAAGTATGTGCGTAGATCTCAAATATTCATGAAAGTGAAAAATATGAAGGGTTTCATTCATAACCCCTAAAGGCTATGCATAAATAAATGTGTTTTTTTTCCTTTTCAATGGAATCTATGGCAGCATATTTAATAACACTAAATAACATGCTACATTTCAACATTAAATAATGAGTTGTTAATTACTCAAATTTTAAAAAGTTAATTTGCATTTGACAAATAGCAGCAGTATAAATTAATGGGAAATGATATTCATAGTCCTAAGAGCTATAAATAAGCATTAAATTTATTTTTCAATATAGAAACAATTTAAGAATTTATGTTAAAATTTCACATCGTTTAAGATAATTAGTACTTGATTTAACTTTTTATTCCCACTTTTAGCTTTTTATACATAGTCTCAGGGGTATGAATATCATTTTCCTAAATTAATAATTGAAAAAAAATTGACTGAAATTACAAATTTATACTTAGCAAACTACCACCCATATTCCTCGAATCAGCAATATATAGTGTAAAATGAATTTGTCGCATCTATTTTTTTTTTTTTTTTTTTGAGAAATCTATTTTGAAATGGTGGAAGTATGTGTTTTGCATCAAATATCCCATCAATTTGAAAAAGAAAATAATATTATTTACCTTCAGCTAAAAAAATAAATTAAATTGTGACCCATAAATCCGGTCCAGTCTCCGGGTCTTACAGTTTATATTTTCGGTCCGGTCCAAAACCCTTTAAAAAGCAATATTAGACTCGACCATATTTTACTCACAGAAATATGTAAAAATTTATAAATATATAGTTTAGAAAAATAATGTTTTTATTGTCTACTTCTATTTCACAGCTTTCACTAAAAAATCATGTAATTAATTATTTTCTATTACTATTTTTTTTCGCATTTCGTTTTTAAGTATATAAAAAAGTACATTTAAAGTAAACAATTAATCTACTAGTCCAAATTGGTCCAGTCAGTATTTTAGTCCGATTTTGTCAGTCTGATTTGATCCGGGTCATAGCACCATTAAGAGCTGTCTCTGATTCTTATTTTTTTTACTCATCGATCTTGGGTCCAATTCGTAATTTTCCAGACTAGTCCGATTTTGGACCAGTGAATACCCCTATCCGGCGTCCCGATCCAAACTTTGATCACTCCTATAAAAATCAGATCTATTAATAAGGAGTAGGGATGTGAAAAAAAATCCGATTCCGAATTTTCGAATTGTCGGTATCCTGCCCGATTTTTTGAAATTTGGGAAAATCGGACCAGATATCCCGACTTTAAAGCCGAATACCAAATCGGAACCAGAATGGAAAAATAAAATCCGGATTTCAGATTTTTAAGGAAAACATAAACCGGAAAATCGGATATCCCTTTTTTTCAAAATAATTTTGAAGTGTTTTATAAGAAATTCGATTTAAAAATCCGGATCCGGATTTCCGATTTTCCCGAAACAGATACGGAATACATTTTTTTGATTTCGAAAAATCCGAATATCTAATTTTTCGAATCGAAAAAATTATGATATCAAGTTTTGCACATCCCAAAAGAGTGAATATCCCTATCCGGAGTTCCGGCCCGGACTTTGATCACTCGTATAAAACCGGATCTATTAATAAGATTTCGGAGCACTGAAGCTCGTGGCTAAACTATTGTCAACAAATCCAATCTACCTTTTCTTTCTCTCTCCTTTTTTTTCCCTCTGAAACATTAACTAACTAAATTAATGGAGATTTCCAAGCTCAAACTAATCCTCTTCTTATGTCTTTCTTTGGCTGTTTCATCAACTCTAGCTAAACCTATCAGATACTGCGGTAAATCACCTCTATACTCTATTCTCCTCTTTAATTACTTTGTATTTGCCAAACTAATCATTAAATCAACTTTCTTTTTGTTGGGTTTCTGAAAAAAAAAAAAATTAATAATAATAATTAAAGAGAAAAAAAATTATGGGTTTTATTATTCTTCTATAATCTACAAAACTCAGTAAATTTGAGATTTTAATCGAAATAATTTTAAAATTATTCAATTTTCATCTTTGGGTGTAATTTAATTTGACTCGTATGAAAGATTAAACCTTACTGAATCAATTTTGTTTCTGGGTTGGATTCCTCTTCTTTAATCTACAAAACCCAATAAATTAATTTAGGATCTAATTAAAAAATTATTTGTGATCATGCATGCAATAAAAAGTTCAAATTTTTTTTCTTCTAAATTTGATTTAATTGAAAGATTAAAACTTAAGTTAATTTGGAGATGCAGATAGAAGAGGTAATTATGCTGTGAAGGTGAAAGGAGTTGATATGGACCCTGATCCAGTTGTACCTGGCAAAGAAGCTGTCTTCAGCATCTCTGCTTCTACTGGTAACTTTTTTTTGGTTGTTTTGTTTTATTTAAGCAAATTTGGAAATTAAGTGAAATTAGAAGTAATTGATTAATGTTATAGTGTGTATTTCTTTGTGTTTTTCGTTTAAGTTTACAATAACTGTATTTGATTATTGATTAAGATTACAATAATGAATTTAGTTTATTATTTCAAGCAATTGCAATATTTAAGATGTTTAGGATGTTGATTTTAGCAAGAATGAAATGTTTGTTGGAGATTGGATTTGAGAAATATAATGGTTGATGACAAGAGGAGGAGTTGGGTTCTTAATGTTTGTTTTTAGGATACTAATTTTATGTTGCGAAAATTCCGATATTGGAACTTGGAAGTGTAGGATAGTAATATGAGTTGAAAACTTGGTGAAAAGTGTGGAAGGTAAATTGCCTATTAATGTTTGGCTTCCGGATGAACCACTTTATGTAATCGCTTTTGACCCTTTGGCTAGGATTTGTTGTGACTTTTGGCTAGGATTTCGAGATGTGAGTCTTATTATTTACAGTTTCATTTACGGCAGCTGATTTGTGAGCCTGTATAAAAAGCCAATTGCCTTCTTCAGGGTGAGAACTTGCCACTAGGTTATGCAGATGTTCTTATATGATTAACCTAAGTCAAGTTTCATCATGCAGATTGACCTTGCAGTACTTATCTTATTTGGTAGTTGTAAATTTGTGCTTAAATTCATTCCATTGGCAATTCTTGTGTGTTTTTCTCAACGGGCTCCCACAATGGGCTCTACTTGAGGGATAAAGGAGGACACTCTTACCTTACAAGGGATCGTGATCGATCCTCTACCACTGTCGGATCAATAAATATCCTCTATCGCATTTAGTGTACCACATTGAACATAAAGTAAATTTGTAAGTTGATGATCTTAAACTGAGATAATTATGTCAAGAATAGAATTGGATGGAGTATATTTAACATAGGTTTCGACTTAGGACACTTAGTCTCAACTGGTTTGAGTTTTATAGTTTGTTTGGATAACAAAGTGAAAGGGATAAGAAGGGAAGGGTAATGAAGGGGAGGAAGGGAAAGGAATGGGAGGGGAAAATAATGAGTTTTCCTTCCAAACCTCTGCATTGTTGGAGAGATTAATTTCTTACAACTTAATCCCTCCATTTCTCTCCCCTCCAATTCCCTTCCTTCTTCATTTGTTATCCAAATGAAGGAAACTTCATCCCTCCTTTTCCCTTCCTTTCTCCTCATTTCCTTCGGTCCAAACAAACTATTAGTGTTTGGTGTTGAGACTCCTAGTTGTGAGGGCTTTTAACTCATGGCTGTTTGTATTTGTGAATTGGGTAACAATAAAGGGAAAAGGAATGGAAGGCCTTGCTTAGTTCATTTCCTCCATGCTTGTTTGATATAATTGCATATCCTTTCTCTGACCAGCAGAATAATATCACATCAAACTGTGTTCTGCGCCTTTGTTCAAGGGTTTGCATTTCAAATTTTCAATCTTTTGCTATGGTGGGGAAAACCCGCAGTGATTTAGCTCTTTAGGCCGCAACCCAACTGATCAGTATCACTATTCTTCCACCCACCTGTTTTCTCCTAAGGCTCAGCATCACTGGTGTCGCCTTAAGAATAGTGAGCTGACAGGGTTTTCATGTATAAAACCGTGAACCAGCCATCATGCCAGTACCATGACCTAGCCTGAAATCCGATGCAAATAGCCTGATCTGAAATACTATCAACCCCACTTATTGAGAGACTGCAAATACTTGCCTGCATTATAGAAGGTTGAAAGCTTTGCATTTTACTGATGAAAAGATCTTCTTTGTCAAATCCTTGTATGTTAAATTTGACCACTAGGTACTGTAAACTATTCACCACTCATCATCTTCTCTCTCAAATCCTAGAAGCTGGAACATGCTAGTTGAATTTATCCTCGAAGTCAAAACTTGTTGCCTTCCAAACATGAAGAAGGTTATTAAAACTAAATTGTATCCTTAAGCAAGACAAACATTGTTAATTAAGGATAAACACAGAGATGACTTTTGCAAATGATTTTTGTGATTCGTCTTATTTATTCATGTCTAGCCAACCCCAAATTATTTTGGACTAAGGTTTGCTGCTGTTGTTTTTGTTGGTGTAATCAATATCAACAGTGTTTATTTGGGAGGGGAAAACATATTCCAGGAAAGTGATCGTCCCATTTCCCTTTTGTTTGGTTTGGAAGGTTGATATGCTGATGTGAATCTAGGATTCTAGGGGCAAGACTCACATATACTTTCGGTTCGATAGATTTGATATATAAATTGTGTAGTTTTAGTGATAATTAGGGGATTAATAATACTCTCAAAACATGATTAAGAGTTTCGTGAACTTGAGAACTCGATTCAAGGACACGGATGACACTCACACAAGGTAACACAAACCCACTCACGAATTTTAAGGTTTCAATCAAACACAAAAGCTGCACTTTATTAGAAAGACAAGACTATATATAGGCAACATCCCATGCCCTTAGAATAAATATATGATTAGAATAAAATTTTAAAAGATAATAATCATACTAATAGTCCTAAATATTCTAATCAACTAACCTATTAAACCTCCACTAGCTATTCTTACGCACACAATATTAGGAAATCATATTTCAAGATTTCACTAACACATTATTTCGAGAATATACCCATGCAACAAAATTTGCTTAAGTAAGCTAAGTTTTATGGAGTACTTCTCATGCAACTATATTACTTCCCATGCAACTCCACCTATATTTTTGACGCAACTGCAAAATACAGGCACATATATAATTGAAGAAACTAAAACCACTCCAAAACTACTAAAAATATCAAGCTTCATAAGATAGCAAAGTGACCCCCAAATAATCCGCATCATATGCCACCCTTTCTAATTTCCACTCTATTCCATCATCCATCTCTTTTTCTTTTCCCATTTGATCTTTCTACTCCATTTCATTTTCTTTTCCTTCTACTCCTTTTTTCCATGTAACTGAACAAAGAAACTTTAATTTGCAATAGTATTTCTCGTTGGAAAATATTTTTATTAGAAACCATTTTCTGTTGAAATTGTTTTTTTGTCCAAACAAGTTGAGGTTGATGCTTGTTGTGATGAGAATGTAGCCATGTGCAGTGACATTACTAAGGTAGTGGTTTTGGCAACTTGGGGTTTGTTTTTATGGTGGCTTGAAGTTGGAGCAGCCATATTTCATTTCTTTTCCATACTTTTTTTGAACCAAAATTACGTTTCAAGTGTCTGTTTATCGTTTTTTTCTCTTCAAGTTTTAGTTTTGATTACTTATCTTTACCTTGTGATGAACTTTTTAGTTATTTCATCTGAAGTTTGTGCCTTGTGCAGGGGAAGCGATCTCTGGAGGAGATGTTGAGATCTATGTTTCGTACTTTGGGATACATGTGCATAGTGAAACAATTGATCTCTGCGAAGAAACATCCTGTCCCATATCAGCAGGCGACTTTGTGCTCTCTCACAAACAAACTTTGCCCACTTTTACTCCTCCGGTAAGTAAAACGTTTTCTTCCCGTGGATGCCAATCTTCAACTTTTTATTTATTTTTTGTAGTAGTTGTTGTTGTTGACGTTTTTAACCTATTTGTGTTGGTAGGGCTCGTACACTCTCAGAATGACGATGAAGGGCAGCAGCAATGAGTTGCTCACTTGCATTAATTTTGGTTTCAAAATCGGCTTTGGAGAAGCATCTGTTTATGACAGCTGAGCGCTTAGCTAAATTATGCTTTGTGAATTCCTCGATTCCTTCATACCCTTTCTGTTGGACTTTTGGATGTTGCAACATATAAATATGTTCTTTATGTAAGCAATGTAGATAATAATGCACTTCTGGTATCACGAATTCACGTTTCATATAACATGTAGAGTTTGGTGTGGGTCTCTTTCACTCTTTCCCAAACAACAATCTCCCTGCACATATTTAATAAGCATATCATATCATAATAACTCCATCAAGGAGGGAAGTTTGGGTTTGGCACGAGGCTCATTACAAAGGAGCAGAACTGCTCATTCTACGTTTCTACCCATATCATTAACCTGATCAGTGGTGTTACAGTTGCTAGCTTTCAAGATAGTAGAACCATTTGTGCCCTTATTAACTAAGTTTATAACCTTAGACAAACAAGGGAGAGATAGCTTGTTACATTTTGCCATTGCATTATGTTGGGGTTTTTACAAATTTCTACCAAACACGTCTAGGACTACAACTCCAACAGCGATTTGAATATGGATTATTGACTAAATTGTCGTCATATTATACAAATGGTCTTTGGAATAGTTGCCTGAAACATTCTAGTATGCAGCTATGTATATTATTCAGATATTTCTCTGGAAGAAGATCATGAACCTAAAGACAACTTTCCAATGTGATATAAGAATTAGTGAATTACATCTCCAAGTTTGCTTATGTTTTTTTTTTTTTTACTCATGGCTCTCTTAGGCTGATCTGCTAGCACGCTTCTGCAGTTCTGCTGCTTCATTCACACTTCTGTTTGCATAAATAAAACATAAAGTCGCTGCAAAGACCAGTTTTACTGGATTGAGGTTGAGCAGGATTATGCTTCAGCTGCTCTCTACAAAGGCTCTTTATAGGTTTTTAATCAACTCCTAGCCTTATATAGAGTAGTTGAAAGACATCACACAATACTTTGTACATTATACTTCACACCAATATGCACAATATTCAGGTTAGATAAGTTAAGAACAGCTGCCCCAAATTATTATCACATGCAAATATGAAGAACCATCTGAAGTTATATTCAAGTATCAAAAGATAAATCTAACCCACTACAAATAACAAGCGTCACAACAAACTGATTACATTCGCCAAGGATTGTGTCAGAAGTCAATTGCCTAACTATGATATTACAGCAAGCTGCTGATACAGCCTTTCCTAAGCCCATCACAGAGCCTAACAATTACAACATTGAATCTAAATCTGTTGTCCATAAGCACTAACTACAACTGTCCACAAAAAAAAGGGGGGCTAAAGGCAAAACCTGAATAAACAACACATTAACATCGACTAAAGGATGAGTATATCTCAGCAGCTGATTGGTTGAGCTGACCCCGATTCACGAGCACCATCAGGATTCACAGGCTGATTGTCGGACTGCACTGAAGCCTCTGCCCCATTTTCCTCTGAACTGACCTTTTTTTCTGATTCCTCCGGTATCTGTTTCACTCCGCCATCATCAACTTCTTTCTCGGCAATTGCAGAGCCACTTTCCTGCATAGTTTCTGCTAAAGAAACATCTAACTCGGGCACCGCTTTGTTTTCCATTGGCTCTATTATTGATTCAGCACCGATAGGCCTTTCAACTGCTTCTGGGTTTTTTTCCACTGGCTGCTCTACACCTTCATTAGGTATGGTTTCTTGTGTGGTTGCCATTTTATTGTCCTCAAGTTTTTCTTCTTTGTTAGTCTCCTCTGATATCTGAGCATTATCAGCATGAGAAGGTTTTTCAGCTGCTACTGTTTTATTTTCCTCAGGCTTCTTCTCCCCTTCAATAGGCACAGTAACTTGTGCTGTTTCAACGAACTCTTCAGCTAGCTTCTGCTTTTCACTTTCATCAACATATATTTTAGCCTTATCAGCAGCATCCTCAGCTTTATTTGCTACTTCAGCATCTTTCATTTCTCCGTCTTTCTCATCCTTGGCATTATCAACCTCAGTCTTATCAGTAGGTGCATCATCTCCCCCGGGCTGTGTTTGATTTCCATCAGAAAGGACAACCTTATCAGCTTCTTTCTGTTTTATATCTTCACCAGCTTCCTGTTCAGCATTTTCAACAGAAGTTTTAGCCACATCCGATTCTTGAGCTTTTTCAAACCCTGCACCATTTTTTTCTTCTTCCACATCTTTCATGTCTGCATCTTTCTCATCCTCAGTTTTCTCATCCTCAGTTTTATCGTCCTCAGTTTTATCATCCTCAGTCTTATCAGCAGGTGCATCTTCTGCAGTCCCACCTCCATCAGTCTCTTCCTTCTCTTCATCCTTCCCCTCTTCTTTCTTCGATCTTGATTTCCTCTGCCTTTTCCTGGAGGAATCACTATCTGGTGACTCTGTTGATTTTGTTTTGGTGCTTAATCTAGCAGAACGTCTGGGAGTATCACCTGTTTTGAGGAACAAGTTAGTGACATTGACTACATCTTTTAACTTAATAGCAAGCCAGAAGTTAGAGAAAGTTTACCTGTTCCCCAGTCAAATTCAGAGGAAGGAGGGCCACCAGGATGAGCTTTCAGATACTGATCCAACTGTTTCTTATTCTTGATCTCTTCACCAGTTGGTGCAATGAAAACAATTTCATTTCTTCGAGGGGTTCCACTTCCACCCTTCTTGGGAATAAACTGCACCAAAGGAAGTAAATGTTCTAATTTGGAACTGCACCAGATTTGTAAGGTCATACACCAAAATTGTTGGGATATTCCCAATAGCTCTCACTGATTTACTTTTAGAATGATATCTCAACAGCATCAAATTTTGAGAAAAACACCTTTCTAAAATACCCCAATTTTCCCATGGTTTCTAAAAATACCCCTCATTACCAAAAATTCCATTAAAATGTCCTCAGCAAACATATCTGCTGAGACAAACTGGGAAGCCCACACAATAAATATTTACTCCCACACAAAGCTCAGCAAAATTACAAGAATGGTATGCCCATGAAAAATTTAGCAAGTAACATAAACATAACATGACCACCAAGCAATCACATAAGAGAAGAAGGAGAGCTGAGGAGATGAAGGGGCTGCCTAAACATGCAAAGCAATGTCAACAACATACAGATCAACAATAAAACAAGGCATTTCTTTGCAAATCGTTAGATTGTAAATTTGATGAAGGTATGAGCAAAGTAGTAATCCATACTAACTAACAAGTTAACTCTGGTTGCAGTCCAACAAAGGTAGTCACAACTAAAAAGGAAAGTATAGTTCTGAGAGAAAGAGGCAGAAAGTTGAAATTTCTAAACTGAACTAGATCTAGATGATATACTAGCGATTGCTTATGTACCCATTGGACTAACGGTCCTTCTACAACAAACAAGCAGATACGAAGCAAATTAGAGGATTCAAAACAGGAAATCAAAGCAGTAGGTAAAGATAAACTTCAACCCTTAATATAACACGTGGTTTTTTCCTAAGCAATTGACTAAAGAATAACACCTGAAGTCCTGAGCCATATGAATTAAGAAATGCACCACAAGGATTCAAAGAGAAAAAGCAATGCTCTGCTACAGATGAGATTACAGTATGACAATAATAACCGAAGTATTAAAGCTTGTTTATTTTTCAGCCAAAAATTTTTTGCCTACAGCAGTAAACAGAATCAACCGGACCTTTTCTATTAGAACTCAGTTACTCAACAAGGACACACCAGCTAACCACATAAAATTTTATTAATCCAAATGGGGGAAAATTGTGGCCTATTCCCTTGAAAAAAACGGGTGAATGGTAATCCTAGTTAGAAATTTCCTCCAAGTAAATTATGAAACAAAATAAAAAAAGACAATTCTCCAGGCTTTTAGAGATAATTTGACCCAGATTCATAAAGATATGATACAGCCTACTTTAAAATAAGGGCAAAAAGTAAGTTAATTACCCATACAAGCTTCAAAAAACCACAAATAAAATAGATGAATGAAGAATCAAAATGCCACAAAAGCTAATTTGGAAGAGATAAAACAGGCCCAAAGCAGACTCAAGATTTGATTTCATTTAGATGCTATATGCCAATTCGAATTCACAACTACACAGTAATTTGTTGAAACTAATTGTGGAGGATATAATACACTGATGCCCAAGGAAAAATCACGGTTCATGGGTGACTACAGAATACGCTGATATTGGCATCATAGATGAAAAGCTCAAATTGCAACCAAATATAACATTGAAAACCTTCACAAAACACCAATATTCCTCAGAGCAGTTTACAAGAACACAGTCAATCTCCTATAAAAAAATTTTCATATCAAATAAAGTGATCAGAGAATTCCTAGATCTCTTAGTACACCTAAAGATTGTGGCATAAAAACCATCAAAATCCTTAAAAATTGGTTCATTAAGATTTGAGCATCTTTAACATACATAGCCTAGCTCAAAGGATAAAGGATGTTTAGAATTTTGAACATCCACTATACTATTCATTCTAATGGGAAAACTCAGCCATTTATCTTTTCAAGTATAATTTGACATATCTCTTCAACTGCATCTCTAACAAAGTTTCAAGAAAGATAAGGTCCTAAACAAGCACACATTTGACATCCTCACTTTACTATATTCTTGAATCTTGATAATAAATTTTGAACCCCGAGATAACTCTGGACCGTAAAACTGATACCAAATAAACAGAAGTAAACCTATAATATTCATGATAATCAAAATCCTACCACTGGAAACCATCTCATGACTCATCAAACAATATTCCAAACTAACACAGCACCAAAGATCAGGGCATTACTAGCTCTCTTAGCACAACGATTGTAGTATATATGCTGTCAAATACCCTAAAAACAACAGCTCATTGAGGTTTAACGAATTTAGAGCACATATAGATTAGCTCGAAATAATGACTGATTAAATTCGCCATACTATTCATCTTCTTGGGAAAACCCTGTCATTAACATTTCAAGTCAAACTTAACATATTCTATAGCTGTATCGCTAAAACGATTTAAGAAAGAAAAGTTCTGAAACAAGTGCACATTTGACATTTTCACTCTGCTATCTTCTTGATGAACTCCAATACAACTCTCAACCGTAAAACCGATGCCGACAAACAGAAGTAAGTCTGTATTGTTCAAGACAGTCAAAAACCTCACACCAGAAATCATCCAACAACTCATCAAGCACTATTCTGTAGAAAGAAAATCTCGCAAAACAAGCCGAATCAGCATTCAACTAATTTAAGCACAAAATCAATGGTCAGAAAACAAAATTCATCAACATCACTGAATACTTGAAAGTCAATTTCGCAAATCGAAACATCTGTAAATTCAAATTTTTCAAGAAGCGCGCGAAATTACGCCGAAAAATCAACATTCAATAAGCTCAAATCACCAAAAACCGCAACAAACACCAAAAACCCTAACTCACTCACTCACAAACTCAACGCTAACTCACCGAAACTCAAAAAAAACCCTAAAAATCAACACAAAAAACACAAGATTCAACAAATTCAAATAAAAAATCAAATGAAAACAAAATCAATCAAAAAATTAAAAAAAAAAAAAGTCGTAAAATCAAATCGAAGAATAAAGTGAGGGAAGAAATCGAAACCTTTTTAGTCCAGGCTTGAGGAGCAGGAAGTTCAATGGTAACAATCTCAGAATCTTTGGAATCATCAGAAGAAGAAGGAGGAAGTTGAACCTCCATTTTAGCCTTATCCACAACTTCAGTCGCCATTTTCGAAAGCTTTACTGAATTCCCGCTTAACTTCTTTCAATTTTTATTTTTGTTTGGGTTTTTGTTTTCTCTCTCTTCTACTCTCGCGTGTGAAATTGTGTGAAGGTCATTTATAGTTATGAGACTTTTTTTTTTTTTTTTTGACGGTTGTGTGAGGGGAAATGGACGTAACGGAAATCTAGAAAAGTGGATTGGATAAGTGGAATTGGAGTCCGAGTAAGAGAAGTGGAGAACTGATAAATTGACTTTTTAAAAAAAAAAAAATACTACGTAACTTATCAGGTACTATCTCGTCGATTATTACAAACCGGTCCAAACTGTATGTGGACTTAAATTTAGACCACTTCTAACTAGAAATGTAGTTTTGGGTCTAGTATTCGGTCCGTTCAAAAGCACAGTTTCATTTCGGAGCGGTCTTGACCTTGAATATTCAAGTTTGGATTGAACACTTGAAATATACATTTTATATATAAATAAAAAAGTGTAGGTTTTTCAAAGCTATACTCTCTATAGTATTTTTATTAGTACTAACGTCCTCGATAACCCTCCGCTAACTACTCGTGGGCATGCATGTCTTTTTCTTCTTCCTTTTATCTCTTTGTTGCGGTGTGCTCCAACCTAAAATGATAAATTTGTTCCAAAATTTTAAACCCAAGTTGAGACCCCAGTTTTGCAAATCCCGCAATTTCACCGTCATTGCCACCTCACTATCATCCTCTACATCTTACAAAAAATCAGCGAAGAAGCATGCCGGTATACCAAAGCTGTACACTGGGTGAGTTTGCGGCAAGATGGAGGAAAATGATAGTTTTATACTTTTATCCAACTCTCAGTCATTACTGATAAAAGAAAAGCACAATCAAACCCTATTTCAAAGAATGATGTTAATGTTGCATTGGGCATTGCAAGTAGGGCCGTATCTGAGATTTTGGTGGCCCGGCGGGAACTCAAAATCTGGGGCCGTAGTTAAGCATTATAAGAATGGCTATGTCACGATCCATTAATTCTCAACGCTACTGATAGTAACTATTATTTTAACTATCATTTCTACAACATAATATTAAAAAAAAAAAAAACCCCGCTTACATTGTATTATTACCTCCGTTTTTGTGAGATATAAAATATTCATTTGTTGCAACTAAAAAAACGAAGAGAGTGTTAGGGTAATCAGGATGAAAAGTAAAAAGGTTATTATGAAATAATAAGATAATTTAGAATAATATCAATGCAAATAAAGAAGACTAAATGTTTATGAAAATATAAAAGGGACATTACAGGTTTTGGTTGACCAAAAAAAAAAATACTCCATAAATAAATACTCCATAAACAAAGGATAAAAGGAGATGAAAAATAGATAAAGGATAAAAGATATTCCACAGATGAAGTGAGTTAAAAAAATATGGAGTTGCAAAAAAAGGAAGAATGAAATAGTTTACCCAAAAAAACATGAAATACTATAGAAAAAGAAAAATAAGGGATAACAATACGTCATATGTATCTTTTATTATTAAAAAAGCCCTATTGAGAATCGAACCTCTAACGTAGAGTAAAGGTGTTGTATGCTACTTTACTACCGCTCCACCATTTCATATATTGGTGAATGCACACAATAATTTAATTTTATAACTATTATAGTAGAACATAATCCGGGCTTTTACTGTGGGTGCCCTGGGCAGTTGCCCCACTTGCCCTGCCACAAATATGGGCCTGATTGCAAGGTAAAGCAAAAATAAAGGATATATTAAGCTCTCAACAACCATCCCTGATCTTTAACTAGCAAGTACATGAAGAAATTAGGGTCTATTCAGTTCAATTCAATTCAGTTTCTAAATTCCTTCTCTCATAAACAATTCATTTCAACAATATTCAGTTCAGTTCAGCTCCAATCAGTTTAGTCCAGTCGAGCTCTTCAGTAAATATGAACATGACCTTAATCCATTTTCTTTGAGACATTTCGTTGAACACCTTCAACACAATGTTTCAAACACGGTGACACCTTAGCAACTCTGTTTGACAGCGAATTGATTTGTAGTCTCAAACTTGATTATAGCTTTGAATCAAGAATTTAGCGTTTTGAGAAGAACTCAGACAAAACCTTATACCTTTCAATGTTATCTAAAGGTAATGGGTGTTGGAGCAACCCGGGTGTAGTCGGTGTTGAAATTATTTCAATTAATTTGTTCATTTAAGCCTTCACTAGTACATAAAACCTTATTTGCTGCGGTTAAAAACCGGTTATTTACTCCGATTCTTGAGCGCAGCAAATAACTTCCCTAAAAAAAAAGCTTCTTTTTTGCTGCTTACAACTAAGAATCGGAGCAAATAGTTTTTTTTTTTTTTGTTTTTTTTTTTATTTTTTTTAGTCGTAATGCCAAATGGTATTATACATAAATAATTGATTTCAAATACCAAATTTATATAAATTAATAATTAAATTAATTTCATTTGTCACCACTAGTACAATAAAGAAATTATTTGCTGCAATTCAATTAATTAATTACATTCAATAATTACTTTGATAAGGCACAAATTAGTTTCATAAATCACTAATCAACATGTTACAATCATTAGCTAGCTAGCTACACTCAACAACATAACAGCTGATAGATTGACATACATCACGAGCAATAAGTTGTTAGAAACTTAGCAAGCTTGTCTCGAACCTCGTCAATCTCCGAAACAGTGAAAGGCCCTTCTCGAATTGTTGTTGAGGTGCTCAAAATCTGAAATCC
This sequence comes from Suaeda aralocaspica, assembly GCA_016808085.1. Lineage (NCBI taxonomy): Eukaryota > Viridiplantae > Streptophyta > Magnoliopsida > Caryophyllales > Amaranthaceae > Suaeda > Suaeda aralocaspica. Next base: position 6,323,037 of record PYUH01000120.1, on the reverse strand, counting down.
AATAAAAATATAGGTAAAGAATATGCAAAATGTAATAAATTCCACAAAATCCGCACATATTAAAAAAACACCATCTTACAAAAAACAATTCGCGCAATTTCGTTTCAAAAACTTAAAAATTTCGGCAACATCTCCCCTATAATTGGTAATGCCCAATCAACTTTTAAAGTTGATTAACACCTCCATCAAACACAAATAACGCTTCCTCTTCAAAATTCCGCAAATAACAACCATACAAAGATCCATAACGGTTTTTATACCAAAAGTCATTCATCCATCTAATTAATTCATTCAACGAACATACCAAATATCCTTATTATCATTCCATCACAACATATACAATATTTGAATAATAAGTGGATGAAAAATTAGGAACGTACCATCTGCAAATCATCCATCTCTGTGCAACTTGCAACGATGTTATACATATACCTCATGACATAGTAACCGCACTCAACACCATTTTGTTGTTGTGCACACTAAATGCAAAACATGTGGAAAGAATGGGTAATATCAAAACGATTAATTCATTTAATAAAATCGATAATGAACTTTCACAAACTAGTTTCTACATTGTAATTACCTTAATCGATACCAATTTAGGAATCATTGTGCTTGTTCTTATCTTCTTCATCACACTATATTGATAAACAAAATAATGTCAAACACTCAAAATGAAAGACGGTTTTCGAAATCAAATAGTAATGGAATAAACAATGCTTCCATCATACCTATTCACCCACATCATGATCATCAAACTACGCGGCGTTTCTGTACGACAAGAATCGAGTATCACTAGTAGAAAAATTGGATTTTGCTGCGCCACATTTGCTGCGGTTCTTTGAGATTTTCAAAGACCCGCAGCAAATAGTTGTTGATGATACACAAGAAAAATTATTTGCTGCGGTTCTTTTTCTTATTTGCTGCGGTTATAACTGCAGCAAATGAATCAACCCAAAACAAACGGTTGAAGCCCAGCCCAAACGAAGGGACTATAAATACAAAAGCCCTCCAAAAAATCACTCATTCTTTCCTTCCTTCTAACCCTAACCCTATCCTTCTTATTTGATCTTCTCTTATCTCCCTAACTCGTATTTTCTTCTCTCTCATCTCCCTCTTCAGAGCTTCCCTCTTCCTCCAAAAATCGCTCTCTTCATTTTTTCCTCTCGGTCTCTTTCTCCTACAACTATTAAGGTAAAATCCACCTCTTTTCTCTCCTTCTTCTTGTTTAATTTTTCAGTATCAATTTTTATTTTGTGTTTTAATTTTTGTGTTCTGATTTTTGGTGGTTTTGGAGGCGATTTTTGGTGCTGATTTACGATGCTCAGCTTCAACCTCCTTGTTCTTGTAACTGCAATTCTTCACCTCTCATCACAATTCCCGAAGGTATTTTCTTCAGATCTAAAACTTTCGCACTCCTTTTTCAATTTCCTTTTATTTTTCGTATTATTTTGTTGTAATTAGGCTTTGATTTCTGTGATTTGGTGTGTATTTTAGGTTTTGTAGAATTCTGTGATTTGGTGTGTATTTTAGGTTTTGTTGATTTGGTGTGTATTTTGTCCTAATTTTTTCTAAGATTGTTGAATTCGAATTGTAAATTATGTGGTAAAGAGGAGATGAATTCGAATTGTTGATTTTGTCGATTTTGTTATTCTTTTTGGTGTTGATTTTGTTGCTTGAGGAGGCTGGCTTGGAGAGCTGGGCCTTCGATGTTCTTGGTTGGGGGTTTTTTGATTTAGGTATACACTATGCACTGAAATCTTGTGAATAGTTGCATTAAGCGTCCCAATTTATATACACTATGCACTTATGCCTATGTGACTGTGATAGTAGTTTGCTGCGTGTACAATTGGTTGGTTTGACCTTTGAGCTAGTTAGCATTAATTCTTATTGTTAAAGTAATGGCTCTTTTTGGTCTTGTGATTGTGAGTTTTGTGACTCGATTGGCTTGTGATTGAACCTGAGAAGTTGCAGTTCTGAGAAACTTTTATTTTTCTAGAAGTGTGGAAAATTGTTTGGCTGCTTGTGTGTGCATTTGGGGGGGAGGGGGGAAGTGGAGCTTCTCAGGATGTTTTCACCTATTGTGTTGACAAATCTGTTTTTTCCAAACATGTTTGTGTCCACGATAACTGTTTATGTTGTAATTTAGAAAATTACTAGTACTTAATCTGGTTGGATTCCTTCTTTAACCTCTCCCCTCCTCCTTAACACAAACACACACAAGAAACGTTCATCAGTAACAAGATCTTTATACTTGCTGATCCAAGCGTGTTCCGCTTCTAACTAATACGACATCGATGTTATTCCAGTTGGCATCCTCAGAGACTCCTATCATGAGTAGTTGTGTGAGACCAATGGTGCAGGAAAAGTCTGATCCAGTTGTTCTCCTGCTTGGATTTGATAGGTAATCATTTTTTTACCTTTATGTTGGTTTGAAGCAATTTTTGTATAACTTCTTCGTAGTCCATTGCATTCATTAATATCATTAATATTAAATTATGATCTTTGGTTTTCTAAGTTTGTTCTATGATGCGCTTTAGTAGATTGGTCGTTTGCATTGCTTATACCCTTGGTGGGAGGATGCAGCTGTTAATTTCATGAGAAGTGGTGGCTACAATGTTGTCCCTCTAATAAAGGAGGTATGTAGAACATGCTTGATTATTTTCACATTTTTAATCGCTTTACAACTTACTTGGGGTATTTTGTTTGACATTCTTTGGAAAGTTGTTTGAAACTTCTGGTAGCCTCTCATTAAAATTTCAGTCCTTTTTGGACTACGGTAGCTCTATATTTGACACAAACTGTACATGATATATGAATATTGGTTCTCTGGGATAAAATTCTTTACTATTTTATCTCGGACATAACTAGTCAAACATCTTTTTTATGGGAGACTGTTTACAAAGCTTAAGAGTGTTTGAGTTTAATGGCGTGCAGATGGGTTGCTCATCATGTATGATCTCATCATTTTCGTGTGTAGTGAGTAAGTCATAGGTATACTTTTTATGGTTATTTTGCGCTTACTATTTTGAATTAATGTTGCATTAAAATGATTCTGAAAAACTTATCAACCATTTTCTGATGTAATGTTGCATACTAGCATCATCTGATATATCATGTGGCTGTTACTTTTTTCAACGTTTTGTTTAATCAATTAGTTACTTGTGGTTGTGCTCAAGAATCTGTAGTAATGAAAGTTGTGTTTGTAAACAATCATTTATCACTTGTATTATCTTTCACAAGTTTGTGTTTGTAAACTTGTATTTGTGTTACTACTTTGTTACTGCAGTTGTCGATCTTTGATCCCTAGTTGCTGCTGTCCCCATTTCTTCTGTAGCTGCTCCTACTGCTGCCATCCTTCAGTAGTTCCTACTGCTGTGCGACTATGACTGAGTGTGAGTGAGGGAGGGAGGGTGGGACTGAATGTGTGGTTTAAGGTGTTTGTTTTGGGTTTGGCTGTTGTAATGCGGCTGTAATGTTGTTATTACAACTATTGTACATATATAAACATTCTGGCTATAATTTAGCATTAAAAACCAAAAAAAAAATTTTTTTTTGGGTGGCTATTTGCTGCGGTTTTCTTAAAGCTTTTTTACCAATTTTTGCCCACTTTTTGCTGCAGTTTTGCCTACAACCGCCATTTTTTTGCTGCGGTTGAATCGCAGCAAATGTTAGGCTGGTTTATTGCTGCTGCTCCAAGTGCTGCGGTTAAAAACCGCAACAAATACCCCTAAAAAACCGCAGCAAAAGTGGATTTTTGTACTAGTGTATGTACACCGTGTATGTCGAAGGTGATAGCATCAAAAGCACCCAATGTGTACTGTTGGGTGTGCATAATTTGTTAAATACATTTTACTTTATGGGAAGGATATTTATTTTCTATAAATAATGAAGTAATCGCCAAAAAGTCCAAAAAATTACTACTATTGACAAAAGTACAAAGGTTTCATAATAATTTTTTACTCTTGAAGGTAAGGTGTGAACAGAAGCTTCCTTTTCGATTGCATTGCTTCTTTGATGGATGTTTCAATGTAATCTTTCACTTCCGCCATGTTCTTCAAACAACGTTGGTCATAAATCTCTTGTGGACACAACCATCCAACCTTCAAAATGGTTTCGCATCCATCCAAATCTAGGTGAAGCAAACTAAATGGATAGGACAAAGGATAAGTTATTGTAAACAAGTGCTTTAGTTAATGATAAATTGCATAAATACAACACTTTCTACGAACTCAAATAAATAAGAATTGAAGTACTCAAATAAAAGAAAAACTACAAAACCTCATAAAAGCTTGCAATAATGCAACGGACAGTTGTTCTCCAATGAAGAAGTCATTAATATCTCGTTTCATAATCCATGTCTCCGTGTCCTCAAAGTAACGGAATTGTGATTTACTTAAAACCACTCTGAATACGACATTGTCTTGCTCATCCTGCACAATGCTATGTAGCCATCGACAAGGGACTGACTACGACCGAATGAAATCTTCATCAGCAACGAATGTGTCAGCACCAAGATTTGATCCCTTAGATGAAATCTTCTTTTGCCCCTCATCATTTGCATGACCGTCATCGTTGTTGTTTGTTAAAGTACTACGTATGTGCTTTCCATTTAATTTCTCAAATCTCAAATCATGTTCAACAAGTTGTGCACCCTGCCTCACACATGGAATATAATTAACAAAACATTGCTCAAATGAGTAATAGGTTTAGTGCTATGACATAAGGATCAAGGAATAAATGTCAACGTTAGTTGTTGAGGTCATACGTAATGAAGTACCTGATTCGACAAACGAACCCATTTACGCGGCCATGTTACAAAACTACCACGCGCGTCACCTATAGTCATCACTCCCCAATCCTCCCTGGGAAAAGGTAGTGTCGTATCCTCCCATCCATCAACAACAAAATCGACGGATACGGAACAATCTCTTTCATCGACGCCTCTCAAATGGGACACTTTCCCGTTCACTGTTGATTGCACATGACCAAATGCAACAAGAAGTAAACTAGGGCTTTCTACTACGGGCTTGGGGAGGAACAACATACAAGGGGTCTTATCCTGTAAAACATTAGCAATAAAACATTTAAACGTTTCTTGTTATTGAGGGGATACTTTAATTACATATAAAGAATGGGTTTCTAGTGTCCTTTATGCTTTAAGGTAACGACAGAAAGGAAAAGAGACGATTTTGAAGGAGTGACCATGTTACAATGTAGGTTATAAGGGAAGGTATACAAACCTCAACATTTACAGGAAAGGGTTATGGTCTTTCCTTTTCAGAGTTATTCCTCGGAGCATGCTTGCTTGATTTCTCTTGAATTTTCCCTTTGAAATGCGAAGAAACATCAAGCATCCCAAGCTTATCACATAACAATTTGAACCGTTCTTTAACTAGTTCCTCAACCCTCTTCTTCATATCTGGTGCCAGCTTAGGGGTTGAGTTTCGGCTCGTCCCCATATCTCTCCTCAAACCCTTCCTCTTGCCTAGTCGTACACCTCCGAAGCCACGAACCCGACCGTTGTGGTCCTCCCCTAAGACTACTTCCAATGCATCTTTGTTGGGTGTAGGTTGGTATTCGGATGTGACTTCATTCTGTTTGAATCCAAGCTGCATAACAACAAAAACAGAGGGATTTTTTCATTATGTTTGGTGTGCAAATTGAATTTCTATATTACTACTAAATAACAAAATTATGGCATAACTCCCAAAATTGCACGAGTATTACCACTGCATCAGCTAGCTTCTTCATCTCTGGATCCTTAATGACTCGTTCGCCTTTGGCATCTCGACTATATAAAGAGCAAACCCAATGAAGCGCCCGGTCTCATGGTTGAGCTGTAATGGACGAGGAGGTGCCCACTGCTTCTGATTGGGTAGATGAGATCAACTTTTGATAAAAATCCTTCAGCCTTTAACTTCTCCACATTCTGGGGGTATGTATTTTGATCCATGTGATGGTACACTTTCTTCATACCCGCACTTTTAGAGGCTTTTGCATGTCTTTCCTGTATAATTGAAACAAAGGGCAATGAGATAGGTTACACAGTTTAAAATATGGGAACTGGTTTCATTGTTTAGGTTTATTAGATCTTACAACTTGCTTTGGAGTAGTTACTTGTGCCACAAAAGCTTCCCAAATCTTGACGGTAATGTGAGGATAGATCTGGTACGACATTTTGTCAACTTCTGTCTTAGTTCTCTTTCTTGTTTTGGTGATCCAACCACTCACCAACTTGGACTTGAAGTCCCTATATCTCTCCGCAACGGCCGACAAGAAAACTTTCTCCTTACCATCATCAACACTTATGTGGAAAAGATTCTACATGACAACACATAAACCATTTAGCTTGAAATCTCTATAGCAATTAAATTATCTAAATTGGAAAAAATTTAACTACAACACATCATCTATTCCAATATTAAATTACAACAATTTAGCCTTAGTTTTGATTTCATTGTTTAAAGTAACGAAAAACATCACATATATACTTACCATTGTATCTTCCCATAATGATCTTGTAAGACCTTCGACAACATTTTCCCATTTTTGTAGGATTGGAAGCTTCCACATACAAACCCGGATATGCTTCCCATACTTCTTACGCCACTGTCCACACGGTTGTCCATTCTCATCATACTCAAGATGCATAGCTTCTGAAGCTTTCACTCCCTTTGATGGACCTCTCCCCTTTCTCTCAATTCCTGATGCATTGGTTGTTGACGATGGTACCCGACATTGCTGTTCTGAATGGACAAAATTGTCAGGAACAACTACTCTTCTTTCCAGTGTGCCTTGTGCTGCTGCATGGTCGTTGTGATTTATAGGTTCACCTTAGGGAATGACAGCCAACTCGTTGTTGGGAATGGCGGGTGCTTCGTCAGCCATTCTCTCAAACTCCTCTACACGATCATCGTCCTCTGCCTTACCTTGATCATCCTCCAAATGCGGGGCATAAAGTAGGTCTAAATTTGAATCAGAACTTACTGAGTCGAAGTTGTCCGACTCTTCAGAAAATTCATCACTGGACATGCACAAATCTGCAATATGTAGAAACAATAAACAAATCAACATTACTTGGAAAGAGGCACAAGATAAGGCATGGCTTAACATTACATGTTGCTCAAACTATTTACAAATGAAAAGTAGTTGCAATGAGCCGACCTAATTACAAATGCAAATCTATTTCAGTGCCAACCAATTTAGTGAGTGGTTCTCAAATTTATTAGCTAAAATAAGTAACAGATAATTAATAATTGATAATTGAACTAATTGATATTTGATAATTAAACTAATTGGTAATTGATAATTGAACTAATTGATAGGTGATGTATTGAACTAATTAATATTTGATAATTGAACTAATTAATAATTGAACTAATTGATATTTGGTAATTGAACTAACTGGTAATTGATAATTGAACTACTTGATAGGTGATGTATTGAACTAATTGATATTTGATAATTGAACTAATTGAATCTCAAATTCATACCTACTCAACCACTTCAATCCCTTCATTACGGTCGTCCCGCATATAGTTTGCATCCGCAGAAGTGACAATAGTTGTTTGGGGTGAAGTAAATGGTGGGGAATCCTCAAATGCATCATACTCTTCCTCATCATCAACATCAGCGATACCTAGAATGCTGCGTTTACCGGGTACTACGATTGACCACTTTCGGTTTGCAGGGTCAATTACATAGAACACTTGCTTAGCTTGGGATGCAAGCACAAAAGGCTCTTGACCAAAATGCATTTTACTCAAATCAACTAGAGTGAAGCCACACGGATCATCATTTGTTATGGAGCGACGGTTGTTTTCGACCCACTTGCATTTAAAAAGACAAACCGTGAAGGTGCTGTATTCAAGCTCCTACATTTCATATATTCTCCCATAATATGTCAACTTAGCATCCACTGGATTTTGATCTTTTGCACTGGCATAGAATGTGGAAGAGGCATTAACTGAAACCCCACTATTTTGCTGACAAGGAGACTTATCGTCTTGGTAAGCGGTCTAAAATGTGTAACCGTTGACGTCGTAACCCTCGTAATTAGTAACAGTGTCTCGTGGGCCAAAAGCCAACCACTTCACTGTATCAGATACACCTTCCATGCGTCCACTAATAAATCGCTTGTGAAACCATTTGATGAAATGTTTATTATGCAAACTCATTAATCCCCTCTAGACTTTCCCTGGATTCTCATCTTTCAACACCTGCATATGCTCGTTCAGGAAAGGATGCACTTCTGCAACATGGTGCAATACATACAAATGAGCTTGTCGAAGATCGTTTGGGCATGCTGTTCTGCACCCTATTGTACTCTTCCCATCAAGTCTCCCTTCATGGCGACATGTTGGAATACCAATAGGCTTTGAACTCGCTAGGTACTGTGCGATATAATCCCTAACCTCATCGGCTACTACTCCCTGCACTATACTGGCTTCTGGTCTTGCTTGATTCATCACTTTGTTCTCTAACACTCCCATAAGTCTCTCGTAAGGATAGCACCATCTCAAAAACACAAGACCCAACAACTTAATTTTACGGACTAGATGAAGAATAAGGTGAACCATGATGTCAAAGAAAGTAGGAGGAAAATACATCTCAAATTTACAAAGCGTTTCAACGACACGTGCTTGTAGAGTATCTAGCGTTGTGGGATCTAGCACTTTACTACATATGGTATTGAAGAACGAACAAAGCTCTGTAATGTTGTACCTCACATGTTTAGGTAGAATCCCACGAATTGCAATTGGAAGAAATACTTACATCATAACATGGCAATCGTGTGATTTCATGCTCGATAACATTAGCTCACCGTCCGTAGATACAAACCGTTTCATGTTAGAAGAGTATCCCGATGGTACCTTTATGTTGTGCAAAGTTGAACAAAATTGCCTCTTTTCTTATTTTGACATTGTGTAGCAGGCTGGAGGCAAGTAGTAAGTGGTTTTCTGTTGGTGAATCTTTTCCTTCCCCTTTCCGGTGTAACTGTTATCTTCCTGTTCAGGGTTCTTCCTTCTCTTTGTCTCCTTAACTTGAGGCCACAACTCTGTTCGAACACCTGTTTTTTTCAAGAACTCTCGACTAACCTTCGTGTCCTTAGTCTTGTTAGGAATGTTAAAAAGAGTCGAAAGTATGGCATCCAAACATTCTTTTTAATATGCATAACATCAAGGCAATGTCTGACTTGCAAATCTCTCTAATATGGAAGTTGCCAAAATATCGACTCTTTTTTCCATAACCCTTCATAAGTCTCAACCTTGGATTTGCCGAAGGTAGTCTTCACACCTTTCACTTGCGTATAAACTTCATAACCGGTTAATGGTCGACGAGCAACACGATCTTCTACCTTCCCATTAAATGCCTTCTTTTTCTTTCGAAAGGGGTGAGTAGGTGGGAGGAAACTTCGGTTGCACCAATCGACGTACTTACCCACCCATGTAGAATCTTGGTCTTCCGTACAAATAGGGCAGGCTTTTGCTCCTTTGTTCTTGTAACCGGATAAGTTACCGTAAGTGGGGAAATCATTAAGGGTGCACAAAAGCAGTGCACGCAATGTAAATGTCTCCTTTGCATAAGCGTCATATACAGATACCCCTTCATGCCACAACTTTAGCAAGTCATCAACAAGTGGTGTAAGATAGACGTCGATGTCGTTACCAGGTTGCCTCGGCCCTGAGATTAGAAGAGACAACATAAGGTACTTTCGTTTCATGCACAGCCACGAAGGGAGGTTATAGATAGTAAGAATAACTGGCCAACAACTATGCTTTGAACTAAGATTACCAAAAGGGTTCATTCCATCAGTGCATAACCCAAGCCTCAAATTACGATTGTCAGCCCCGAATGTCTTATATTTCCCGTTAATAGTCTTCCATTCCCGTTAATATTTCCCGTTATATTTCCCGTTAATAGTCTTATAATTTCATTAATTGCAAATTTATTTTCAAATAAGCATGGATCTGTAAAATGCATAAGTTCGAATTATTATCATAATTTAATGCATGCATTCCAAGGGTCCTTATCACTCCAACCTAAACCCATCCTTGGACGGCTAATCCCACTAATAAATGTTTGTCATTTGATCAATTCATACAAAAATCCGGCAGCATCTTCCTATAGTTCTCCAAGTACATAATGTAGATAATTTGCAATAATCAACATTTGTACTCGAAGAACAAAAAAGGTAAATACATTCACCAAGATTTTCATGGAATCGAACAAAATGACATATATTCACCACCTAAGTGAGATTAGACGTCCAAGAACAGTCCCAAAATGGGGACTATCGAACACTTACTCCTAACAGTAAGTGTTGGACGGGTATCTAGGTCTAACGTGTTAATGCATTAGCATGTGTGTAACAACTTAAGTTTAACTAATGTATAAAGTTGCCGATACATTTTATTTTTTCGTCATTAATCAACTATTAAACACAAGTATCATTCATTCAATATTGACTTCGAAATTCAAATGCACAATATTAGAACAAGTCTGAAATTAGTATAAATTCAACAAATAAATGCCTAATTGTTAACCTAAAAATGACAAAAATAAGCATTAAGTAACAATAATTACTACTATAATTCCTCAAAATTCAACATCAACTGTAAATTAATTCTTTTAATTTTATAGAGAAGAGAAAGAAAAGAGAATGCTTACGATGTGACGAAGAGGATGTCGTGTGTGTTTATACTGACTCACGCGATTCTGCAGTACTCGTCTCCGCTCAACCCTAATGCCAATGTATAAGAAGCTAAAAAGTGTAAATGAACATAATTGAAGCTGCAATTGTACTAGAATACTATTTGCAAAAGTCAAGACATTAATAATATTCTCTTTTAGATCAGAGGCAGGGTATAGTTACCTCAGTTGTTACAGACCCACCAAGTAGTGTTGAAAAGTTTTAGAACGAATACAAATTTGTCAAGCACCAAGAACATCCTGCAAGAAACAAACTATTATGAGACCAATGATCTTTTAACTTACATTACTGGTTTATAATTTAAAATTTATCATAAGGTGTCGACACTTCTTATTGTATATTTGACTCTATTAAGATTATAAAAAATAAAAAATAAAAAATAAAAACACCACGGGTACTCAAACACCTTCATACAAGTTTAACTTTGAAATGAAACTTTTGTGGGTGTTTGGTACTTATTCTAATCTGTTTGATGAAATAAAGTACCTCGTAAAAGTGGTTAATTAGTTTGCAATTCAGCTCGGAAAATAATGAGTGCCCGTGCGAGTGAGGGAGTAAGTGTGAGTGCCCATAACTTATGATACCAACACTAGAGATATTTGGTAATCATTTTAAGGACTGATCCTATTTCCAAAATTTGTCCCAACTCCATAAATCAAGTAACAAAACAAACTTACTTTATGAGACATAGATACATAATGCAGTTATAAGTTGGTAATCCAGCTCTAGCTACACAATATGGAGCTAACTACAAAATGAACTCAAGCAGAACACAAGAAGATCCCTAGACTTTATGCATCTTTGATAAACTTTATCATCCATTCATCAACTCACACCAAAATAATCATGATAGAGTAGTATACCAACTAAAAGAACAAATGTTGCCACACAAGCTCGATTTTAACAATAGTACATCATAGCTCAATTTTAACACAAGCTCATACTTGATCACAAATACTCATAGGCATCATAGCACTACCCTCCTCACTGACGACCAACCCTCGATAACTCACGACCACCATACTACTACCACCCCTCACTCACCCAAGACAATCATATCCACCCTCACTCACTCATGACCACCATACCAGTACCACTCTCACTTGCAACCACTCCTTACTCATTTAGGGCCACCAGAACCACTGTCACTCACTCATGACCACCCCTCACTCACAACCACCATTACCACCCTCACTGACAACCACCACAACCACCACAACCACCCTCATTCAAAACTTACGATTTGCATTATCCATTTCATAAACTTCATCACATGCAAATCAAACTTAAGAATTTTAATTAAATTACACAAAGCACTAACATAAATTACAGTTGTCAGTAAACCATTATCAGAGAATAAATACTTCTAGAGTTTAACAAAATATTATGTTTGTTAAATGATCAAAAACAACTCAATAATTATAGTGAATATGTAGAAATATTCAAAGTTTCAACCTTTTGATGTACTCATATACCTAATACTTCATTAAACCAAATTATTCAACTTACAACGACCAAAAATTACCCACATATTTCGAACCACCACCTCAATCACTTATTTCGAACCACCACCACAAGCCCACCCTCACCCCCACGAAACTCCACCGTAAAAACCCATCCCAGCTCCACAAACTCCAGCTCCACGAATCCCCACGTACCAACCAGAACCCTAAACACCGTCACCCGCCACACAAACTGAAATTAAAAAACCCATCCCAAATTAAAAAAAAAGAAGGAAATTGGAAGAAGGAAAAAGAATACCAGCTCCAACGAACTGAAATGGCGTACCGAATAGCAACTCCAACTGCATTTAACAAATTCAATTAATTAAACAAAATCAATTGAAAAATGAATCAAAAAGTTAATGAAAATAAAAATAACAAATTCACAAACTGCTGTACCGAAGGAAAGGAAGTACGAAGAAGGAGAATGGTGGTGGTGGTGGTGAATCGACAAAGGATTTGGTGGTGGCTTACAACTGAAATGGTGTACATGTGGTGGCGAAAAAGAAGAAGGAGAAAGGCAAAGAAGAAGAAGGAGAAGGGTTTTTGGGTCAATTAAATGGCGAAGTGAAATGAAAGAAGAAGAAGAAGAAGAAAAAGGAGAATGGCGAAGAAGGAGGAGGGTTTTTGGGTTAGGTTAGTTTGTGGGAGTGAATAAGTGTGTATGGGGGCCGAGTGATACTAAAAAATTTAGGGGCTCATCATTTGCTGCTAATACACTAACGCAGCAATTAAAAGAAAACGCAGCAAAATTCTTCTTTGCTGCGGTCCTAATAAAACCGCAGGGAATAGATCTTTTCTAATTTTTTTTTTAAAATTTGACTATTTGTTGCGGTTTTCCAAAAACGAAAAAAAAAACCGCAGCAAATGTCATTTTTTGTACTAGTGGCTTCAAACTTCTTATTTGAAGTACGTGCTAAAGTGGTACATTGCAACTAATATGGAGTAGGGGAAGTATCATTCTTTAATTCACTTCTTGATCATCTTGTATCATCAATATCATGACAAATTTTCCAAAACATCAATGCTAATTTATTCAAGTGACAAAAAATTGTGGGTCAGAGAGAGAGAGAGAGAGAGAGAAAAGTTTGTTGTTTGCTATATACAGAATAAAGAAGGAGAAACTAGAGAGAGAAAGAGGGGGAGGAGAGAGAAATAAGTTTGAATGTTAGTGAAAGAATGAAGATTGAAAAATGTAAAGTTATGGTGAGATAATATGAGTCTCATATAGTATCTTTCACTAAAGATCAACATTTTAAATATAAAAGATAATATGATGTTGTTTTATAAAACATTAGGTGTAGTACAAAAAACTATAGTTATAATCTTGCTATTAACAAAACATGGTGTTTATTTCATAAAACATCTGGCTTATAAGCATAAATGTACTAAAATCTGTAAAATACATCGAATGTTTTATAAAACACATCGAATGTTTTATAAAATTTATCGAATATTTTTATCCGTGTTAAACCGGGTGTATAATCGAATTTTCAGTATTAATTGGAGTGAGGAATTTGAGGGTGAGGTGATGATAATAGATGCGTGAATACTAATAATATCATCAATGTTGATTTGATGATGATGAGTGTAAACTATGTGTGTTGTTGTGTTTGATGTGCGAATTGAAGCAGGGGAAACAATGACTTCATTTTGGGATTTTGCTGGAAAACTTAGGGAGGAAGCAAGTAATAAACATAAAACCTAAAATTAGTTACAAATAATAAGTGTGAAGGGTAATACTAATAAAAACTAATGTTTAGGAGTATAGCTGGAAAAGGTTTAGGGCACACTTCAAAAACCCCAAAAAGTTTTTCAAAACATAAAAAGTATTGATTGTGTAGTAAGAGAAGTGGAGAACCGATAAATAGACTTTTAGGTACTTTTTTTAATACGTAAAAAAATAACTTATTACGTACTATCTTATTAGTTATCACACAAACGAATAGGGGTATGTGGATTCCTGTTCATGTCGTATTTAGAGCTAAGTTGGACATACCCAGTGTTCGGTCTATCAAAATCAGCGATTCCGAGTTTACAACTTTGGTTCGGTCTTGACCCGAAATATTCAAGCTTGGACCATGAAATATATGTGCAAAGTATTATACAAAATAAAGGTTGTTGAAGACATGAAAAATTATGACTACTGCCTCATTTCATTTAAAACCTTAAACCCAGAGAATCCTAATACTCTTACATAGTTACTCCTCACCTATCTTCTCCTCACTCGTCGGCCACCGTTTGTCCTTGTCGTTGATCAACCTCACCCCTCAGTCGCCTTTTCTCCTTCTCCTGAAGCTACTTCGTCATCGTTTCTCCTTCTCTTGACACCATTTGTAGCTATTTCTCTCGAAGTTGCTTCATCGTTGTTCATCGCTGTCGCTCGTCGTCGTTATTGTCTGCTTCCGTCACCTGATCAAATTAGTTTAATTTGTTATAATTTTTAAAATCTAATTATTGAAATCTAATTCAATCCGTCATTCAGGGTTTATTAATGAAATGATTTAGTTTCAATGAAAGCGTATAAAAACTTGAATTTCCACTTTACACAAAATACATTCCAAAATTTCGTATACAAATGGTGTCGTACAATGATTGAACCATTTTTAATGCATAATGTAAACTTGAAGATATCAAACACACGAGATCAATTAGTTGTTTATACTGCCTTCGTTTTTTTTTAAATTGCTACAAATGAGTTTTTTTTTGTGAGAGATAAAATATTCATTTGTTGCAACTAAAAAAATGGAAGGAGTGTTATTTACTTAACACTTTTGGCCATATGTCTACAACTATCCTTATATAAATGCATCAACGCTACGTCCCTTTAGCTTTTTGAAGTGGCTAAACCTCACATTTACATAGGTAAAGCTTTCACATGATCCCATGACAAAGCACAATGTCAAGACCTATTAGGATAAACTATCTTTGCTAACATCACGATTCAGTTTTTACCTTTGATGTTTAACAAGTTTCCAATCATAAATCAAAGAGAATTAGTCTTATTGAACTTTAGACCTAACGTCTATCTTATTAAGCATTAAGTTAAGATTCTCTTACTTGTGAATAATTTAATATAAGGCTCCTATCCAAAACCAGTTGTCATCCTCTCTAGTCTCTACCGTATCTCTAGCTAATGCTTTTGTGAAGGAATCCACTAGATCATATATCACTAGTAGAAAAATTGGATTTTGCTGCGCCACATTTGTTGCGGTTCTTTGAGATTTGTAAAGAACCGCAGCAAATAGTTGTTGATGATACACAAGAAAAATTATTTGATGCGGGTGATTTATTTGTTGCGGTTCTTTTCCTTATTTGCTGCGGTTATAACCGCAGCAAATGAATCAACCCAACACAATTGGTCGAAGCCCAACCCAAAGGAAGGGGCTATAAATACAAAAGCCCTCCAAAAAATCACTCATTCTTTCCTTCTTTCTAACCCTAACCCTATCCCTCTTATCTCCCTAACTCGTATTCTCTTCTCTCTCATCTCCCTCTTCTGAGCTTCCCTCTTCCTCCAAAAATCTCTCTCTTCATTTTTTCCTCTCGATCTTCATTTTTTCTCTCCTTCTTCTTGTTTAATTTTTCAGTATGAATTTTTATTTTGTGTTTTACAGTGGTTTTGGAGACGATTTTTGGTGCTGATTTACGGTGGCGATTTTGGTGCTGATTTACTGTGCTCAGCTTCAACCTCTATTAGTTGTCCTCCTTGTTCTTGTAACTGCAATTCTTCACCTCTCATCACAATTCCCGAAGGTATTTTCTTCAGATCTGAAACTTTCGCACTCCTTTTTCAATTTCCTTTTATTTTTCGTATTATTTTGTTGTAATTAGGCTTTGATTTCTGTGATTTGGTTTGTATTTAAGGTTTTGTGATGTCCTAATTTTTTCTAAGATTGTTGAATTCGAATTGTAAATTATGGAAGTAAATGAATTTGATTTCTGTGATTTGGTGTGTATTTTGTCGATTTTGTTATTCTTTTTGGTGTTGATTTTGTTGCTTGAGGAGGCTGGCTTGGAGAGCTGGGCCTTCGATGTTCTTGGTTGGGGGTTTTGTTATTCTTTTTGGTATGCAATATTTTTGGTGTTGATTTTGATGTTACTGCATTTTTTAGAACTTTTGTTTATCATTTGTTACATATCTGTTTAAAACTTTTCCCCAGTGTGATGTATTAAAACTTTTGCTTACAGTTGTTTTTATTTCGAGTTTTTTGTGACGTGTTGTTATTTTATTTGTGTTATGAATATTTGTGAAATTTTTTAGGTTTTGTTCCTCAGATCTGCTGTGTTTTGTGACATTGTTAATCTGACATATAAACATTTAATTGATAAATCAAACCAAAATTAACAAATTAATCGTCTCATAATGATTTAAAAAAAATGAGTAATTACTTTTCCATCTTTAGGAAGAGCAAGAGCAGTAGCAAGAAGAGAGTATCAAATTCCTTAATTTTTTAAAACAAAACCCATTAATTCATCGACTTTTTTAAATAAACCCATTTTAATTTGGTTAGTTCAGCTTGCTCTGAATTCAGCTATGCTTGCTGCTGTGTGGTTGCATAGTTGCTGATTTTGAGGAGGCTGTGTTTAGTTGTGACTGTTTGGCTGTGTTTAGTGGTGTAGTTCAGGTCTGCAGGAGAGTGTTTGTCTGGAGCATTATTTGTGGTTTTGGCTGAGTTGTATTCTGGTCAACATTCTTGGCTGATGTTTTTTAGGCTTGTAGAGTTGGGTGGAGTGTTAGTTTTGCTTGCTGCTGATTGGTGAGGAGGTTGCAGATGTGAGTTGTTGGGGTTGTGTGCAGAATATTCTTGTATGCACAGTCAGTTTGTGACACATCTTTCAACTTAGCTTGGTTTATATTTTGGTTTGGTTAGCTGTTGGTTGGCTTGGTTTTTATTTTTGTTGTTTGATTTGTGAATTTGTGATTGATTTTTCTGGGTTTTATTTATATGATTGTGTTCTTAATTGGGTTTGTTGAATTTATATGATTGTGTTCTTAATTGGATTTGTTGAATTGGGTTGAATTAGATCAAACTTTATGAATTTGATTATTGAATTAATTTAGCATGATTAAATGTAGCTAATATGTTTTTGCATGCAATTTGATATTGCATAATTGGATTTAGTTGAATGATAGAATGATATGATTTAATTGTCGATGGCCTATGTTAATTACTATTATAATTATGTGAGTGAATGTGTGATTGAGTACAAGTAAGACAGTGAGTGAGTCAGTGACAGTGGGAATTGTTGAATGATGATCGAGTCCCTTATAGCCCGACAATTGTTTGAGACAATTGAGTCCTTTTTAATAAGACACTAACTAATCCCTTATGGTGATCTAGGGTTCTTACTTGATTCCCTTATGGAGAGACAATTGAGTCTCTTATGGTGATAAAAAATGAGTCCTTTTTCATAAGACACTAACTATCTCCAAATGATGAAGGGACTCAAGTGATGACCATGGTTGTTTGAGTTGCTCCAAGTTGTTGATTGTCAACTACTTGTTGTAGTAGCCAAATTAAACAACTATGGTCAACATCATTGAGGTTTGAGTTGCTCCAGGCTTAAAAACCTGTTGAAGTAGCCTAACTCGAATGGTGGGTGATCGTAACCACTTCCCTGATGGAGATTATGTATATAAACATAAACATATATATTATGTTTACAAATGAGTTGGAGTTCGACTGGTTGAAGATTTGACTGTTGCACGCCGCTTTGTAATGAAAAAAGATAGTGATTGGCATGTTGAACATTATTGACCAGCTTCCTATTCAAGTGTGAACTTCTCTAACCTTCTGACACTTTGCAACATATACTGATATGATAATATCATTTTCCCTTTTAGATAGCCTTATAATGGAGATTCATTTATTTAGGTGCTTGTTGAAACTGCTCGTGATTTAGTTGTGTGGAAGGAATTTGCTGCAGAAGCTTCTCGCTGTAAAAGTTATCCTGAACTTGGAAGATTGCTCTTAAAACTTAGGAAAGTAAGTTCCTGATCCTGTCAATCAATTAGCCCTTGTATTCTGTATGTTTTTTTATTTGTTCTATCTTTTCCCCAAATCATAAAATTACAACAAGTTGGGTAATAATGCATGACCGTTATAAACAGACAAACTTTGCCAAATTACAAAGAAAGATTCTTTGCAAAGCTACACAAAGAATCAGTTTGTGAAACATCATTATCTCATCATCTGTATTTTGTGGAAAGTCGTGTTCAGAAGCTATTTCTTTTGCACTAATACTTAATCTCCTGTGGCTACAATTTAGCATTAAAAAGCAAAAAAAAAAAAAATTTTTTTTTTTTATTTTTTTGGGTGGTTATTTGCTGCGGTTTTCNAAAAAAAAAAAAAAAAAAAAATTATTTTTTTGGGTGGTTATTTGCTGCGGTTTTCTAAAAAACCGCAGCAAATAAAGCTTTTTTTTTTGTGGGAAATCCCACTATTTGCTGCGGTTCTTTGTAAAACCGCAGCAAATAGTGGGATTTCCCACCATTTTTTGCCCCCTTTTTGCCGCGGTTTTGACTACAACCGCAGCAAATAATACGCTAGTTTATTGCTGCTGCTCCAAGTGCTGCGGTTAAAAACCGCAGCAAATACCCCTAAAAAAACCGCAGCAAATTTCGATTTTTGTACTAGTGTATATTAGGTTCGCAGTTTCGCACATAGTTAATGGTGACTACACCATCTTTGATAAGTCTTCTTATATAACTATGTCTAACATTGTTGATTTTTTAGAGTATTGGATGTATTTATCGATGTTGGTTTGATCAGTGTTATATAGCTAAGATGTTTTAGCATTAACAAACATAAAGTAAATGAAAATGGAACAAAATAACAAGAATCAAGTAGAATTTCCAAAGAATTCTCACATCCTGCGACGACTACGGTTGTACCTCGTAACTTCGATCTGGGTAGTTTTTTGCGTTTTTTGCCCATTTTGTTCCAAGCATTGTGTGGGTTCATTTCCTTTACAAAATGTTTTATACATATGTTGAATGTAGATTAAATAATGTAACTCATAACTGTTGGAAGTTCTTGAATGAAAAGCAAAGGAAGGTTAGAGAAAATAAAAGAGAGTCAGTACTTGATAAAATTACCAAAGTTCAATGTTATGGGAATATTGTATAAATTACAATATTAATGTCCCTTAATGATCGAATTAATGCCTAACAAAGTAACGGTCATAATATTCATGACCTCCCAAAAGTGTTGTAGTTTCTTTTCTCCACTTCATCTCGTATATAACCCCTTTTATAATTCTCCAAAAAAATATGTACATAAATCACAAATATGACTTTTCTGTCTAAAAAAAATGTTTCTTTAGTTTTTGGGCAAATATTCTAAGTTCTAGTCGGGTTTGTGACTGCACACAAATTTCGACGTCATACAAATCGTGGAGAGCGACCGCTTGATGACTACTACACTAGGGTAGTGCAGAGTCATCTTTTAGGACAGTGGTTCACCACGACATGATAATTTGTTACTTACGATTCACGCATCCAGATAAATTTATTCCAATTTTACTTTATTATATTTGGCAATGACTTCTTTTTCTGTATGCAAATATTCTTGTGGTTTATATGATCATTGCAAATACCTATAATAAAACGTTGTTTCCATTGAACAGTGTCAGTATTGAGTGCTACCATTATTGTTATTTCGTTGTATCTCGAAAACAAACTCCAAGAAATCCAGTGCTTAATAATAGAGTTAAATATTATTTTTGGGAAATTGTCTTACGCCTCAAACCGCTCTTAAGGTCTCAATATCTTATAACAACAATCATTACTTTAACAAAAATTTAACTGTCTAGACTTAACTTTATATACTAATTTAGTACTCGTGTCTAGCTTACAAAACAAAATATTAACTATCAATATTAATATAAATTACATATTACTTATTATATATTTGATAATTGTTTATAACAAGTTTTGTAAATTATTTAAATTTTAAAAATGCAAAAACTACAAATTATATAATAATTGATGTTATTATTATAATCAAATTTATAAATGTATTAAAATAAAAATAATATATCTTAAACAACAATAATAACAACATACTTGTAGACACCTACATTTGTTTCTGCCCTTAGGTCAATGATAAACATATACCACGTCGATTACTAGTCCGATCTTGGAAAAAGTGCATAAGAATACCCTCGTAAGTACCTAGAAATCCGAAAAATCCTTTAAAATCCAAAAATCTCAAAAATACATCAAAAACATTTTTGTAAGAATATTTTTACTTATTTTTCCATAATATTCTACAATTCTTTCACATTTTCCCATAAATTTTCGCATGTTTTTATAAATATTTCGATTTTGCAGCTCACGGAAACAAGTTTCCAATGATGCAAATGAAGAAAAATAGAGGTTATGAAAAGCTCTTTAGAAACACCAAGGCTTATCACAAAAGTTAGGCCCAATTACATGTATTGTGGTCCTAAAATAGGGAAAGAAACTTCTAAGAAATTTGGAAAGGGGGTTTCCGAGAACCTGCGTACGTACACAATGTCATGTGCTCGTACACGCACATTGTGCGAGTATGCGCAAGGTATGCACATTCGCAGACCTTTGACTTTCATCTCGAAACCCTAAATGTGTCTCCCCTATAAATGCCCCTTCGTTTTTTCCTTCAAAGATCATTTACGATCATTTATATAACTCTCAAAATGGGGTCAGTATCATAAACTTATCCAATGCAGTGAAGTTGAAGTAAAATGGGGTCACTTTTTACCATCGAGTGAGATCATTTTACTACAAATAAGCACATTTATCTACATACTACATTTATGCATAAAAATTAGGTTAGATATTATAATTTTTTCTCTAAGTGGGGTCAAGTGACCCCTGAAGGTGCTACTTGATTTGCCACCAAACCTGCATGCTATAGTGTTATACATGTGTATATTTGAATTGCTTCTTGACTAGCAAAAAATATTTTTATTATTTTACAGTTTAATACTCCCTCAATGCCAAACTACTTGATACATTCATTTTTTCACATCTTCCAATAAGCAACTTCAAATAATACTTTCTCGGCTTATGTATGAGAAAAAATTATAAAAATTACATATATATATTGATTAATTAAATGCAATATTAATGTATTCAACAAACATTGCACCTTAGTAATATTCTAGAACATGCATGCAATATATGTGTATATTTTGCTTCTTGACAATAAACTATAGGAAAAATTCACAAAAATAATCCCAACTTTTGGCCGTATCCTATTAAAAGACCAAACTTTTGAAAATCCAAAATTGGACCAAACTTTGGCCATGATTTTATTTTTTTGGACCTTACTAAATAGTGACCTGTGACATTAGGTGAAAGTAATTAATTTGCCGGTTTCAGTTTGTAACGGCTAGTCTTTGACTTTTGACTTTCAACTTTAAACGTGCTTTATATATTCATCCTCTTCCTTTCTTTGTTTTATGTTTCTTCTTCGTTGTATCATTTTTTTTCTCCCTTTACCTCTTCCATCTGTTTTTATATTTCCATTGTTAACCATGGCGTCTTCTTTCCTTTCTGGTTCAAGGTCTCGTTCTGTTAACCTAGTCATTTATTGGCATGAAGATGCTGGGTTAATTCACAAATCAAACTCCCTTCAGTATCTTTTGGCTTGTCATGCTGCAATTCTAATTAATTCAAGTCTGTATTTTTAATAAAGTTGTGACAAGCTGAAGGACCACCTTTTTTGTTGATGTCTAGATGTCTTGGAGCGAAACTGTAATAGTTTTATGTTTTCTTGCACCATACTTTTCCTGTTCCTGTGATCCTTAATAACCGTTTAATTCTCATTCTACGCAGCACAAAACAATTGCATACTACCTGTTTAAGAAAGCGCGATAGAGCCACTCCCCCAAAGAAAAAAACCATATAAAAAAAACGACTACGATGCAGAAAAAAGAACAAGTTCAATATCTACCATGTGCTCGGTGAAACCCTATGGACGAGTCGAACAAAAGACAAAGGCAGATCGGTTGTACAAACCATGAATCGGCCAACTAAGTGTAGTTTCGATCACTGCCACAAGAGCTAAAACTGCCCACGTCATCAGCGCAATAAAACTGCGTCTGGTGGGGTAGCGGTCACCACACCTTTGCACCATATGTCGGCCCCGTAGCAGCGTCTACGTAGCCTGGGATAGGCGAGAGGGGGCCGGTCAGAAGCAATACACGATTGCCACCAAAAGGGGTGTCATTTGGCTTACTTTTTGCAGCTTCAGGCAACGGCGCTAGAGATGCGTCACCAGCTAACATGGGATATAGGGGGGCCAAGGCGCCCACGACTTCTACAAAAACCCACCTACGGGGACGTCCAACCAACTGCAGATGCGAACTCCGAGGGGGGCAGGACCTATAGCGCGGATGGTTGGAAAAGGGAAGCACAAGGTGTTGGGCCAAGTCAGCAATCCAAACACAGAACGTAGGGCAATGCGCGCCGCACCCCGAAAAAGGCGGGGCGGGGGCGGAGCAAGCCACCAGAACTGGGGAAGTTGTGGGGCCGGGGGTTGTTGGGGGAATCAACGACAAAAAGACGAATAGATACGAACCAAGAAGCCAAGTCTAATGGCCAAAAGCGGGACCACCGGAACGGTGCGTGTGCGAGGAACAGACGAAGGGCCCTGTGACTTACGCAGCTAAAATAGGTGAACGAGCGAAAACGGAAAAGGGTGGATGGGGAGGATGAAGGAAAGACGCAAGAAGAGAAGACGAGAGCTGAACGGAGCGAACGGATTTTAAGCGAAGTAACACACCCAACAGGCAAAAACTATAGCACTACAAACTACCAATTACCCTTGTTCTAGACCTAGCGATGAACACATTAAACAACAGCAGTAACAAGCACACCATACAAAGGAGCAATGATGATGTAAAAATTACATGTAAATGTATAATTCACAACGCAACATTTAATAGAGAAAAGGTTGAAAAGAAACCATCTTCAACAATTGCAAACGAACATGGATAGAGGTTGCTAAGAATTCAATCACCAACCTAGAAACCACCACTTGGACCTGAATCATTTCACTTTCTTTTAAATCCAATAGCTTGTTGATTATCTTCGGCAAGATGGAAGCAAGTACTTGGAAGGGACATGCATTTATTTGGGGGTTATTGATTCAATCACTTTGTGGATATGATCAATGAGCAAGCATACACAGAAGAAAAAAGGTGACTAGATGCGCAACCAAACAGGACATACAACCCCGTTTCAACTCAGGGCACACGAACCTGAGCAGCAATATTGGAATCGAGGTAGAAAAACATGTAACAATTAGCCAGAACACCAAAACATACAAACACCAAATATAAACAACTACTACAATAGCTAAAAATTACACCACATCAAAAAAACCTAATTCAACTCAAAGCAGTCAACACACACGAAATCAAAAACCACAAATTCGCACAAATTAACAAATTACCTAATCAACACTCCACTAACAAAAAATCAACAACTAACTAAAAGCATTAAAATAAAAAAAAACTGAAAATCAAACAACAAAAAACCAACCAAAGCGGCAACCACATTCACCAGAAACAAAGCATAATCACGACCAAACACCGACCACCCAACGAACCATCACTCTTCTAGTTAAGAACAAAAACCGAAGCAAAAAAGGTTGATCAACGAAGACCACCGTAAGACGAATGAAGGCGATGCACTGAAAAATCCCTTCGACCACTCGAATCACCGGCGATGCATCCTCGCTCCTCCACCACCATCCCCAATCAAAATTCCGTAAAAAATTAACAAAAAAAAAAACCCAGATCGCAGAAATGAAATCAAATGCATAAAAAATTAAAGGAAAAGGAAATTCACCTGAAAGGAACAAGTAAACACGCGCTCGTCGGTGAGAGAGAGGTGAATCCCGCGAAATGACCCATTCGGCGGAGAGAGAGAAAAACAGAGGTTTAGCTTAATAGCAACTAAAAGTTAAGAATGATGAGAGAAGGGGAGGGAAGATGAGGTGATTAATTGGGGAAAATGAGGAAAGAATTGAAACATCAGATTTGAAGGATTTTATTTATTAAAAGTCTAATAAAAAAGAGAAAGATGAATTATTTACTTTTTAATTTTTATTTTTTTTATTATAAGTGAAAATTTTGGGTGTGAACGTAATTGACAAAGGTTGTGTGTATGAGGAAAGGTGGGACATGACAACAAAGGAATGTGTCAATATGAGTGATGTTTGTGCTTTTATTTACAAGTGTGTGATTTGTTCTGTGTATAATTGATTATGGGTTTTATGGTAAGTGTTGAGGTATGATTGAGGTCTATTTTGAGATAG
The DNA here is from genome assembly GCA_016808085.1 of Suaeda aralocaspica. Taxonomy (NCBI): domain Eukaryota; kingdom Viridiplantae; phylum Streptophyta; class Magnoliopsida; order Caryophyllales; family Amaranthaceae; genus Suaeda; species Suaeda aralocaspica. The sequence goes on along the minus strand of PYUH01000120.1, from coordinate 6,298,504 downwards.
TGTTAAGAAGGAGTCTCGTTCCTTGAGATCAAGTATTATGGTAATTGGCTACTGGGTATTTGATCCGTTTATTATTTTTAAAGATTTTTTTTTATAATATGATTGAACTCAGCATTAGGTTAAAAGTATTGGAATGAATATAAATGGATAAGTAATAAGGTTATGTAGTGGTAAGTAATGGTGTGCCAAGGATATCGAATTTTTCGTTTTCCAATGTCTGGAATTGGGACTATGTACTAAACTTTCATAAGTTACTCATACCCCGGAAAAAGGTATCCTATAAGCTTATTTGTCTTTAAAATGTCGAAAACCAGATGGATTGTTGGTTCCTTAATATGGATTCGGAATAAGAGGCCATTCGTTAGCGAAACTCGAAGAGTTGCGGCGGAAAAAATGACCGGATTTCTGGAGGAAAGGGGAAGCGGTATTTGTGCACGTCCCTAGTCCGAAAACAAATAGTATGAATGCATTGAATAAATAAAAAATAGGAAGAGGAGAAAACAGGAGTTGAATCGTTGACCCGATACAATACATGTTGAATTCACTAAATAAAAATAATATGGGGAGATGAGGGGGATGTGATCGAAAGTTTTCATGAATGGATGTTGTATTAAGCAACCATGAAACTAGACGTGAGATGGAATTCACGGGGAGTCCGATGATTCACCCAGCATTAGTACAGGAATTAGAAAGACACCAACACTAGTCAACTAAATAACAAGTCCATAGCACTTCCTGGGAAGTTGATTCACTATAAATTACATCCAACCAAATAATACCATAGCAACTTAACCCAATCAATTAACAATGTGGTAAAATAAATTGGCAAAAAAATATTATGATCATACATGCAAACACATGTACAACAACTGGCCGATATGAAAAATTGATATAAAATCGAAATTGTCATCAGAGTAAATGTAACAAAACAATCAGCAAAATATGAAAAATGAGAAGCAAAAATTGTGTTGTCAATATTAACTTCGTACCCCTAAAAAAATTTACTTCTAAATTGTGACTTCGATATTAATTACAGTGTAACTTAACTAAGTCATAGTAATCTTTTGAATTCAACACATATATACTCCAAACATAAATTTTTATTAGTTAAACAACTCAGACGATCAGATGTTATTATTGAATTGGAGTGGTTTATAGAGTTGTGACAAGATGAATGTAGCAAGTAATTTGCATGGATGGAATGTAAAAAAAAATGTTGTCAAGAAGCAACATACACATACAAACATGTAAGTTCTAGAATTCTAAGATGCAATGTTTGGTTGCATTAGTAATCTATATTATGTTATTAAATTTTTGGTATACATCTCGAGAAAAATATGAAGTTGCATTAGAGATATGAATAGATGAATGTAGCAATTAATTTGGCATGGAGGGTATATATAGTTTAGGAAAAATTCACAAAAATAATCCCAACTTTTGGCCGTATCCTATTAAAAGACCAAACTTTTGAAAATCCAAAATTGGACCAACTTTGGCCATGATTTCTGGTTGGACCTTTACTTGTGACCTGTATAACTGGTAAGCTTAAAAGTGTAATTTGTGTTTTTCTCTTTTTTTGTTGGGAATAAAATTGAAAACAGATAAGTAGCAGTAGCACCTGTGAACTGGAAGCACCCAAAGGCTGGGACAAAATTGGCACCCAAATATATAACCCATAAGGCACGCAGTTAGTGAGAATCTCTATTACATAAGCTATAGGTCTGGCATACGGAAAGAGCAATCCATCCACGTTGAGACGAAGGAGTAAAAACAATGGGGAAACAAGCAAATGGAGACCATAACTCACTCGAACACATCATCCAGAGTGAGCTATATGGAACCCCAAGTTCTCCGTCTAAATTAGCAAGCACATCATCCAGGGTTTGTTCCCCAAACAAAGAAACCCAAAAAAACTTGTGGCAACATAGACAGAGGAGCACAATATGAGTGATGTTCTAATAATAGGCTTCATCTGGGAGGGGTCGTAAGCTCGTTCCAATAGGATGAATTGAATAATTAAACAAACACACGATATTGTGTCAAACTCAGAATTAGGAGCATAAAAACAAAAGTGTTCTATGATTTAATATTATGAAAGAGATAACAAAAACACATTTTTTTTCTCA
>PYUH01000120.1:6228824-6266694 GCA_016808085.1 Suaeda aralocaspica | reverse complement strand
ATAAATTAACCCCCCCCCCCCCCACCCACACACACACACACACACACAGAAAGAATGTTTGTTCATCATTCAAATTTATTTTAACACTCCTATTGTAATTGGCACTTTTGATCAACTAGTGAGTAGGACACAAGAAAATGTGTTCTCAGTGTGCCTAGCACGCTATAGGAGGGTCAATATTAGGGCCTGTTTAAACTGAATTGATATGAGCTGAAAGTTTTTTATGAAGGATTAATGAGTAGCAAAATAAAAGAAGAGCTGAACTGAACTGAACTGAGTTGAGCTGAATTGAATTGATTTTAAGCTGAAGTAAACAAGCCCTTAATTGTGGCAGTGCCAAAATCAATTCTCAATTTCTCATAACGATCTCTTACTTTATGAATTTGTTGTAAGCTGAAGGAACACGTTGTCTCTTTTCAGGAGCTGCACCAAAAAATAAACACAAATTTATTAGATACGATATGAAGTGCTTGTATGTATCTTAAGAATTATACTCTACTAAAGCAAGGCTTCGTTAATAAAGTACTCCTTAGTTGAAATATTAAACAATCCCATAAACATAATTTTCAGCAATAAATTCATCTAGTCTTTCATGAACTGAATGACCAAATTAAAACCCTAAATATCTGAGGTACTGCTAAACAATGTTACACTCTATCAGTTGCCCTAATCTAAGAACAAACTGATCACAAAGTTGTACAATTAATTAATTACTATTAGTTCAAGAGTTTTATAAGCTTTTAATTAGCTTGAGGCGAATCACTGATTCAATTTAGGTTTACATATGATCAGAATTTAGAAACTTACGACGAATTGGTGGCAGACGAGGCTGTGGATCATCTTGCTGATCCGTAGTTATAGTAGATGATGACGATGATGAGCCTCCTGTTAAACTGCTATTATCTTTGCTCACTTCTTGATAATTATAATGCTGCCTCAACGACTATAATATAAAAATTATTGAGTGACAATACAAGATTTAAATTGTTAAATTATAATTAATTTGATTGAAATTCTATGTTTATGTATGTATGAACTTAAGCATTATAGTATACCTGTAAATTATCTTGATGAGGGACAGTAGGTGGAGGTGAAAGTCCAATATTAACAGATAGAAGATTAGCACAATGGCCACATCTTACTGTCACCAAATTATACATGCTACAACATGGTACACTCACCTGTCACATATTCATCACCAAGTTATAGACCATATAAAGTTGAAATCATCGAATATCCGTTTATCGAGTCAAATTTATACTAAGTTGGAGCTTTGATATGCTATATATATATATATATATATATATATAAGCCGTGAAAATACGATTGTTCATTTGTGTTACCATACCGTCTTATAATGAAAAAGATCTTCCATTAATAAAACTCGCCATAACGTTGAGAAGACACACACCGTGCCCCCTTTCGAAATGATTTTAGGCATGAATTGAGAAACATAATTTCTTAGGGATCTTACAAGCCAGAGAATGAGGCTAGCTAAGCACTGATCTGCTTTATGTCGTTGAAAAACTATCATTAAACCTAGAATTTGTTGTTTTAGGCCACTAAGATAACAAGATAAGGGCCATAAAAAGAAAGATCTTTTGTTGATGTAAAATGCTACCAAAATATTCATATATATAATGGAATCTATAGTACTACAATATCTTCACCTCCACTAGATGGCACTATGTATGTTTGTGAGATCATATTCCTTCACTTTTCTTACTATTAGTTGTCCTTGCATCACTTAAAATTAACCAATTCAGTTTCATGTTTCAAATACTTACAAAAAAAGGGAAAAAAAAAAAAAAGAAAGAAAGAAAAAAAAAGTGATACTAAGGGATCAGAAAAAATTGAATGAGAAACATGCTTCAATGCTAATAATAATTTAATATGAATATAAAAGCATATTTTTATTAAGCTATATTTTGTTGAGTTACATTATTATTATACTTTTAAAAGCTTAATAACCTATTTGTCACAATTCAAAGCACTTACGGCCTGTTGTTTTTTTATGGTTTTTAAAGAAGAATTGGGATGAGCTGAACTGAACTGATTGAAGTTGAATTGAATGGAACTAATATTAAGCTAAAGTAAACAGACCCCTAATTGAAAGCGTGAAAGTCAATACAATAGTAAACCGATATAGGTTACAAGAATATTTGACATTTCATAGACACAAGCCCTACAACTGAAACAAAATTACAAAAGTAGGCTATAAGCCTATAATAATGTAGTACAACACTTATGTTTTCATGTTCAATTATTAAAATGATAATTAGTATGTTTAAAGGGTGAAGTTATTGCATAAAATTTATGGAAAATAATATACTCGTATAACCTTAGGACTGCATATAAGAAGCTTAAAGTTGAAAAGCTTATGACTGTATATAAAAAGATTAAAGTTGAAAAAACAGAAATAAAACATCATTTATCACACCATTATTTTGCGCATGATTTTAATTTTGGCTTGAAATTAAACTCTAAATCTAATTCAATTTTAGATAAAATATTTAATTTAATAGTTATATACAGCTCTAGTATCACCGGAATTAAATCAGCACAAATGAAGAAACTAAAGCTCTGTTCTCGTCAATTTATTTTTAAGTATTTTCAGCAAAAATAAGTTTACTTACCCAGCAAGAATAAGTTCCGATCAGCAAATAATTAGCTTCAATCTTTAATGAATTATTAATGATTTCAGTTAATATAAGTTCATTTCATCAAAAAAAAAAAAAAAGTTCAGTTCAACAAAAATAAGGTGACAGGAACAAGACTAATTTTAAGATTCATATTTGATTATTCTATTACTTAGCCATAATAATCAAATTAAATTAGCAAAGAAGGGGTGAAAATAGAATATTGCTCCATATTTATACTAAAAAATAAAAAATTATTAAAAAAAAGGTGGATGAAATAGACAAGGTGAAAAAAGACAACCCTAAATGAGAAATCTCTTTCCATTTTTGCTGCAATTTCTGGGTTTTCATACACTGACATCCCTTCTCACATAAAAAGTCAAGAAAAAAGGTAAAGTGAAATTCATATCACTCATTATTCATCAAATGACAGAGATATATCATACTGTATACATTCATTATATACAGTATTTTTGATTAATTAAAAGGCTTTTACAACATTATTATATTATGAATTATGATTAAAGATAAAGTACTTATTTTTGATAAGATTAATCCTAGTACAAATAAAGAGATAATCATAGAGATAATAACTGTATTAACTAAAACAAACAGTAAAATTTTAAAAAAATATAATGACAAAAAAAAAACAGTGTTTAAATTTTTTATTTTTTATTTTTTTGCAAAGAAAATGATAGTTGCAATGGGTGCAGAAAGAGAAAGATGATGATTCATAAATCACTGAGATGTGATCGTGATTCCTACACCATCCAATTATCAAATTTATTTTGAAATATATAAAAAATATATCATATCATAAACTCCAATTTGTTGTGACTAACAAAATTTTCTGCAGAGAAAATAACTTAAATGTCATCGATATTTTATATTTTTATTTAACCGATGTTTGTTCAACTTATTTTTACTTATCTGATATTTCGACTGCAAAAGACACCCTTAAGGTTTGCAGTTTCATTGGAAATGAACCCTAGCTAGTTTATATACTAAGCTAGCTAAGCTGCTAAGTTTCTGCATAGTCGTAGATATATAAACTTTAGGATTACCATATTATGTACACATCTATATATTAAGTACAAAGAATTAATATATTTCAATTATATAAACGAAATAAAAGGTTGATTATTTGATCTTTAATTATAAAAATTCATGAAATAAAAAAGGGTTTTTTTGATCAAACAAATTTAAGGGTTTTGATCTCACGCACTTAAATTTTTTGAGATAAGAAGAATAATACAGTATGATATAAACTAATATTTTAATTAATTTTCCTGCACATAAAATTACTTAAATAAATTAATTGTATGGTTAAATAAAAGAGGAAATACCGCTAAAATGGTGTTGCAGAAGGTGCAGTGAACGTAGCAGACGCGCTCTGAAGTACTGAAATCCATTGACAACTCTGAGTTTTAATTTAAATTTAATTTATTTTTAATATTTTTGAGTTTCCAATTCAAAAAATTAAAGAAATTATGATTTTTTATTTGATTCTTTGATTGTGCTGTATCAATCTTAGAGAGAGAAAGTGATGGAGAAAAGGAAAGGTATTGAGAGAAGAAATGAATGTTGAGAGAGAAAGGATGATAAAAAAGATAATCCAATTAAAATGATGAGTAATTAAGGCTAACACACTAAAGTCCATAAGCTATGGTCGGTTGTGAGAGGATCAATGTAATGAAAGTGGTTAAGTGGGAGGGAGTCGTACCATAACCTATGGCTCACACAACCGAATTTTATTTACGGCCCAATAATAATTAGAAATTCACATGTGAATTTGTTGATGTGCCTTAAGTATGAAAGATAGAAATTAACGGTTGATTATGAAATATAATTCATTCAGTTTATTGCTAATTGATTATAGAATTGAACTCATTGGTTAGACGGGGATTAATTATACACTCCATCATTGTATAGGTCCCTCCGTGTAGACAGCTTTTTTTATGCAAATAATATAATTGAAAGTATTGCAAGGAAATGTGAAGTCTAGAAACACGCCAACGGAAAGATAATATACAGTTAAATCTAATTTACAAACAAGTAGTTATTGAAATTATAACCTAACTGCTGAATATTGAATGGCACATAATATTTTAATTTGTGACGAATGCAATTAGTGAACTAATTAAGTTATACATTTCGCAATTAATCACTAAAAAAACATGTACTTCCATTGATTTGTCTTCCAAAATAGGGAAAGACAAAGTATTTCAAAGCATCATGATCATCAATCTCAATCACTCAATGTATATAATCCGTATTCCGTAATCCCTCTCTCTTAAAAACTCGTTTGTAGTTTTGTACTAGTAGTTGCTAAAATGCCTTACAAATTTGATTATAAATTACAAATACCTTTAGCAAAGGATTAATTATTGTTAGCCGCGCCACTTCTTTCTACCTTTTCTCCCTCAAAATCCTAGAAATGCATACTACTCCATCCGTCTTAATTTATTTTTTATCTTTTGACTTTGGGCATTATTTATAAATTATGTTTTGATCGTTGTTTATACTTTATATATAACTGCGTAAGTAAAAAATATTCATATGGGTCTTGTTTGATTCTACTAAAATATAAAGTTTATATATTTTTTACAAATACGAAATTAAAGATATAAGCGTTACAAAATTTGTAATGACAAACAACTATAAATGAAACGTAAAGAATAAAATGAAAATGAGGGGTAAATTAATTAATCGCGAAAGTTTTACTCGTTTGAGTTTCACTCATGTCTTGGGTTATTTTTTTTCCCCTTTCTTATTCAACAAATTGAGAATCAGTTATCTGTCATGTATAAGTATGGAGTAAGGGTATGTTTACTTCAACTTAAAATCAGTTCAGTTCAGTTCAGCTCTTGTTTTAATTTGCTAATCATTGATCCTTAATAAAAAAAATCAGTTCAGTTCAGTTGTTAATTTTCAGTTGAAGTAAATAGGACCTAATTAGGAAGAGCGCTTAGATCAATAAATAAAAGGTTATTGCTTTGTAATATTTTCTTCTTATTTTTTCTCCCTTAACTTTTATAGGGAGAGAAAGTTCCGCCTAGTTTAGGGTCTCTCCCTAAGAGGTTTTTCCTAACCTGATTAGTAATTAAATTCCTATTATTGAATTCTATAGATTGCAATTGAATTGTGGCCAAATTTAATTATAAGTTTGGCAATTGAATTCTATAAATAAAATATGGGTAATTTTGAACCTAAGTAATTAATACAAGTAAATCTTTATTACAACCTTAAATATGTGCTAGGGTGATATTGTTAGAAAAAACAAAACAATATAGAGTATAGGGATAACTATTGCTTACTCCGGTAATAATTTTCATCTTTAATTAACCTTTTCATGTTTTAATTAAGACACTTGGATAAAATTATACTTAAAATGAAACAATAATGTACTCCATATTTGATTTTGTTTTAATTGCATACTTGAAGATCGAAATTGAATACTCCCTCCATTTCCTATTTTTCTTTACATATCTTGTTTAGTTGTTTCTCTATGTTCCATATTTTTCTTTACATTACAATGTTATTAGATTTTTAACATTTTCTTATTAAAATGGACCCCACACACCACCCACTAATCAAGCTTCTATTAGTTGCAACTTGTGTCTCTCTCATCAATTATTACCCCAATTTGACCCCACCACTATTATTATATCATATATTAAAATGAGATGATGAATAGTGACCGTCAAGAATAATAGGGAACGGAGAGAATATAATATATGAAATTCATTATAACTTAATTATTATTATAAAAAAAATTATTCAAAATAATATAACATATGTTTTCATTTTTTTATAAAATCATAAAAGTTCTTAATTATTGTTAGATTACATACATTTTCATCCGCGAGTAAAATGGATAAAATAAATAAATAATAATAATATTTTAAGAAGCTATGTTATAATATTATATAGATATACTTTTTAAAATTAATTATACTCTGAAGTATAATTTATTATATAATTTATAGTTATTTATAAAATACAAATAATCAACCAATTATATTTTATAGAATTATCATGATGTAAAATAATTATTTTTCTTTTAAATATAACAATTGTTTTTTAATATTTCAAGTTATGTATTTTACCTGTACTGTATTAATTCAAAATTATGAGTTAGCATAATTAATTAAGGTTTATTGTGATTTGAATAAATGGTAGAGTAAAATGAGAGAATTGGTATTCACTAGCTTAGCTTAGGGAAACCTTGTGATTTAATTTCTTTAGTGCTACTACATGTTCAACCTTCTTGTCGGTTTTTAGTGAACCTTTGCCCTAGACCTATCCCATTAGAGTAAAACCTAGTTAAATTCTCAAGCATTACTTTTGGTATGATTTTCCAACTCAAAGGCCCTTTATAACAATTTGTGCTTTTCAGATCTAATAGAATTTCAGTGTCTCTTCGCGGATATAGTTCCTTGACTCCCTTCTTCCATAATTGCATTAGTAAGAATAATTTGGTATTACTGATAGATGAACGATAACTTTACCGGTAACATCTAAAAAATAGGTACTTGAATGATAAGATACCTTATTAGTTCAGCTTGACATAATTTTTATCAAGCTTTCAGCTACCTTTTACAGCACCAATTTCGGTAGAATTGCCAAACACACTCACATATATATATATATATATATAATTAGAGTTCTAATGTATTTATTATTATTATTTTTATTTATTTTTTTTTTTTTAAAGTATCACCCATGACAACGTTTGGGCCAATACTCTAGTTAGTTAGTAACAAGTGTTATGTATTAGACAATTACACATATAAGCAAAAATATAGTTGAGTAACTCGATAAAACTTTTGATATACGTACATGAGACAATACAGAATCTTACAAAATTAAAGTGAGGGTCTTGAGATTGATGATTCTATAATAACCAATTTAATCAAGTAGTTGATACTTGATAATGATACGTTTTAAGCAATAATCATATCGTTATTTTACCATTCAAGTAGCTAGTTTGATTATAATAACTCTTTTTCCACACACCTTCAAAATATATGTTCCTTGAAAGTGAAAGATCAAAATATTAGTAAAGTTAATAGTACACAATTACATCAAAAAAAAAAAAAAAAAAAATTAAGTAGTACAAGACTACAAGGCAATAAATGTTCCAATTATTGGCCCTAGTTTGGTATAATTCGGCTAGATTAACTAAATCCATAGAATTGTCACTATAGTGAATGTAACACGATAACACCTTATTTTCTTGACTATAAAACTAGCTTAAGTTTTTTGTTAAAGTTATTCTTAGAATTATCCACTCACTTGAAGTTGAAAAATCTATTTATCAATAAAACTTGTGGCAAAAGATAATCTTCTCTTGAAATCCTTCTTACTTTGGTACAAAAACGGCTATATGAATTTTCTATTAACTTTACTTATCAGTTATCACAATTTTATTTGATTCTTCGTCGCAATATCATTTTGACCATAGATGTTCTTAAATTGTAATTTACATAAGTTAATACTCCGTATTAAAAAAATTAGCATTGAAAAATTTCCTTATCCTACTAAAGTACTAATAGTTATCGTAAATTTATCTCATTTTGCAAATTAAGAATGTTTTTAGAATAATGAAAATAATTAATACATTTATAAAACCTAATATTCTCCATATTTTTCCTTAAAAATTAAATTTTCTAATTATTACTCATTTACTCGTTGGATTTTCATAAGCGAGTTTTGGGAGAGAGTAAGATTAGGTTAGAATAGGGCTTAGTAAGCATTACTCACTCACTCCAAGTAGTATAAAAATCTAGCAAGTCAATTGTTACAAAATTAAATTTTTCAAGATCGAATATATTTAAAGCTTTACATTTTAAAGGCCTTATTCAGTTATTTTTGTTTTAAAAATAATTTGTAAATATTGATAAGGTGTTTTTTTAACAATTTTTTTAATTACCAGGCATCTTGTCAACAATATTTAGTACATAAAAAGTGTGCTAAAAAGTTCTAATTCAAATAAGTTTTAATATGTTAATACAATAAATTTTAAGAAATTAAACTATTTTTAAAAAATACACTTTTAATGACATCACCGATTGTAAAGTGTGCTTATGTTGTTTGTCAAATGATGCCATAGACTCATCATAATTTGGTAGTCAACAACTCAACATATGAAGTACGAGTTTTAATAAGTCATTATAACTTTTAAATTGAATTAATCATTAATCACATATGCAAAGAGAAATGATTGATCATTATATGATTTTAGCAATAATCGAAGGCATTTTAGTATTTTTATCTTTCTAATGTAATTTTTATATTATACCAATGTGATTACATTGATACTAGATAAAATCTCATTAAAAAGTTTAATTCAAGCGGTTCAATAACATTTTGTCTTTAATTGTGCTTACAACAATACAATACAATCAGATTGTGGTCAATCAATTCATAAATGCTAAAAGCTACGCACCGTTGAAAAGATTAATTCAGGTGGTTCAGTGCAGCAACCTAGCCTACTATACATTGACGTTACACCTAAGCTAGCTATACTAGCTAATTGGTTAGCTAGGTCACTATTAATTCTACGGACTACAGAACATCTGAAATGAAGAAAGCAAGGTTTTGTGTCTTTTCATTTGTTATGATTTATGAAAGTGTAGGAGTTAAGGTTTTACTGTGTAATTGATTGATGATTTAAATAGAATATCATTGTCATTCAATAGGTTTGTTGGGATCAAAATTTTGAACACTAGTTTTGAGAGTACTACTTCATTGTCGACTATTTAAATTTTAAATATATTCTAACTCCAATTTGTGAGTCAAGTGTCCAAAATTGTACATTTAAAATGAAAATTGTCAAAATTAATTTTTGAATTATCAACTTCATTTTCTCAAAATTTCCAAACAACCACTTGAACATGAATATAGAGTACCTAAATTTATGTACTATTGTTAGGAAGTCTTTGAAATTCAGTTCGCAAATTTAAATACCGTAAACTTTTTTGTGTTTATTCGTGATCCAAACCCTATAATAAAATACGTACTTATTCGATTCTCTACCTTCAATAAGACTTTTAATAGGTATAGTTCTATCTTAAAATCGATTGAAAATGAATAAAGAAATCTTGTCTAATTTTTTTTTCCTCACATGAAAGAATTCATATTCTTATTTCTTTCTTTGATATTTAGGGTTTTACTTGGGGGCTTGGGGGTTTTTAAGGCATCCTATATTGGTAATCTAAGATAGCCAATCATAGGTTTTTATCTAATATTCTCCTATCTGCATCATTCCATTGATTATTGACTCAAGGAAAACATCTTTTTTTTTTTTTTTTTTTCTTCCCTTAGGTGTGAAAGTGGTTGGCTTTGTCTTTTTGGACTCAAGCACAAATAAATTGAAATTAGTTGAATCTTGAGACAAAATTTAATCAACTAAATTATTAAAACAAGTACGGAGTTTGTTTTAGCTTGTCTTTAATATATATATATACACACGTCTATAACTATCAATAATAATATAAAGTTAATAACATAAACACATACACATGATAAGAATCTAATAAACATGATTTCACATAATAACGTTTTCTTTCTTCTTATAATTAGCGAAACTAATCAAACTTATTGTCGAAGTTGTATGGGTAAGAGGTTATAGTAAATGGAACGAACAATAAGTAAGTAATATGGTGACCGACTAAAAGACAATGATCTAAAGGCAATTTGTATAGAGATTTGTTTGTGGTCCACAAGCTAGGGTCTTTCATAAAAAGTTTATGACTTTTTTGCCAGTATTATCAATCTCTTATGTAAGTTGTCATCAATGGTCCTATTGCTTATACTTCCCTCTCTTGTTCCTATCAAAATTTCCTACTAGGCCCCATTTGTCTCTCTACTCTTTTAAGTAACCAAAAACCTCTCAATAATGTTTTACAAATTGTTATCTAACATTATTCTTATTTGTTATGGACTATACTAAGGGTCGTTTATTTCAACTGATAACAGCTGAACTAAAGTGAACTGATTGGAGCTTAACTGAACTGAACTAAAAAAAATTTATAAAGGATTATTGAATAGCAAAATAAAAGAAGAGTTGAACTGAACTGAACTGAACGGAGTTGAACTGAACAGAAATGATTTTAAGCTGATATAAGCAGGTCTTAATTAGTATTACTTTCCTTTAAATTCCAACATAAAGAAAATTTTGTCCATACTTAAATAATGACCTTGTAGCATCAAGATGATCGAAGTTATTAATATTCGAAATGGATAATATTTTAATATATTCATGTCATACTTTTTCCGCATTTATTCTCAATTTTATTCAATAGAGTTTTTTTAGTGCTCATGTCTAAAAAACTTAGGAATCAATATCACATTTTCTATATGATTTTATTCTCATAATATCATAATCATAATATAATATTCTCTTATATTTACGTAAGGAAGATTTACCCTTTAACTTATAATTACTACCGTAGATGAAGAAGTGATGAAGAGCCTAATAAAAGATTGCAAATAAATGATCAATAAATATATCTCCTATAAAATGGTATTAGACAAAGGGTTGCATATTTCATTTTCATTTTGTTTCAACCCTAATTCGATCACCATACTAATTGTGACTTTATAAGTATATTTAATTAATCTATATATCTTNTATATATATATATATATATATATATATATATATATATATATTAAAATTGTGGGTAGGGAAGTTATAGATGTGTTTTTCATGGACAATAAATTTGCGCCATATTAGGAAGACGAGTAGAAGTTAAAAAAATTAATCAACAAAATATAGTGATCGAGTAGTTGCAATCAAACTCAAGCATTTTGTCATTAATTAATGGAGTCCACATTGCTTTCAAGCAATCAAACTCAAAAAACAAGTTGCTTCTAATCTCTAAAGAACTTAATGATAAAGCATGGACAATAGTCAATAGATCAAGAGACGTATTTTCTCTAATAATTGTTTTTAGAAGTAGCCTTTTAAACAAACATGCCTAAAAAAGCTTGTTTAGTTGTTGTCAAATCCAATGCCATACATAATTTTGTTAGCCCTACGTAATTTTAGTTGGTCATTTCTAGTAACAACTAACAAGGCTGTATATATAATTGCCCCCTTAATCTAAGACCTATGCCCCTAAAATTTATACGGACATACTTTTTATGAGAGGTTTTTGGGTCAAATATAGCAAGGAATAAATTGTCGAGGGAATTTTATTTTAAATTTTCTCCAGCTAATTAAGTTGTTTGAGGTTCAACTAGACTAATTGAATGTCAAATATCACAAATTGAAGGCGATTGTTGGATGTCATTATCATTTATAATTTGATTCAATTTTGGTTTTATGGGAATTGTTATCGTTCCAACGATAGATAAACAAAAATGTAGTGAAATTTTTTATTTTTTTTATAAGCATATAGTTGTAAAGAGCTTCTTGCAATGTGAACCCATATATATATATGTATGTATATATATATATATATATATATATATTGCGTATGAATATCAAGCTTAAATTTTGTCAATCATGAAGATATAGATTAAGATATATTTATGAGAAATTTCATGTTTTTAACCGTTTAAACATCTAACATAAGCTTTTTTCTATATTTGGAAGTTGGTGAATGATGGTTGTTTGATTTAATTTGATTTGATTTAATTTTTATTTTAATTTACAAGCTCCCCAATGTTAGATGTTTCGTGAACATCTAACAGTTAGAATTCATGCAAACATTCTCTATATTAACATTATTAATGCGGGAAATGAGAATCGATCACAAATCTCTTAGAATCGAGAGGTAGCTTTACGGTCATGTTCTTTAGAACTTATTTTCGGTTCAGTTAGTTCAACTCAGTTCATTTCTTGAGTCAGCATATTATATTCATTTTATTTTAGTTAAGTTCAGTTTATAAGGTTATCAGTTCAATTCAGCAAATTTCAGTCTAAAGATTAGTGTCTTAATTAATAAGATATCACTTAGGCCCTATTCTCCTCGACTTATTTTTACTTATTTTCAGCAAAAATAAGTTCAATTCAGAAAAGTAAGTTCAGTTGAGCTAAAATAAGTCCAGTTAAGCAAAAATAAGTTCAGTTCAGTAAAAATAAGTTCAGATCGGCAAAACTAAATTTAAATAAACAAAAATAAGTTGAAGAGAACAGGACCTTATCGTCGTGCAGTCATGTATGAATGAATACCTATAATCAATGATACCACCTGCCCATAATAATAAGTACTTTTGTGTGTGAGGCTATGAGAGAGGATACAATGTTCGAACACCCCTTAAGTTAATTATGCCGACGAATCATTGTTTTCGAGTCAATATGTGGTCTCAATTACTATATTACTATATATAATAAGTCTACGACACACCAATATAATTTGTGTTAGTAGCCTTGAAACACACTTTATTATTCCATCACATCGCCAGTGAATACTGAATAGTGATCAACTAAAAATGGCTGCATGCAAAATCCATAAACATGTGCAAAAATGTAATAACACTTGCAACTATTTTGTCGTTTAGTGATCAAATATGCGTTTAATAGATTTACCAAAATAACATATGGCTTTGTTGTGTGGCTATGTGCTCAACAGTTGTTTTTCCATTAATTTGCTATTCCCCTTGCTCATAAAGTATAATGACCATTTTTTATGTCTTACTATTCCACTATTATATATAATCATGGGCCACATTATAAAACCCTTTGTCAAGCATCCGAGGTATATATGTGTCTAATTTAAGATCACTACTTTCTTTTTATCCATCAAAATATCCCACAATTGTTTATTGTTAATACTTCATTGTATATGATACTAGATTAATTGAATAATTGAGATCAAACACAAAAAACTTACACATATATATATACTTTCTCTGTTTTTTTAGTTGCAACAATTGTATATTTTTTGTGAGTATTTTTTAACATGCTCACCTATATACCTGATTCAGATCATCAGAGCTTAGCTGAACCCAGGATTACCTTTAAGAAGCATTAAGCTGCTTACCACTTGAGACAACTCTTGTTGGTAAAAAAATAGTGTTTATATTTACATGTACATTTAATAGATGTAAAAAGGATGAGTGACGTAATTAGCGAAGTACAAAAACTTATGTAACACATGTTATTTTCAATGAAGATACAAAGGGATACATGCAAAATAAGTTATTGTGAAATCCAAGATAGAGAAGTCTGAGAACTAATCCATTGATGATTGCTGACAATTATTTATAAGTAGAATTTTGCCAAAAGACCATAGATGGACTACATTGTCGACCTTGGGCTTCCTTCTTTATCTAGACTTGAATGATTGAATCCATACTATATTTCTAAGTCATCACAAAGAGCCCATGTATTGGAATAGGTGCCAAAGCAATATTAGTTATTTGGGTCTAATTTATGGACTGATAACTTGCTACACTACTAGGAATGTGAAGAAAGCTCATTCTTACTACACATCATGGCACTTTTTTTTTTTGAGATAGCAGCATCGAATATGAAAACATTGCATGCAATTGTATATTTGAAATCTTCCTTCGATACCGCATAATTTTTCATCAATGAACCAAGATTTCGGACATTCAATAAGAAACAAAAGCATCATATCACTCTCTCTTAAGGAGAAGAGAACAACTCTTTCTTCGAAAGAGAAATGATCCATGGAAGTTAGTTTGAGATTTGTTTATGGAGACTAGAGTTTAGAAGAGAAAGGGAGAGAAATGAAGAAACACGAGGAAGTTGCCTCACTACATGTCATGGCACTTCCATCATAATGCAAATTGAATAATGGACTCCCATTTAATCATTTATGATTTCAATGTATACTTGTATAGTTAAGGTTGGTGAGTGAAATTTTGCCACACTCACTCTTGAGAATTGATTCTAGTATGGTGCAGAATTTTTGCAAATTTTAAGAGGTTTTTGAATTGATTTTCATCATTTGCCTTGTGACTCACTAAAAAAACAATAAATTTAATTTTTTTTAATCGATTTTTTTTTTTTTTGTCGTACTAATTATTGTTTATAGGTAAACCTAATTACATTTATAAAAGAATATCTAATACAACAAACTGTATAATACTCTATATAAAATAACATGTATAATTTCTAATACAATAAAAAGAAACGAAGGGAGTATAAAACAACACGTATAATATTTAATACAATAAATTATATAATATCGTGGTTAAACCTAACGAATCCCAATCAAATATAGAAATGTTTTATTTTGGTCAAGAAAATCTCAATATAAACAACCCTTAAATTCTAAAAGATAGTGCTTAAAATAGAGTATACCTACATAAACACATTAATTAATGGGGACATCAAGTCACAACTTTCATGCTTCCCAACTGCCACTCTTTTCTTCCAACTACACTACTTAACTACACTACACACCACACATACAAAACCAAACTCACATTCATTCTTTCTTTCTCTAAAAAAAAAAACATGAGCTTTAA
Organism: Suaeda aralocaspica; assembly: GCA_016808085.1. Lineage (NCBI taxonomy): Eukaryota > Viridiplantae > Streptophyta > Magnoliopsida > Caryophyllales > Amaranthaceae > Suaeda > Suaeda aralocaspica. Next base: position 6,251,602 of record PYUH01000120.1, on the reverse strand, counting down.
AACTTATTTGGGTTTTCTAATTCTAGGACTATCCATTTACTGTGCAATTGACCCGTTTAACCACTGTACATTATCCGGGTTTCCCAATTTTGTATCCCATGAAGTGAAATTACCACATTGGTCAGAAATCCCAGTTACTGAAGACCCATTAAACCTGTTGCAGAATTCGGATACTAAGTTTGTGGGTCAAATTCAAGGACCCGAAAGTCTTGCTTTTGACCCGAATGGTAATGGCCCATATACTGGTGTTGCTGATGGGCGGGTTCTCTTTTGGGATGGGTCTAATTGGGTTGACTTTGCTTATACTTCTGCTAATCGGTTAGTAATTTGTCGGTTAATTATTAATTACTAATTTAATATGTTGATGTTTGCATGTTTGTTTGTTTTTGTTAGTTATTTATTTTTTTGTATGATGATAATGTTCAATTTTTATTACAAGTATTATTATTTTGATGACAATGTGACATTGTTTATGTTACTAATTTTGTATGATGCAATGATCATAATAAAATTGTTAAGTTCATCATATGTCGAATGGGTCGCCTTGTAACCATAGAGCAATGATGTGGATGAAATTCGACTTTTAACAGTTTTTGTCAGTAGTATTGTTACGAATATATAATGGCATTGTTCTATATTGGGTGGATTGTGGATTTGTGAATATTTGTTGGTTGTATGTTTGAATTCTATAATATTATATATGTTGGTTGGATCTTGCTATTATTTACAATGATAGTTAAAGAAGGATTATCTTATCATGAAATTGTCACAAGAAGATTAGTGTATGAAACAATCACGGATTCGTGGGATAGTACAAGATGTAGTTTGTAATTTTGCTTATAGGTTTGTGTACATGTTATTTCGGTCTTCGGTGGAAGATATGAGTGTGTTCGGCAACAACTTTTGGAGTTGCTTTTGAAATTGGCATTGGGTTGGAAAGTTAGAATTCTATTAGCAAAATAGTGTTTGGCAAAGTAATGGTGGATGATAGTTTTAACTTTTGAGGTAAATGTTTGAGAAAAGCTAATAATATAACAATAATGCCTTTTGGAATCATGGTTGATACGGAGATGCCAAATTTAGTTTTAAAATGAGGGCTGCCTAGTGTATCAATTGATATGAATATCCATATAAAGTGACAGTTTGGTAAATAAAAACAAGTTAAAGAGTTGTATATATATATATTTATTAGTATGTTAATTGGCGATTTGGTAAATACAAACACGTTTGTGGGTAATACCCATTTTAGTGAATCCACAAGGTAATATTATTAAAATAGACATTGATGTGTTTATGTTAAACATATCTACTGAATAACTAATATTTCCTCTTTTAAAATACCATAGTTAGATTAGTTTCAATTTCTTCACCTAGTTTGTGCTGTAATGGATTGAAATTTCTAATGTAATTTTGTTTAGTTAATTTGCCAGTGAACTGTAAAGTTTAGCTTGAAGATAGAGATGTATTGATCAAAAGAATGGTTACAAGTTTGTATGAATTTAGGCCATAACTCTCATTGGTAGCTTTAGGCTACTACTCTCCTCACTAGTGTTTACTCTCAATTTCTGGATAACTACCTTCAATACATCTTTCAAGCTAAATTCTAAAGTTATAACTTTAACTTCCTTAATTGCATACAAAAGAATATAAAGTAACTTGGTCTCCTTTCATGATTAAGGATTGCTTGATGGTTCCTCCAAGGACTTGCTTGTTTCCTCATTAATCTTTTTGGCTTCTTCTTATCGATTCGTTTCTTGGTCACCGTGGAGCATGGGAGTGGAAAGATTGCCTTCTGACTTGCAAAATGGGGTTTCCTTTTACGACGATACACTAGGATAGGCTTCATGACATGCGCCAAACACTTGTATCAAACAAAATCTTTACTTAAGGATACTATATCAAACAACTACTTTCACAACCCCACAAGGCCATAACTAGCTTTGTTGAAAATACCTATGGTTGTTTAGTATCAACTTTTGTTTTTTGACCAATTTAAAATCTTTGTAAAGGGGGTGATAAGTTGAAAACCAGTGCTCAACGTAACAACATTTTATTGTTTTAGTTTTCTAGACTTGTCATTACCTAGTAAGTAGCAAAAGTTAATTATAAAAAGGAGTTAAACTCTCTAGGATACAACAACAAAGCCTTTGTTCCAAAATAATTTGGGTTCTGCTATTTGAACCAATAAGAGGAATCGTGAAGACTTCTTTCTTCACTCTTTTCCTATTTAGTGCTAAATTCTCTTCAAGCCCAACATTCCGAGTTTGCTTAGGCTTTCCTTTACCTCTGTTCGTCCATCTTCTTGTCACTCATCTTATGGAGGTGACAATACTTCAAATCCCAACATTCGGTCCTATAAAGCGCTGTCGGACTAATGGTCATACCCGATCACATAGAAATCTGATACCTCCCTTCCACTTGAATCAACCTAATTTTAACTTGTGGGCCCATGTCCTGTCCAATTCACCATCCGTTTAAATAATGGATCCTAATACTGGAAGAAATCATAAGCACATCCACAGAGAAGATAAAAAATTGATAAAATTACTCAATAGTTGAAGAAAAGAGATGCAAAGCTAATATGGCTTGGCTCATGTCTGATGAGATGAACTAATGGAAGACTCTTAGGCCCTGTTCTCGTCAACTTATTTTTGCTTATCTGAACTTATTTTTGCTGATCTAAATTTATTTTTGCTGAACTGAACTTATTTTTACTTATCTGAACTAATTTTTGCTGAAATCATTAACAATTTATTAAGGATTAAACTTGATTTTTGCTGAACTGAACTTATTTTTACTGAACTGAACTTATTTTTGCTGAAAATAAGTAAAAATAAGACGAGGAGAACAGAGCCTTAATAATCATTAATCAATGTACTATGTTGTAAGAAAACAAAAAAGAAAGTTAGAGCGTGTGTAAGTGTGTTAGATCTTGAACATAGGAATATACTTCAGAGTTTTACCAATTTTCCTGATAGTTGCATATAATTTGCAACTTTACTAAATTTGGTAATGGATTCTATGTATCTCTTAAGTATCACATTAGTCCTATTTTATCATTATTATCTCTCTCATCTTACATGGACTCCTAAATATGTACCCAACTGTGATGTCAAGAGAAATTAAAGTCTAATACAACGAGTAATCTGAATATAACTGCTAACAACTCTTTTACTTCCAAGAGATACAAATGATCGAATCTTCCCAAACTAATATTTGCAAAGATTTCCCATTCCATTCTAAGATAGACTTTCACAGCATTATCTAACCTTAAATTTTTGATAAAATTTTCAGTATTCGTTGGATTATATAATATAGTAGACCTGAAGTGACTTTTTAACTAGTAGTTTTTTCAAGTATATGTTGATTGCAACATTTTTTATTATGCAATTATATTATTCATTAAATGATGAGTTTGTTTTGTTGATTATGTAACTACCCGGTCTGGCAGTCAACACTTTAAGCAAAAACAATGTAGTTGCTGGTCATATTGTTAGGTGCAGAAGTTTATCTTGTTCTGTATTGTTTCAATTTTCAGCCGGAATAAATGTTTTGACTTGTAGACTAAGGGCCTATTTACTTCAACTGAAAACAACTTAAGTGAACTGAAAGTTTTTTTATGAAGGATTAATGGATAGCAAAATAAGAGAAGAGCTGAACTAAACTGAACGGAGCTGAATTGAACTGAACTGAACGGATTTTAGGTTGAAGTAAACAGGCCCTAAATAGGTAAAACACACTGTTTTAGACGACTTTTGTATGATGTGTTCTAGAATAGGCTAAGTAGATATATGGCGGTAATTAGTAGTTTGTAATTGTCATTGTAATAAAGCTTCTATCATATTATTGGACTAACTCATTTAACTGTCCAAGTCATTAGTGAAACAGCTTTGGTTTTGATGCTATACAAAAATCATGTGTATACCAACNATTTTTGCTGAACTGAACTTATTTTTACTTATCTGAACTAATTTTTGCTGAAATCATTAACAATTTATTAAGGATTAAACTTGATTTTTGCTGAACTGAACTTATTTTTACTGAACTGAACTTATTTTTGCTGAAAATAAGTAAAAATAAGACGAGGAGAACAGAGCCTTAATAATCATTAATCAATGTACTATGTTGTAAGAAAACAAAAAAGAAAGTTAGAGCGTGTGTAAGTGTGTTAGATCTTGAACATAGGAATATACTTCAGAGTTTTACCAATTTTCCTGATAGTTGCATATAATTTGCAACTTTACTAAATTTGGTAATGGATTCTATGTATCTCTTAAGTATCACATTAGTCCTATTTTATCATTATTATCTCTCTCATCTTACATGGACTCCTAAATATGTACCCAACTGTGATGTCAAGAGAAATTAAAGTCTAATACAACGAGTAATCTGAATATAACTGCTAACAACTCTTTTACTTCCAAGAGATACAAATGATCGAATCTTCCCAAACTAATATTTGCAAAGATTTCCCATTCCATTCTAAGATAGACTTTCACAGCATTATCTAACCTTAAATTTTTGATAAAATTTTCAGTATTCGTTGGATTATATAATATAGTAGACCTGAAGTGACTTTTTAACTAGTAGTTTTTTCAAGTATATGTTGATTGCAACATTTTTTATTATGCAATTATATTATTCATTAAATGATGAGTTTGTTTTGTTGATTATGTAACTACCCGGTCTGGCAGTCAACACTTTAAGCAAAAACAATGTAGTTGCTGGTCATATTGTTAGGTGCAGAAGTTTATCTTGTTCTGTATTGTTTCAATTTTCAGCCGGAATAAATGTTTTGACTTGTAGACTAAGGGCCTATTTACTTCAACTGAAAACAACTTAAGTGAACTGAAAGTTTTTTTATGAAGGATTAATGGATAGCAAAATAAGAGAAGAGCTGAACTAAACTGAACGGAGCTGAATTGAACTGAACTGAACGGATTTTAGGTTGAAGTAAACAGGCCCTAAATAGGTAAAACACACTGTTTTAGACGACTTTTGTATGATGTGTTCTAGAATAGGCTAAGTAGATATATGGCGGTAATTAGTAGTTTGTAATTGTCATTGTAATAAAGCTTCTATCATATTATTGGACTAACTCATTTAACTGTCCAAGTCATTAGTGAAACAGCTTTGGTTTTGATGCTATACAAAAATCATGTGTATACCAACAATTAAGATCAGCCTTTTAGGACGGGCAAACAAGAGACAAGGGAGATTTTATTCTCTGTTTACACTCATGATGATCTTTAGTGCATAAGATGAATTAATTGAAGTAGTCATTATGAGAAAGTGTCAATTGTCAGAAACAAAAAATAAGTTAGCCACCCAGTTGGGTGAATGGATTGCATCATAAGCTGTACAAGTGTAAGGTGAACAACTATGCATATATTATAGCTGAGAAGAAGAACGACTGAGATGCAACCTATATATTATGGTCCATATGTACCTAATCTGATCTAGATGGTGGATGGAGAGCAAACTACATCATCTATAAATTTCTACTAAAAGGTGTTCAAAAATTTGTTTGAAGATTGTATATTTTAATAGAACTTACTTTGGATCAGACATGAGTATGTGTGTGAGTCAAGTATAACCCGTCTATTTAGAATTCCCATGTTTTTTTGTCAAGTATCAAGTGTCAAATTATCATATACATATCATGGTGTTGAGCAATCTATACAAATACATGAGGTCAAATGAATAATCAAGTAGCATAACATATGAGAGTTGAGGTTGCTTTAGCAGTATTGAATGATGAATTTTAACAGCATTTGAAATGAGATAGTAGAATTGTAGAAAAATTTAAGTGTCTAGAATGTGCATTTGACTAATTTAAGGGATGGATTGGGCTGTAAACATTTATTTCTATTTTTATTTGTGTGGTGTGAGTGTTTGGTGGGTGGCACTCGGGGGTGGAGTGGTGTTGATGAACATTGATCATTGTACTCAACACTAGTTCATGCATAATGATTTATCTCCATAGAGTTATTGCTTGGGTTGGAATTGTGAGGGTAATACATTTAACCTGCCCCTGCTGTGACAAAGCTCCATATTGTCCTGAGTGAAGTCATAAGAATTGTTTCAGTGTCTGAAAATGATGAGTAGTTGATGAATTTGAAGTCAAAGATTTGTCAAAGGTTGTACTTCTTTGCCTGATAGAACATTGTCAGCAGATTATCTATCAATGCGTTCTGTAAAGCATGTACAAGTTTATATTTCAAGTCTGTTTGAGGATTGATAAGTCGTGCAGTTGCATTTACAAATTATTTAGTCATTGCTGTTTTGGAATTCAGGTCAGTATGTGAACCACAACCCAGTCCATTGGGCTACCTAAAGAATGAGCATATATGTGGTAGACCACTAGGCCTTAGATTCAACAAAAAGACTGGTGATCTATACATTGCAGATGCATATTTCGGACTGATGAAAGTGGGGCCAGAAGGAGGCGTCGCAACATCACTTGCAACTGAAGCAGAAGGGGTGCCTTTAACATTTACAAATGACTTGGATATTGATGATGATGGAAATGTATATTTTACAGATAGTAGCTCTCAGTACCAAAGGAGGTCAGTCCATCATTTTATGAAATACTACTGATGTACTTGCTGTTTAGTATATACAAAGGAGTTGCAGGAGTTTGGTGTGTTCTTCTGCGACTCTCATCCTTGCAATCTTGGATGTTATGTTTATTTCTTGTTCCTTTTATACAGAAAGGACAACCAAATTTTTGATTGATTTCTTGTGTTTGCTACTTTAACTTGAATAATGATGCCATGATACCTACTTGTGCGGTTAACCCTATGTGACTTAGGTAGTTGCATCAGTCATGGGTACATGGGCACTTGTCTAGTGTTGGGCATTGCTTTTATGAAACAAAATTTCCACATATTTGGTACATATTGAAGGGTTAGTATTCATAATTATGTCATTCACATGGGTAACTTGAGGTAAAGTGAAGAATTGAAGATAACAATCATATTACCATGAACTATGGATTCTACATTGTTCTGCACTTCTGCTGCACCTCGAATAGTATTTGGTGTTCGCTAGATTTTCTCTTTATATGCTAATATGGTTAGTCTGATAGTCAGTCTGTGTGAACTTCATTCTGTTCCTTGTTTCATTGTTCAATGTATTGATCTTTGTGCCTTTTCTCGATGCGTAATATTATGTTTGTTCGTTAACTTAAAGGCTGCGGTTTCAGGCATTTCATGCAGTTGGTTTTCTCAGGAGAGGATGGAGGCAGAGTTTTGAAATATGATCCTGTGAAAAAAGAGACTACTGTTCTCCTGAAAAACAGCCAATTCCCGAATGGTATTACATTAAGCAAGGATGGCTCTTTCTTTATTTTCTGTGAAGGTTCCATTGGCAGGTAATCTATTATGTTCTTTTGCAACTTCAACTCACCCTTGCCTGAAATCATATTCTTGTATATTTCATGCCTGTTTTCTCAGTCTATTTTCTGATGCGAAATGGAAAACAGGATAATCTTTCATGATAACACCCTACTTGTCTGTGTAAAATGACAAACAGGCTAAGCAGATATTGGTTGAAAGGAGAAAAGGCCGGAACCTCAGAAGTATTCGCGATTCTGCCAGGATTCCCTGACAATGTAAGGACCAACAAAGACGGTGATTTTTGGGTGGCATTGCACTGTCGACGTAGCTGGGCGAACTCTTTGTTGGCAACACGCCCAAAATTGCGAACTTTCTTGCTAAAGCTCCCAATAAAAGCCAAGTATCAGTTCATGGTCTTCATTGGAGGCTGGCCTCACGGAGCCATAGTGAAGTATAGTTCTGAAGGCAAACTCTTACAAATCTTGGAAGATAGGTCAGGGAAGGTTGTGAAAGCAGTGAGCGAGGTCGAGGAGAATGAAGGGAAGCTCTGGATTGGCAGTGTCTTGATGCCTTTCGTTGCTGTCTATGACTTGGGGTCGAGCACAAGCACAAGCACAAGCTGAAGGTGAGAGATAGATAATCTTCTGCTTATCAGAAAACTTCTGTTCTCCAACAATAGGTCATATCTCTCTTTAAAATCAAAAGCTTGTTAGCTAGAAACGTTAGATTTTCCAAAATTACTTTTATCATCTCAATACTTGTCATTAAAAATATTTCTACATGGACAAGCTAGTATTTTGGGTCTCTTTAAGTGACCGCTTGGTTGAGACATAAATAAAAACCATGTAGGTTAGTTCTTATGGCATACAAAAACTGAGTAGTTACAAGGACAGTATTCTACATTTGTGTCGAACTGCTGGTAAATCGATGATTCTATACATAGATAGTTGCTGCAATCTAACTTCTAATACGAACGGACAACGGACACTTCATTACACTTGACAGTTTGTGTAAATATTCATACAATTCTCTTGTCATCCGAATACATCCACATGATTCATATTTCGTAATATGAAAATAAGTAAATAACTAGATATGGATTCAACTTTTCATGAATAACAGTAATAATAATAATGACATGCACTTTCAGTTGTAACTTCAAACAAAACACAACGGCAAACTTGCAAAAAAATTCCGATTAATTTTGTTTGAGTATCAGAAATCTAGAATCCTAGGAAAAGATTAATAACTCCCTCAATTAATTGACTGTGTTGGTAACTCAGCTAGCTCCTACGCCATTGCGCATCGAATGCTTACAAAATATAGCCAACTCCGAAACTAATGCGTGTCTAAGAAAATATTCGAGCAATGTTTGTTCCAATTCTATGTCCTTGAAGAGATGTACTTGAATTCTTTAAAGATGTGCTAGAAATTATTTGTATTATACATGTATGTTATTTTATTTTTAAAAACAAACTTAATCAAAAACCAAATTCATTCCCTAAAGGTTGCTTTGTTAAGGATTCTATACAGAAGTTTTATTTTATTTTTTTTATTTTTTAAATTTGCATTTGAAATTTCAGCAACTTCAATAACAAAACACAAAAGTAGCTAGCAGAGTTGCGAACGACAGGCACAGATTCTACACAGATGACTCGTATGCAGGACAACAAATCAAAAACGGGATCAGAGTACGGCAATGAAGCTCATTTGAACAGTAGAAAGCCAAAGTTAAATGTACAACAATATAGAAGAACAGCAAATTAGTGAAACAAGCTAAAATTTTGAGCCAGATTCACATCAGAAGAGGAAAATCAAGCAAATTATGTCGTAAGTAATTCTTTGAAGTAAATCACTTTCCCCCAGATGCTTCATTAGGGGTTTTAGTAACCATCTGGTCAACTGCATGCACCGTGTTTTGAAGCTCTTCCCAAATAGCTTTGTACACCATTCTCTGCCTATTCACAGCGGATTGTCCCTCAAATGCTGAAGATATAACGCTGATGCTGTCATGAAGTCATGAAAATTTAGTAAGATGCAAAACATAAACATTGGTTTTCTGGTGTAAATTGCTTATGGCTAGAAGGAGAAGCAAAAGAAAACCTAAACATTTTCACGGTGGCACATTGCAACGGAACTTTCATTAGTTCAACAGGCCTGTCATGCCTTATTGTTGCATTCAATATGTTGGCAGGATAGACTCAAGGCAATCATTTTACAAACGCTTGATGGCTACCCCTTTTTCTGTAGTTCTCAGTTCATCGATTCAAACTTCATCGGTTCACCCTCTCCCATAAATTATGTTTTTCATATTACAGTCCTAGCCTGCTCTAGTATGACTGTATGAGTACTATTATCCTGAGTAACTGTATTAATAAACAATAACTCATTTAGTAAGCAAGTTTATGGGTAAGCAAAATGATTTTATCAATTCTTGGTGTACGTATACTCGTATAGTGTTCCCCTAAATTCCCACTATAAATTTGGCAAGCCAAAAAAACATTTTCTAACTGACTGCAGAATTGCTACAAAATTATATTATACTAAAAGAATTACGAATTGCGAACCTGCCTGATAAACAATACATTCTATAGAGATGATTTTAGGACCCAGATATCAGTAATTGATACATATCAGCAACGAAAACAGCAAATATACGAGTAAACAATGGCTATTTGGTTGACAGGCAAGTCACAAATATTGTGCTTCTCTAGCAGTAGGCCAGCAGCCAGCAAAAATGTGTTTTTCCATCACAATTCTCAGAAAATAATCAACTTGAAGACACAGGACATCATAAACTGATGGTGTTTCACTACCACAAGAATTGAAATCAGGAAATAGTCATAGCTTTGAGATTTCCTAAATAGGAAGTGAGCTAAAAAGTGAGGACCTTAGGATAATAAGATGTGTATGGAAAACTGTATGAATAGATTTTGAATCTCCAATTAAGTACACGATGTTGTTACAACACATGCCATTTCAAATTCCCACAAACCAAAACAAAAGGATATTGAAACTTTTTTTACCATACAAATTAATGGGCCAGGAGACCTTTCTAACATGTATAGGACTCTACTGTGGTAGTTCAAGGGCAGTGTCTAGGACTCTAGGCAACATGTATAGGGCACGTTTGGGTTAACGGTAGTGTATTAAGGGGGTAATCCAAGACAAATAAAAGAAAACGAAGGTGCTGGTTGGATGGACTAGCTGGTGGTAGTGTTAAGGAGGAGAAATTGAAGAGGGAGATATAATACCTCCATAAGGCTTTGATTGTTTGATTGATGGATTGATGGTAGAGGGTAGTAGTTAATGCTTTCAGTACTGATTTCATATTTCTATCCTTCACACACCAATAAATAATCTCTTTTGCCACCACCTCAATCAACTTTCATCCTCAATTTATCTCCTATACTACCAATTTACCCCTTAATGCACTAATCTCAATCCAAGCATGCCTTTAGAGTGACAGGATTAGTTACAAAATTATCTAGAAAATTATTACGTGCAATTAGTTATATTGTTACATGTTCAGATAACTGTTTTTGAAGTTCAGTTTGACTTCTCTGAGCACAACAATCAATACTTAGAGCCCCTTGCCTATTTTCTTTCATGGAATAAATTCATAAGGACTTCACTTTCTCATCTTCCAAATATATATGCTATTTTTACTGTGCATAACTACATGCTTACACAGATACAACTACAAAAGCATGAAAGTGTCGGGAAAAAAATTAAAAAACATAAAACCCACTCCAAATCCTTATGCTTGTGTTCAAGGTCATCAAAATGGAGATAGAGAAATAGCTTAAGGAACCCAGCAAAAGCGTAATGTGCTGGCAATTAGCGGAAGGCACTTAACAACTTGTTTGGTAATTGGTAATAAATGGTGGTAATGGGAATGAGATTTGAGAGTAGTTTAAAAAGAAAATTTAACATTATGATACTCCGTGGTGATGAAAAAGCAACCTCGTAAGTTGTAATTCTCCATGGTGATGGAAAATTATCCTCAAGCTATGGTTTTCTTCATTTTTTTGTTACTGTCCATTGCCACTTGGGGGAAGGAATTAGGTAGGAGTGAAAACTTATTGAGAAAAATAGACAAAATAGGGTGAGCTAGCATTACCATGAGAACGAAAATTGGTTTTCCTCACAAATTTACCTACAAAGTCAGTCCCATTACCACCATTTATGGCCACATACCAAACATGCCGCTAATTGCCAACACAGCCACGTATGACTTAGAGGCCCTGCAATCTCTAAAACCGATGGTTTGACGCCGCATCCAGAGCAAGGCTTAACTCAGCCTATATGGAAGCAAAGTGTAAATAATGTGTAACATTTTGTGTATAGCTTCTCTAACTTCACCCAATCCCCTGAATAATTCCCCTGTTGAGCATATGGGAACTTAATCTTCATTTCTATACTTTAAGAGAATGGGAAAGTTGCTATTATAAAGGAGGCAAGACCAAAAAGCTAGATCTAAAATAGTTACATATGTTTACTTAAATATTGCTTAGGGGTTTAGGGCATTGTCTGAATCAAAAGCTAAATGGAACAACCATACCTAATTAAAATCATATAAATACTAAAATATATTCTCAAATAGGTAAACTTAAAGTTTAGCCTTTATGACATTTCTTTGTCAAGCAACTCAAAAAGAAAGTCACAGGCTAATAAATCATAAAATTCACAAAGGCTTATAAATGACATTCTACATATGTTGGAATTTCATGGACAGTTGCCAATTACCCATTAGGCATTTAACCATTCAATACTTCAAAAGTGGTGAATTGGTGATACGGTAACAGTAAACAATATAATATCTCAGAAATTGGCCACAGCTTTCTTGCGTAGCCAAAATGGGGGGTTTTGGTATCACATTGTTTGAATAACTATATTCAAGAAAAAAGACATCATTTAGATGTGGGGGTGAAGATCCACAATGCATTTAGTGACAACACTTTTTACTATTTGAGTAGTATTGTTTCCAAGAAAAAAGACAGGAAGGATTAACCAAAGGAAGCAGCATTAGCCACTAAAGGGGTGTTTCGTATGATTTTAATAAAAGTAATGTAACGGATTGAAAACAAAGTAAGAGGGGAAAGCGTAATATACACTGTTACCCTTACTAGTTGTTTGGTATTATTAAAGAAAAATAACAGCTCTAATCTGATTTAAAAAGACAAAAAAGCAAACAACAGCTCTAATTCAAAGGTTACACTACTCACATTCACAATTTCACCTCCTCAAATTAGATCTTCACATTCAAATATCAAAACTCACAAATTTGCATCACTACATCGAATCTCAAACTTCCATAATTGCAATTCATAATTTAAAATTGAATAAAATTCAAATTCGAATTGATGCAATCCCAATTTTCACATATTGAATTGCAAAAATAATTCTTCCAAATTTTTACACACCTTCAAAAGTACATAAAGCTATTGGAGAAATAGCTGTAAAACTCAAACAAATAAAAGCCCTAATTTGTGAGTGAAATGATTTTGGGGATTTTACTTTGCAACAAAATTTAGGTGAATAAATTGAATCGAAGAAAATATAATTTGATAGTTTGTAATTAGGTGGAGTGAATTCTACTCTTATATAGTTGATAATTTGGTGCATTTATAGTTTGAATTGATGTGAAGAATAAAGATTGAATTTTGCTTTATAAGAAACCCCATTGATTTTTGAAGAATGAAGTTTCGAAAATTTGAATTCTCCATGAGAAAAGCCAATTCTGAGATCTTCAAACAAGGTTAAATTATTTTGAAGAATGAATTATTAATCCGTAAAATAGGAGCAGTGAGAGAACTTAAAGAAAGGAAATGAGTGTTTCCTCAGAGAAAAGGTACGTGTTTCCACGGATCCTATGAAGTTAACAAAGTAATGGTTTGCATTTCCTTTTGGTAACATAATTTGTTTCCTGGAACTCATACCAAACCACTTGTAAACAAAAGCCTTTCCTGATTCCGTTTCCCAAGCTGTTTTTTTGCATACCAAACACACCCTAAGTGTAAACTGGAAAGATTGCTGATGCTTTCTAAACTACAAGGGGTTCATCTAAGTTTGTAGGATTAAGTTTATTTCAATAAAGAGGAAAGAAATAATCATTTAAACAAAAGGAATAGACAAGTTTAAGCCCGCCATTGCATGCATCAGAGGCTACAACCAGTATAGTGACCTAAAACAAATTGTTTCAACAAAGGCATCCACAACACAATTAGAGTCTTAGACAACCAATAAGGCGACTACCTTCACAAGTGACTAATCATAGACATAAGATATTCTATTAATCGCTAAAGTTCAAATTTGAGAACCACGTTAGCTAAACAAAAATTTCAAACTTTGACTTTCTTCATGTCTTCTCTTGGTGAACTTGTTGCTTGCATAGTAATTGGAAAGGTGATGTTAAGCATTTAGTGATTACGGAGAGATGTAACATAACTGTGCTTTGGATTCTTGCAGATTGGATTATAGAAACGGTGGTTAGGAAGTGGTCAGTGGTTTCCAGGACTAAGAAACCAGGTGGTGGTAAGTTGGTACTAGGATAGTTGAAAGGGAGTGAAAGGTAGTGGTAATTAGACCATTTGTGCAGGTAATAAGCTTGTTGGTGATTTAGCCTATTATTCAGCATTTCAGCGAGGGTGATATGCGAAATATTCTGTGCTAAGGCAAACTTAAAACGTATGACCAAGGAATACATATCAGGATCAGCCAAGTATCCTGCAACCTTGCCTATCGCCACCTTGGCAAGTCCTAAAGTCTAGCTATAACAGCAAAATTCTACTCCTCCAGTTGCCAGTTACACAGATGCTGATAACAACATCCTTTAAAGTGAGACCTCGAAATCCAAATTAAAGCAATGTAAATGTACCGAGTAATTTACCTGACATGTCGCCCATCGCCAACAGCATCTAATACAGTCACAGAATCAGCATTCAGCTCATCTTTAATCTGTTCAAACACAACACATATATGTATATTAAACCAACTATGCCATAACTGCTACCAATACAAATGAAATAAACATCAAGCAATTTGAGTTCGAGTCGAAAACAAAAAAAAAATACTAATTTGTTAAAATTCGAAGTAATATTTATTTCTGCAACACTCCATTAAGTTTTTGTAATTGATATCAAAAGTCAGCCTCCCTAACTTAAATCAAAAAATCATGACAATCACACTATAGATTGTTAAAAGGGTAAGTCAAATTTAATCTCTTGTAATGGAAAGCTTACTTCAAATGAATTCTTACTAAACATACACAATAAAATGCTAAAAAAATAATTTAAAAATAAAAAAACTATTTATACTTATGAGTTTGAATTACCATACAATTGACCAAAAACAAAATTAAAACAAACCCCACCTCAAATTAATCATCAATTTCAACAAACAATCAAAATATAACATTAATTTAAAAAAAGAATTAAGCAATATAAAAAAAAAATGACCTTTTTTTGCATAGATTCCATCAAAGAGGAGTCAATGGATCCAGGGTCATTGACATTATAAGAGGCAGAAGCTCTAATAGTAGAATTAAACTTACGAATTCTTGTATTACAATGAAGTGGAGTTGAAGAAATAATGGGGGAAAACCTAGAAATGTCCAAAAAAATTGGGGTTTTTAGAAGGGGTTTTTGGGAAGTTGAGGAGTGGAAGAATGCGGGTTTGGGTTGACCCGAAAGAAGGGATTGGTGTGGGCGAAATCGGAGGGTGGTTGTATATGCCATGGATGGTCTGAAGAGTTGCTTCATGGTTATAGCCATTGATGAAAGAAAGGGGTGAATGTAATTACATGAAGAGAAGGAGTAATGACTAATTAGTACCTCAACTTGAGGTGCCAAATGAGTGGGCCGGGTAAAGCGAGGGTATTACGAGGTTTATCGACATAAGTTGATATTTGACGTCTATCTTTTCATACGTTGATGTTCACATTTCAAACTTTATTCCATAATTACCCTTTTAAAAGTTTAAACAAAAGAACAAAAACTCTCTCTAACCGTTCTCCTCCTCTCTAACCACTGGCCATCGGAAGTTTATCATCGGCCACCTAAATATCCTAAAAGGCAAGTTAAGCAACACGGCTAGGTTGCGGAAGGAAAATATCGAACGAAGAAGTGGTAAGTTCAATCAATGTTTAGATTTAGCGACTTTTGTGAAATGAGCGTTTCAAATAAACAATAGTTCCATGAAACTAGCACCTAGTATAATTTATCCGTCAGTCTCATGTAACAGGCGCCTGGAGCCTACGCTTTTTTTAGTTAGCTAGCACAACATCTTCCCTCTCTTTAACGTCTTTGACCATGACCTCCCCCTCAACTTTGTTTTAATTAGCTAGCAATATATGATTTTATTGAATAATGGAATTAATGGATCGGAGTTAAAGTACTTCAAATTCTTAGTTGTGTGTAGTGTATATTGTGCCTCCAAACCTCACTTGTGTGTAGTGTATATTGTGCCTCCAAACCTCGGTTGTTACTGAAGTCTTCCTTCCAATACAAACCCTACTGACTTTGACTTTTCATTATAAAATTCTTATTGGACGAAAAAAAAAATTATGTATTGCTTTTAAAAGTTGAAAGATTAACGAGAAACAATCACCTATTGATGATTAGGGTCAATATGGTTTTACTGGTTTGTGGAAGAAATCGTGAAATGGGTTAATAAAGGGTCAATATGTTCATAAATTGACATTACTTGTTCAGAATTTTATATATGATGTTGTTTAACAAACATTGCAAATTAATATTCGATATCATAAAAATATATGAAGTTCATTATTTGTCTACAAAAATCAACAATGATTTAAAACAATGTATGACAAGAGGCTATTAAAAAAATAAGAAGCAACTCTAGTAATTTCTTCATACAAACCAGAACAAATATCTTCTTGTTAACTATGTTCATACATTTACTTATAGTTTTCAAGACATGACTTTAAACTATTCTATATATGAGAAAATTATATATTTAGTAAGTATATCATATGACGAATCAACACAAGATCTCTTGATAATTAGGGATGTGCAAAACCGGATACCAAAAATTTCCCGATACGGGAAATCAGATGTCCGGATTTTTCGGAGTAAAAAAAAAGCATTACGTATCCGATCTGGAAAACCGGAATTCAGGAAATTCGGATATCCGGATCCAATTTTGTTAACCAAATTTCTTCTAAAAACCTCATTTTTTCTTTAAAAAACCCGGATATCCGGTTTTCCTAAAAACCCATGAACCTGGTTTTTTTTTTTAAAACCTCATTCCGGTCTCGACCCGACATCCGGTTTTGAAAGGCGGATATCCGGTCCGGTTTTTCCGAATTTTAAAAATACGGAACGGAAATTCGAAATCGGAATTTTTTGCACACCCCTATTGATAATGATATTTTTTACCAATATAGAAAATAAATAAAATCAAAGTACATATTATATACTACCTTCGTTTCATATTAGTTACAACAATTAAATATTTTATATCATAATACCCAATTGTTGCAACTAATATGAAACGGGGTTAAAAATAAATAGCGTCAAAAGTTATTACGATAGAGACAATACACGGGTATATTTTTTTATCTTTTAAAAGAAATGACAATTTTACCCCTGGTTGGTTATTCCTCTACTTTTTCCTTCATCACCTGTCACTTGAAAAGCTCAGAAGGAACAATATTCTTCCATTTAACGGACACAACACACTCCCTTCGACCGTCCACAGTTGCGGCACCTAGTCAACTACACCTTCTCCTCCTTGTAAGCTTTTGAATAATTTTAAAATTTTTTTTAAGAGTTAAATTAATTATAAATTTAGCCTTTAATAAAATTGATTTTCCCTTGTTTGAATTGCTGGAATTTATTGCTATAATTGTTGGCTTACTGTTGCAATTTAAAAAAAAAAAATTATTGTTATTATGTTATAATTGTTGAATTTATTGTTTTTTTTTTTATACATTTTGCAGAATTAATATAATATTTGATTACGTTATTATTATAGAATTCATTCTTAATTCAAACAATTTATTGTACACTTGTAATTATTTAGATTGAATTAATTAATTTGAATGATGAATTGAATTGTAGGTATTTATTGTGATGGAGGGTGATTATTACTTTATGAATGGAGGAGATAAATTGATATTAAGAGGGTTGAAATTTCATGGTTATCATGGGGTGAAACCTGAAGAGAAGACACTAGGTCAGAAATTTGTGGTTGATATGGATGCTTGGATGAATCTGCGACGGGCCGGCGCCACGGATCGTTTGACTGATACTATCAGTTACTCCGAGATTTATCGGTCAGTAGTTAGCTTTGTATTACGATGGGGTGGAGTTTGGTGTAATTTTCGTAATCTGAAGCTATATTACATATTAACTTGTTGCAAATTAGTCTTCATTTGATTAGTTCATATTTTACGCTGCGTTGTGTTGATTGTGTACAACTTATTGCTTATACGCTATTTTTTACTGTCCTTAGCTTGTGAATTGTGATAACGAGGAATCGATTCATCCGTTACAGGAATGTTTTTGATTCATCCGTTGCCATATGACTTTTCCGATTTTCTCATATTGATTAATGTCTAGCCGACCTCAAATTATTTTGGGACCGAGGTTTTGTTTGGTTGTTGTAATTTACTTTGCCATATACTTTGCCATATCAGCATTTGCATTACCACGTCTTGGTAATTGAGTCGATTATGTCCTATTGAGGAGAAAAGTAACTCTTGAGTTCCTTTCTTTTTCCGATGTGGCTACATGTTGGCTTGCATAAGTATATCAATCTCTAGTTATCCACTCACATGCCATCTTGGTTTGTTTAGCCAAACTATCTTATAAAATTAAGGTTATGATGTTGTTAATGTTGTTGTTACTTGTTATGATAGTAATTGATGTTAATATGTTAGACGGTAAGTTGATTTTAAGTGCTGCTTGCATACAACCAGCAATCGATTGATTCATGATTACCTGTTTCTTTTCAATAGACCAAGATCTATAAATTTGTTGGTAACTTTCTTCCTGAAATACGAAGAATTTGAATACAGAGAAGGTTTTGGCGCAAGTAACTTTCAGGGAGTCTGCTTCTGTTTTGTTCTGTGCTCATGCTGTGATGTTTTGTTTTATACTTCTTCTTCTGGAGTCTGCTTCTGTTTCTGTTTTCCCATTACCTCATTAACTTTCAGGGAGTCTGCTTCTGTTTTGTTTTGCTGCTCATTCCTTATGTTACTGCCATCTATGACTTATTTGTCTTTTGTGAATATACAGTATAGTCAAGGAGGTGGTTGAGGGGAATTCTCACAATCTTTTGGAGTCAGTAGCTAATCAAATCGCATCTATTACCTTGGATAAGTATCCTCGAATATCAGCTGTACGTGTGAAGGTTGGAAAGCCGCATGTGGCTGTTCAAGGCCAGCTTGACTACTTGGGAGTTGAAATTTACCGCTCAAGAGTTGTTCGGCGATCATGTTCTTTTTGATAACCCTAAGCCCTTTGCTCCAATTTTTTCTGTTCTATTTTCACCCTCTTAGTAGGGTACGGCTATCGTGTTTAAACTTTCAATGCCAAGTTGGTAACAATTATGCTGAATGCTGATATATGATTCACTACCATGCATTTACTTTTATTTTTCACCACCCCTTTAGTGTCTTTGGCTTTCTTCAAAATGATGCCATCTGTAAAATGAAGATGAATTGAAGAAACAATGCTTCCGTATACTGCATATTAAAACAACCAAGGCCGCATGCTGATATTATCTCATTTTCTACTAGTGACTTTTGTAGCTCCTCATATTGATTCATATTTTGCCGACCCCAAATTAATTTGGGACTAAGGTTTTGTTGTTGTTGTTCTTCTTCTTCTGGAGGATTACTTGAAGTGCTCTGAAGAACTAATCAACTTAGATCTCCGAGCTGTGGCTGAATAATCACCACTGTATTCCATATATGTTGATGACACAAGGGATTCCAATTGCCCCTACTTAAATATGATGACACGGAATTAGAACACCAATAACTTGAACAGTGTAATGGGTTCAGATTCGGCCTTGTAAGCTGGCGACAGACTGACTACAACAGCAACACCTACTTACAAGGTCTTAGCCAATTTTTGTGCAATTAGCTAAATCTGTAAATTATATATCATTTGAAAGCAATGAAGTTATGACACAACTGGAAATGTAAGCATTGGTCTTGTGCATATTAGTAATGATTTGCCAATTTATTTTCATATATTAGTAACACAGTCAAGCATGGCTCATACAATACCTAGTTCGTTTTGTATAATTGTACCAATACTCAATGGTCTTGAGTTGAACTTATCCATAATCAAAATCAGTGAACCACGACTCATGTTCCCCCAAAGTCACAGAGAAGCGGCCACAACAACAACTTGAGCAATTAGTGCAAAGGTTAAATAAAATTATGACCAACGATTCGCCTTATTTGCTAGATAAAGAAAGTTCCAAATTAACAAACAGTTGATGTTTGTGAAAGTGATGTCTATTGCATTAATCCTTTAACCAAAATGTAAAAAAAAAAAAAAAAAAAAAAACAAGTAATCCTCCAGAAGAAGAAGAACACAACACAAACCTTAGTCCCAAATTAATTTGGTCGGCAAAATATGAATCAATATGAGGAGCTACAAAGTCACTAGTAGAAAATGATAATATCAGCATGCGGCCTTGGTTGTTTTAATATGCAGTATACGGAAGCATTGTTTCTTCATTCATCTTCATTTTACAGATGGCATCATTTTGAAGAAGCCAAAGACACTAAAGGGGGTGAAAATAAAAGTAAATGCATGGTAGTGAATCATATATCAGCATTCAGCATAATTGTTACCAACTTGGCATTGAAATTTTAAACACGATAGCCGTACCCTACTAAGAGTGAAAATAGAACAGAAAAAATTGGAGCAAAGGGCTTAGGGTTATCAAAAACATGATCGCCGAACACTCTTGAGCGGTAAATTTCAACTCCCAAGTAGTCAAGCTGGCCTTGAACAGCCACATGCGGCTTTCCAACTTCACACGTACACTGATATTCGAGGATACTTATCCAAGGTAAAGATGCGATTTGATTAGCTACTGACTCCAAAAGATTGTGAATTCCCCTCAACCACCTCCTTGACTATACTGTATATTCACAAAAGACAAATAGTCATAGATGGCAGTAACATAAGGAATGAGCAGCAAACAAAACAGAAGCAGACTCCCTGAAGTTAATGAGGTAATGGGAAAACAGAAACAGAAGCAGACTCCAGAAGAAGAATATAAAACAAAACATCACAGCATGAGACACAGAACAAAACAGAAGCAGACTCCCTGAAAGTTACTTGCCCAAAACCTTCTCTTATTCAAATTCTTCGTATTTCAGGAAGAAAGTTACCAACAAATTTATAGATCTTGGTCTATTGAAAGAACAGGTAATCATGAATCAATCGATTGCTGGTTGTATGCAAGCAGCACTTAAAATCAACTTACCGTCTAACATATTAACATCAATTACTATCATAACAAGTAACAACACATTAACAACATCATAACCTTAATTTTATAAGATAGTTTGGCTAAACAAACCAAGATGGCATGTGAGTGGATAACTAGAGATGATATATCTTATGCAAGCCAACATGTAGCCACATCGGAAAAAGAAAGGAACTCAAGAGTTACTTTTCTCCTCAATAGGACATAATCGACTCAATTACCAAGACGTGGTAATGCAAATGTCTGATATGGCAAAGTATATGGCAAAGTAAATTAACAACACCAAACAAAACCTCGGTCCCAAAATAATTTGAGGTCGGCTAGACATTAATCAATATGAGAAAATCGGAAAAAGTCATATGGCAACGGATGAATCAAAAACATTCCTGTAACGGATGAATCGATTCCTCGTTATCACAATTCACAAGCTAAGGACAGTAAAAAATAGCGTTAAGCAATAAGTTGTACACAATCAACACACGCAGCGTAAAATATAACTAATCAAATGAAGACTAATTTGCAACAAGTTAATATGTAATATAGCTTCAATTACGAAAATTACACCAAACTCCACCCCATCGTATACAAAGCTAACTACTGACCGATAAATCTCGGAGTAACTGATAGTATCAGTCAAACGATCCGTGGCGCCGGCCCTCGCAGATTCATCCAAGCATCCATATCAACCACAAATTTCTGACCTAGTGTCTTCTCTTCAGGTTTCACCCCATGATAACCATGAAATTTCAACCCTCTTAATATCAATTTATCTCCTCCATTCATAAAGTAATAATCACCCTCCATCACAATAAATACCTACAATTCAATTCATCATTCAAATTAATTAATTCAATCTAAATAATTACAAGTGTACAATAAATTGTTTGAATTAAGAATGAATTCTATAATAATAACGTATCAAATATTAATTAATTCTGCAAAATGTATAAAAAAAAAACAATAAATTCAACATTATACATAATAACAATAATTTTTTTTTTATTGCAACAGTAAAGCCAACAATTATAGCAATAAATTCCAGCAATTCAAACAGGGAAAATCAATTTTATTAAAGGCTAAATTTATAATTAATTTACTCTTAAAAAAAATTTTAAATTATTCAAAAGCTTACAAGGAGGAGAAGGTGTAGTTGACTAGGTGCCGCAACTGTGGACGGCGAAGGGAGTGTGTTGTGTCCGTTAAATGGAAGAATATTGTTCCTTCTGAGCTTTTCAGTGACAGGTGGATGAAGGAAAAAGTAGAGGAATAACCAACCAGGGGTAAAATTGTCATTTCTTTAAAAGATAAAAAAATATACCCGTGTATTGTCTCTATCGTAATAACTTTTGACGCTATTTATTTTTTATCCCCGTTTCATATTAGTGTGCAACAATTGGGTATTATGATATAAAATATTTAATTGTTGTAACTAATTGACGAAGTATATAATATGTACTTTGATTAATTTTATTTTCTATATTGGTAAAAAATATCATTATCAATAGGGGTGTGCAAAAAATTCCGATTTCGAATTTCCGTTCCGTATTTTTAAAATTCGGAAAAACCGGACCGGATATCCGCCTTTCAAAACCGGATGTCGGGTCGAGACCGAATGAGGTTTAAAAAAAAAACCAGGTTCCTGGGTTTTAGGAAAACCGGATATCCGGGTTTTTTAAAGAAAAAATGAGGTTTTAGAAGAAATTTGGTTAACAAAATTGGATCCGGATATCCGAATTTCCTGAATTCCGGTTTTCCAGATCGGATACGTAATGCTTTTTTTTTACTCCGAAAAATCCGGACATCTGATTTCCCGTATCGGGAAATTTTTGGTATCCGGTTTGCACATCCCTAATTATCAGAGATCTTGTGTTGATTCGTCATATGATTACTTACTAAAAATTAATTTTCTCATATATAGAATAGTTTAAAGTCATGTCTTGAAAACTATAAGTAATG
>PYUH01000120.1:6202947-6228799 GCA_016808085.1 Suaeda aralocaspica | reverse complement strand
AAGTGCTCTGAAGAACTAATCAACTTAGATCTCCGAGCTGTGGCTGAATAATCACCACTGTATTCCATATATGTTGATGACACAAGGGATTCCAATTGCCCCTACTTAAATATGATGACACGGAATTAGAACACCAATAACTTGAACAGTGTAATGGGTTCAGATTCGGCCTTGTAAGCTGGCGACAGACTGACTACAACAGCAACACCTACTTACAAGGTCTTAGCCAATTTTTGTGCAATTAGCTAAATCTGTAAATTATATATCATTTGAAAGCAATGAAGTTATGACACAACTGGAAATGTAAGCATTGGTCTTGTGCATATTAGTAATGATTTGCCAATTTATTTTCATATATTAGTAACACAGTCAAGCATGGCTCATACAATACCTAGTTCGTTTTGTATAATTGTACCAATACTCAATGGTCTTGAGTTGAACTTATCCATAATCAAAATCAGTGAACCACGACTCATGTTCCCCCAAAGTCACAGAGAAGCGGCCACAACAACAACTTGAGCAATTAGTGCAAAGGTTAAATAAAATTATGACCAACGATTCGCCTTATTTGCTAGATAAAGAAAGTTCCAAATTAACAAACAGTTGATGTTTGTGAAAGTGATGTCTATTGCATTAATCCTTTAACCAAAATGTAAAAAAAAAAAAAAAAAAAAACATAGCATCAAGATGACATTCATCTTATGTGCCTCAAAACTTAGCTAAGTAAGAAAAATTGGGTGATGAGCCAATAACAAGAGGAACTACAATAAACTGTCACCCATAAACAAAAAGGTTTCAACCTACAAGAGCTGTTTCCTGACTACGAGAACTATTCTTTCTTCCCCATACCGGATTGCTCTCAATGAGCTTATGAGGCATCAGCCGTTGTTCCCGTCTTGTAAGCTTCTTGAAGTTGCTGACTCTGAGTCGTGCTACTTCAGCTTCCTCCTCTGCAGTCAACTCTCTTACCACCACTGTCAGTCTACATTCTGGTTTCATGATAATTCCGTGTCTCATTTTTGCGTGATAGCTTAGTCTCTTCTTAAACAATCCTTTGCCAACAAAAGCTTCAGCTGCAGAAATTGCATAGAATTAAAATATAAATTGGTACTCACTAATTGAGATTTCTTTTGGATGCATTTTAATGAACTGACAGCAGCCCTAAACCGGCCAAACTTATAAGAGATGATGTATGAAGACGTACCAACTAAAAGTCTTTCTGGATCTAATCCATGGTTATGAACAGCATTTGCTCGAGCAGAATGGACCACCTGTAAAAGCACATTAACTATTCATTCAAGTAAAATTAAGAATAGGACTAATATCCAGCAATCTAAGTTCTCTGCTCTGAATCTTGAGACCAATCTCATTAAGGGGTGCATTTATATTGTACCCTTCACACAGTCACATCCCAGCTTATGGTTTAGCATTCAACAAAAGGGTAATTCTTCTACCTTCTATTAGATTTAAGATCACATCCACTCTCCTATTGTTTTTCAATTTATTAAAGTACGACACCAATTTGCTTTCACTAAACATATATCAATCTTTTTTGTTAAAAGATGCCCTGCATATAATACTCCCTCATTCCATAAAGCTCTTCTCGTTTCCCCTTTTAGGATGTTTTATAAGACTCATCCCCCTTCTACTTTATTCCTAATTTCATAAATATTATTCACGTTTTATACACTCCCTTACCCAACTTGTTAGACCCGCTTCACTTAAAACTCTTTCACAAACATTTTTTTTTCTCTTCTGATTTGATGACATACAGAATACCACTTTCACAAACTCTTCTACTTTCCTTAGTATAAGAAGAATACGGAGCAGAAAGAATAAGAATTATCACTAATCTGTCTCCAAATAAAGAACTCAAACCTGATAGACAGTTTTTGAAGCACGTTTCACAGTCACTTGTAGCTGTAACAATGCATCTTCAACACGCATTCCACGAATCAAAGCAGCAACCAAGTTCACCTTTTTAGGACTCTACAAGTAACAAGTTGAACAACCTCAGAAGAGACTAAGTTAATCATTTCATCATTAAAAAGCAACTTCAAAGGTTGACACACGCATATGGATAACAATGAGAAAATTTATCAAACAGTTAAACAAAATACGAAAAAGAATGCTTTTTAATCCAACACTCCAGCCTTTAGTTGCCGAATGAAGAAGCTAGCTTAAGAAGATGATTACTCTAGAATTTGGCTCAATCATAAGCAAACCATAAGTAACAGAATCCACAAATAAACTGGTAAGGAAAGAATAAACTAACTTTTGAGTTGTAAATATCCACATTGCAATGTTACCTGCTTTATTCCTTTAAGAATTGCCTGAACCGTGGCAGGTTTTGGTTTCACAGCCTGGTTTTCAGTTTGGCCCTCGGTACTCCCAGACCTACCTGCTGTAATTGGGATCAGAGGAGAAGAGACTGGTGTCGCATCATCTGCAAGCAAAGCCCTTGAAGTAGAAATTCCCTGAAATTCATTAAAGTGAAACCTAAATAAGTCATGAACTCTGAAAATTCCTGTTGGTCGATCAACAACCCCTATGTCACGGGTACATTTCATTTCACCTCAAGTACTTGCATTGGACATTTCATTTTAAACCCAAATCATGCAAATATTTCATAAATAACCATGTTGGATGCTTGGACACACAATCGTGACTGACACTTCTAAAATTATTCGAGAGCTACTCAAATGCCAACTTTTAAAGGCAGCATTCATATAGTATCTAGACTGCGAATTCCCACTTCTTTTTCCCTTTACTCAAAAGGTAATCATAAAGATCCAAGGCACTCTAATACTAAGGCATCCGTTCTGCACACTGGTAATCAAGTAAAAGATGAATATAAAGATCCAAGGCACTCTTATACTAAGGCATTGGCTCTGCACACTAGTAGTCACGTATATACAATGGATATTGCAATCGCATCAACTTCCTACAAATCCTAGACTACAAGTCAAACAACGGCACACAGCATTTCAACAAAATAAAATTTAACCTACACCCTAAATCCTCAAGTGAAGTTACAATATCAGACTTTTCACAAATCATCTCCGAAAACCGTTCTAAACACCGGAAACTCAAGGTAATCCGTAGGCCGAGGGCTTCCTAATCTATACATTAAGCTTATCAACCTTTATCTCAATATAAACCCTGAACATATTACATAAATAAGCAGCAAAAAAAATGTGAAACTACTATAACATAAACAAAATCAAGTTGTAATATCAATAATCAAAGAAAACCCCACTAAACAAAAAGAAGCTTACAAGCTGTTGGAAGTATTGACACAAGGGTCTTTGAAAATTTTCAAATGGCAACTTCAATAACCTTGATTCTCCTGAAACAATAATAACAACAACAATAAATTACACCATTAAAACCCTAATTTCATGATCATTAAAACAATGTATCATTTACCCATTTACAATAACAAAATTACAAGCTCAATTAACTCAAATTTAAAATAAAAATGCAAACTTTATATTAAAATAAATAACCCACCAAATTTAGGGATTTGTGTATGATTAAGAGTATGAAGATTCCTAGAATTTCCATTTGCAATCGAATTTCTTTCAACCCTTTTTCCATATGCATTAATTAAGCACCGCAAATTGTTCTGCCACCTCATTTTTGATTCCCCAACTTAAGAAATTTTGTTAATCAACACTTCATTCAGCAATTAAAACATAAACCCATCTGCAAAATGATTGGAAAAAATTAAAAAAAGGTGCGATTTTTAGTTAAGTAATTGAAGTAATAAAGAGGAAGTTTTGATTTTCATTGAAGATTTTATGATAATAAGATCTAAATAATAAATACTAACATTAATATGAATGATTAAAAGATAAATGAAAGAGAAGAAAAGTAATTTACCTGAGAAAGAGGAGGGAGAAAATGGTTATGGTGTTCAAGAAATCAATTGATTGAAGAAGTTGAGACTTGAGAGAGTAGAAAAGAAATTGTGGAAGTGAATTTGGGGTTTAGGGCTTTTGGTGAGCAAATTGGGGTTTTTTTTATTTGGCCCAATTACAACATGTTTTGTCAATTTCAATTGGGATATATTCATATTTCAATCTTACAAAGTTGATGTACAAATAAATAAATAATAATAGGCGAATTACTAATTTTTAGGAGCATACTAGTTGAACACCATGTATTTCGAAGTTAGGTTGTTAGAGATTTGAATTACTAAGACCGGCTTATTACAAATGAATTAGGTTTTAACCACGTCAATTATAAATGAAATGTTTTTTCAAGTTTGGTTGTGGTTATGTATCTTACAATAGTTCTTAGATATCGGAAACACGAATTTTGAGTCACAGATCAACATTATATTTCATATATAGAAATACCAGTTATTCGAATATCGTTGCAATTTTATTTTGTTACATTGAGATTCGATGGTGTCAAACACTTAAACATAGAGAGATGAGAGTTGGCCGATTCCCAAATTATCAAATTGATTTCAAAATATGATGTTTCATATGCTTTCTATTTGAAATGACATATTTAACCTTCATAATCTCCAATTACAATTATTTCTTCACAATTTCATCAAATGTTACAACAATTATGAAACACTAATAATTAAGATGACAAAAGCTAACGAGCGTTCTAGGGGCGTTGGATAAGCATGTTTAAAGTGGAAATAATAATTTTAAATTGACATTAATTACATCGTGAACGTGCATGATTTTAACTTAAATTCTCAAACAAATACCATTTTAGGAAATTATTTAATACTTATCTAACGCCCGGGACATTTGTTAGCAAAATCGAATTAAGATTTATAATATTTCTTCACTTGTAAACTTATATACACCATACATAATATTAAAAGTTACAATATTTTTCCCCGAAAATTCACTTATTAAACGACCTAACAGGCGACTAAAGCCCTGTTCTCCTCGTCTTATTTTTACTTATTTTCAGCAAAAATAAGTTCAGTTCAGCAAAAATAAGTTCAGATCAGCAAAAATAATTTCAGTTCAGCATATATAAGTTTAGTTCAACAAAAATCAGTTTCAATCCTTAATAAATTGTTAATAATTTCCTAGCAAAAATAAGTTTAGTTCAGCAAAAATAAGTAAAAATAAGTTCAGTTCAGCAAATATAATTTCAGATCAGTAAAAATAAGTTCAGTTCAGCAAAAATAAGTTCAGATCAGCAAAAATAAGTTCACATAAAAAAAAGTTGAAGAGAACAGAGCCTTATTTGAACTTTTTTTTTATTGAACCGAACTTATTTTTGCTAAAATCATTAACAATATTTTAAAAATTAAAGCTGACTTTTTGCTGAACTGAACTTATTTTTTTTTATTTAAACTTATTTTTACTGGAAATAACTAAAAATAACTCGATGAGAAGATGACTTAGCTCGAACCAAAACTTATTAACCCAAACCAAAACAAAATTGCGTATTGGCTCGTAAGCTCCTTTCCTTGAAAACCAATACACTCGCAAAACTTTCAAAATTAGGTGCGCTGAATTTCCAGAAGAACAAAAGAGCTCCATTCATCAACAACAACAACAAAAACAAAAATGGGAGAAGTTGCAAAAGATGGTGAATCAATAATGGGAACAATCAAATCATTCATAAATAACAGATTTTCATTCCTCGAAAACTACACCCGATTCACAAACCGTGATAAGCCATTGCCATCTTGGACTCAAGCTGATATCGACGCTTTCATTGCTACTGATCCTGTTCATGGCCCTGTTGTAATTTCCCTTCTCTTTTCTGATTTTTTTTGGTTGAATTTTTTGAATTGGTGTTTTTTTTGGGGTTGTTTTGATGTGGGTTTGTTTGATTTTGTTTAAATTTTGTTAATTTCAGTGATTTATCATCTGGGGTTTTGATATTTTGATGATTTTGTTAATAATTGATTAATAAAATGGTGTTTTTTTGGGGAAAGATTAGTAAGGTTAATTTGTGCTTGTTGTTGATGTAATTTGATTTTGGTTTGTTGTTTTGATGTGGGTTTATTTGATTTTGTCTAAAGTTTGTTGATTTAGTTTTTTTGATCATTTGGGTATTGAAAATTTGATGATATTTTCATTGATTAGTAAAATTTATAGTGTGTGTTGTTATTATGCTGATACTGTATTCAGCTTTGTTGGTTTGTTGTTGGAGTTTAAAAAGTTTGGATTTAAAAGCAGGATGAGCTTACTTGTTGCTAATTTCGCCTATTGTCATTTAGGGTTTTGAGATTTTGATGATATATATGTATTGATCAGTTGGGGAATGTTACAGTATTTTATTTGGTAGTTTTATGGTTATGTTGATATAGTGTTTGTAGAGTTGGTATCTTTGAGCTAATTGGTAGGTTGTTTGAGTTTAAAGATTAGGTTCTTCAAGTAATATGAGTGTAGTTGCCAGTTGCCACTGGTTGTTTGGGTTGGTATCCACCTCGTTTTGTAATTTATTGGAAACGTGATTAATTCAGAGGTTATAAGGTTGTGTTCAAGAATAGTGTGGACTTAATTTGTGATGCTCACATTTGTCCACCTTTTCAAGCAGTGAGTAAATTTAAGGCGTGATTTCTTTTGTATGTAAGTTCTCTTGTTAATGAATCAAAGGGGATCAAACTTTAGAATGTGTGTCGGTTAGCCAAATGCATTTTCAACTTAGAATACTATTCCATGGAGGAATGCAATTGGAGATTGGTTTTCCTATAATCAATATTTTGAAAGAAAAGATGAATAGAAAATGAAAGTGGAGAACGAATAGCCAAATTAGAGGAAAATAGGAAGGTAAAAAATGTGGAGTTCATTGAGGCATTATATATTCAACCCTTAGGAAAACTGTCCTCATTTCTTTCACAAACCAATTGGAGGATTGAGAAATTAATTTTCTTACATTTTTTCACAGCCACTGTTTGGCCTGTTTGGTAGATAGTAATTGGTGGTAGTAATGACAATGTATTTATATTTTGTTCATTGGTTTGTATGGAAAGCCTCATGATAGTTTTCATGGTAATGGTTGTCTACCCCCAACTCGTAATTTTCTCTTAATAACTTTCTATTCCCATCTACTACCACCCCCGTGATAACGAATATGAGATAACTTACAAATTACAATAATTTTTATAACCATGGCTGTTAGTGTCAAGGAATGGTACGTAACTTACGGGGATGAAAAGGAGGCTAGTTTGAACTGTGTGATAATCATATTAGCTCACCAGTTTTGACTGTTCTTTCTGTTTATAGAGTATGCATTTTTGGTGTAGTTCAAGAACTCTACAATGTTGTAAAAAAATAAAAATCTGATGCATCTCTGTTATCTTTTTTTTTCAGCTGAAAACTGCCAGGGAAGCAGTAAACTATGGTCTTGTTGGAAGTGCTGTTGGAGCAGTATCAAATGCAGGATTTTGTTGGAAATACTCTAAGAGTCCTCACGGTATCCTTTAACTACTTATTCGCTTCCCCTTTGTTGCTTACTTTTTGTCTGATGGTCTGTTGCATTTTCTGCTCACATCTTTGGTTTTACAGTCTACCTTGTTTATTTAGCCTGCATAGTTGCAAAAAAGTTGATGTTCTGCTTCATTCATGTATTGTATCCACTGTTTAGTCCACTTTCCTGTATATGATGGATTGCAAGGAAGTTGTCATTTGGGTGGCTTTGCTTTACCTTTACAATGTTGCATTTTCCCTGAAATTTGTATTACTATAATTACTCAAGTGTTTGATAATAATAAGAGAAGGAAAGTGAGGGGAAGAAAGAAGTGGAAAGTGTGAGGGGAGGAAGAGAATGTGGTTTCAACTTATCTTCAAAACTCTGTGACATTAAAAACTCGGAGTGGTTTTTTTTTTGTTTTTTTTTTTGTGTGTTTTTTGTGGTGGGGGGGTGGGGGGGGGGGGGGAGTGGGGGATTTCATTCCCTCCCTCTATGCATTCAAACAAGAGCAGATGAACCAGCCCCTTTCGCTCTATTTCTCCTTATTAAAAACAAGCTATTGTGCATCTTAAAAAGATATGGCTCCGACCATTGGTATGCGAAATGTATCTGGGAGCTCTTAATCTAGTGGCTGGGCCAGAAGCAATTATGATAAACCAATCAATCAACCAAACAAAGCCTTAACCCCAAAAATTGGGGTTGGCTACATGAACCAAAAAAATCATTCCATGTGGTCATCCACATAAATTTTCCTCCTCCATCCCCTATGATCAAAGACCTCATTCTCTTGTAAATCCAAAAGCTTAATATCCTTTCTAACCCCTTCCCACCAAGTCATTTTCGGTCTCCCCTTACCTTGTTTGAAACCTACATGATCCCACCCTTCCACCCATCGCACCAGGGCTCCCTCAGGTCTTCTCACATGTCCAAACCAACGCAAGCGGTATAGTACATCCGATAAACACACAATTTAATTGTGTTATACACTCACACCTTGTGGAAAGATATCCGATATAGTATATCCAAAAAATATTGCTTCGAGCTTTAATGTGAAATATCTCTAGGCTGTGGAAGCTCTCTATCTAGTGCTTGATGTCTAGGCCATGAACTTTTATAATTGTGTCATACACACAATCTTAATTGTATCTCAATCTCTTTCTTCTTTCATTATAATGGTTGTGAATTTGATGTCTCTGCAGTCATAAAGAGGCATAGAGCCCATTTTTTTGTTGGGGCTTTGAAATATGCAATGTGCAGTTCTTTTTCTTAGACCAGTGACGATGTATGTGCATTTACAGAAGGCATTGTCTAATGACTAATTGACTATGTTAGTGGGAAAGGGAGCTGGCTATTGATTTTTATTTAAAGGACGAGACCATTTCCGTTATTGCATATGCATTCACTTTGAGTTGAGTTGCTATGGATGCTTTCTTATGAGATTATTTAATCACAAGGTTTAAGATAAAATTAAGGTGGTCACTTTCATTAAAAGTAATTGAAGGAGAGAAAGTACGTGGGGCAGAAAGGTATTAAGATTTTGGTGTGTGGCCAAGATGGAAAAGGTCTAACGGTTAAGTTTTCTGCGGAAAGATGAAGATAACTCCCTGTGATCTGTCAAAGATGACTTGATAGTGTTTCAGATAACATGATGGCTCGGTGTGCTCCTCTCCTTTGGACCTTGTGTATACAAATATCTGTCTTAATAACTAACAAGAGCTTTATTATTAGGGAATTGAACTATTTGTGTCACGCATGTTAGTGCTCTTAGTTACCTATACTATTGTGATGAGAAGTTTAAGATTTATACAGAGGTGTATTCTTTTCTCCCCTTTGTCTCTCTAAGGTTGGTTATCTATTCATGAAGGAATTTCATGTGAATTGTAGCTATTACAGAATCTTAGCACTATCGCAAGATAACGCAGTTTTAAAGATCTATGCTGCATGCGCGAATGTTGAGTTCCATGGTTGTCTAACAATCCAGAGCATAGAAGAAGTTTTTAAAGAGGGAATAAAATGGAGCATATAGAATTATAGATTAAGTTTTGAAAATTTTCATTGGCTGGTAAGAAGCTATAAAATAATGTTGGTTTGAAATTTTCCTTTCATGGAAAGCTTATCCTATGAACTTAGTCACCTCATATTGAAGAGCTAGCTGCTATATTAATCACACCTGGTTTACTAAGATTCGTTCAAGTTTAAGGATGGTGAAATATCAGCTGAAGAGGCTTTTATGTTCTGTTTGACTGTAAGTTTCAGTTGCTAGTATAGTCACTCCATAGATAGCAATGCCACATAATCCTGAAACCATTTGTTATTTTGTTAGTTGGGCAAATTCCAAATCTTGTATTCATAATTCCTGGTGGAATTAACTATTATTTGGCGATGTAAACTGTAAAAATGGGGGTGATACCTTGTGGCTTTGATATTTGGGTGTTGACTGAGACTTATGGTCAGTAGTTGGCTTGGTGGGAGGGGGAACTGAGTATGCTTGTGGTTGTGACTCCCCTTGATTGAGTGGCTGGAATCAGTAGTGTTACATTGTCGTTAGCTTAATCCAGTGCAGAAGTTGTGGCATTTCTCCATGGAGCAAACTTATTTGAGCTGTAGAGGAATGAAAGTTCATTGGTTTACCTTCCCCTTCGTGCTTTCCTTTGTGAGGATGGAAGCAGAAATTGCATATTTTTGGTACTAGAGCTATGTGCTTCGCACCAATATAGAAAAGAGTTCTTTCGATTTATTTAGTTTTAGACGCCTAGACGCAAGAAATAGGGCCTCAGGCGGCAGCAAAAGCGCAGCTGCACCTGAAAGCTTTGAGGCGCAGCTCTAGCGTTTTCTGGGATTTTTTTTTATTTTTTAAATACTTTTGTCAGTTGAGTCTCAACCTACCACAGGCGCACAAGGCGTGCCTAGGCGCAAGGCGCTAAGCCTTTTGCACCTTGGTACGCTTCTCACCCTTTAAAACTAAGGATTTTTGCTGAATTTTAGGTGCAATGTATTTCTTTGTCGTTTGCATGACTCTAGTTAAGGATGCCTTCTAGCTTATGCTCTATAGTGTGCAATCAGTATTGTATTGGACTAGGGCTCCTGTCATTGTTCAAGTGGTTGTTGTCTGTGTTATCGTTCAGCACACTACATTCCCCTTTGTGTTTCCTACGTTATCCTGTACTCTCCCTTGTAAATCAAACACTGGACATATACCATACTATTCCAGTGGTGAACAGAAACGTTATAAGAATGCAAAGAGCACTGGGCATTATCAACTAATAAATCATGAAGTGGAAAATATTGTTTACGTGACTTTGTCTCTTGTCCTTTATTCTAGAGTTGCTCATTGCTGTGAAACTCATGAATTTGTTTAATGCTGAATTTTCGAGATTGCAAGTCACAATTCAGTATACTTGGTATTGCAGGTGCTGTACTCGGTCTTGGCGCTGGAGCTATTTTTGGATGGGCATTTGGACAAGAAGTTGGGAACCACGCTCTGCAACTTTACAAAATGGACACTTTGACTGCCCAAACGAAGTTCATGGAATGGTGGGAAAAGAAAGCCGAGGGAAGGTCTTAGAATATGGACCCTTTTTCCATATACAATGTTTAAACCTTTTATTGCTTTACTTATAATAATATGTGGGCACCACTGAGTTGCAAAATTTAGGCATTGCTGCTTTCCAACTTAGATCACAATGCTTGTTGGGGTTGTTTCCTTGTCGAATTCTTGCATAGCTAGCATGAGTAACTAATTTTGTGCAGTATTTTTGGATTTAAACTTCATAAGTATGGTTTCTCCATGTTTTGTTTGGCTTTGCGCCTTTGCCTGTTGATCAGCTCATTTTTGTTTGGCCAAATGATTTCTCCTCAGTGGCAACTGCTTTTTGTGGTAATTGTATATACTCTGTACTTTTTTTTAAATAGAACTCCATTGTTGTCTTATATTGAAGAACCAGTTGCGAAGTGTTCTTATTGATTTGTTCAGGCAGGACTAACAATGCATACTTTAGATCAGCCATGACAATTTGTCTCTGGCTACAATCGATATATAGGTAGACAAACAACGATATTTTAGCCTAGTTTTTTATCAGATTTTGCTGCAGTTTCTTCCTTTGTCTTTTTAAATCATTAGTTAAGAAAGCAAGTTTCCCTTTGAACTCCTGAATCAAGAACTCATTAAAATTCTAATTTTGTTTCTTCTCCCTTTTTCTCGCTTCTTCTAGTCATTGTTGCTTTCTTTTGTGAAAAATGGCTGAAAATTGGAAGATTAGAAGATTATGATAGGATTAAGAAAAATAGTACAGAGTAGAAGAAGAGGGTGAATGCTACAAGCGTAAGTTCATAGAAAAATAGTAGATTATGGCTGAATGTACATAGTCATTGTCTAAATGTCGCTACTTGTAGACTATTTATACAACGTAAGTTCGTATCCCATATGTCATCATGTACCTTTAATACCCAAATGGTCCTTTGCTTAGGAAATTTCTAGTTTCTAAAAGTTAGTAGCCACGAAAAAAATCCCCTTTTTGATGGAAATGGGTATGTAGTAAAATATTACTCCGTACAAAAGCCCACATAAACAATATTACGGTCTTGATTATTAATTAATTTGGTTAGTTTCGACTTCAGCGTAATAATTTGACTAAAATGTATTTTGCCAATGTCACATTTTTTTTAATAGAAATATGACAATGTTACTTGATAAACCAATGAAGTTTCTAACTTTTAGAAACTGAAATTCCACTACTCAATCTACAACTACTACAAGGCTTTATGACGCAGTGGTGAGAATTAAGAATTTGAATATGGCTACAACAAAAGTATACATAACTAATTCATGCTAATCTTACAAACAGCCTAATTTATAATTGTAGTTATGAGCACTGATTAAACTCAGGCTTTACTTCTGCTTGAAATCTTTTAAACATGGCAACAGAAAATTGGAGAGAACTTCCATTAGATGTAGCAATCATAATCATTGAAAAACTAAAATTCTATGAAAATGTTGAGGCCTTTTCTGAGGTTTGTAGTAGTTGGAGATGTGCAGCAAAGCTTGCTAAACGATCATCATCATCAACTCAAAATCAAACCCCGTGGTTGATGTTGGCCGAGGCAGAAGAACCTTGCACTTTGAATCGTCAGTTCTATAGCCTCTATGATCACAGGGTTAGACAACGTAGCCTCCCATCTCCACCAACCATTCTAGTTAGTCGGATGGTTTACGAGCAAAGCTCCATTTTATACCATCCGACACTACTACTTGATCAGTACAAGAAGGTTTATCCACCAAAGGAGTACAACAAGGAAGGCAACTGGAGGTACTTCTCTTCGCGGGGATGGCTGATTTGCGTTACCCAAATTGGTCTGAATGTCACTCTAGTGCACCCCTTTTCAGGCCACATAATTCAAACCCCTGCAATACCTTTGACCATATTGCGGGATAAGGTCAGGCTTGATTGGCATGATCGGCAATATCTGCACATATTCAACAAATTTGCGCTATCAGATTGTCCGTTGACTACACAGGATTTCACTCTTGCCATGATTATCTCAGACACTATGGCTTTCTGGAGGAGCAATGATGACGAGTGGACTACAGCCGTCGATTGGATTGATAATCAGCAGAATTTCAAGGATGCCATATTTTATCAGGGACAATTTTATGCAGTCCACTGTCGTGTCTCGACTATGCAAGTTGTGGCTTTCAATTGGAATCTAACTCCTATGATAGTTGCTAGTCTCAGAAATTCCTTCCTTAAAAAAGTCTACTTGGTGGATGCACAAGGCATGTTGTTGTTTGTTTCTCGTGTGGTGGTCAATTCCTTCGATGATGAAAATGTTACCATCAACTACAAGACTGATCACTTCAAAGTCTGGGAGGTGAATCTGGAGGACCAGATACTAACACCGGTGAATAGCTTTGGTGAGAGAGCTCTTTTTGTGGGCTTTAACTCTTCTTTCTCTGTTCAGTCATCGTCTGATTACTGCATTGACAATTGCATTTACTACACAGATGATCTGTTAGAATTTTATTATTTATCTGATGAAGGCGGTGGCAAAGATATGGGTGTTTATTGTCTAACACCTGGACAAAAAATTAAGGACTACTACACAGGCACTTCACGGTTTAGCATAGATACACCGCCCTTATGGGTCGAGACTCCTACCGCTTTGATTTTTCCACCTTAATCAGACCAGTGACCGCGGACTCTGTATCATGTATACAATTGTCAGCACCTTTTCCCAGTCCTATGATTACTTATTTACTTGAAATATACTCTTCACCGTCTTTGTTTCTTCTATAATTTTGACTTCCTTTTTGTTTTTGTTCAGAGATCTTGCTTATGCTGCTTTTCGATAATTTTGATGGTTCATTGTATTTGTTTAGTGTTTTTAATTATAAACAAATTTATCAACTAGTCCTAGTAGTTTGCCCGCTCTTCACTTGGCTTGCATTTCAAGATGGGCTTACATGGGACTTTATGCTGTAACGCTGCCATATTATGTGCTGTTAATGGTGACATTTCAGAAGGAGCTCAGTGTTCCTGTGTTGCTGATAGTTGGAGGAAGGTTTCACCGCTGTTGGGTTAATGCAGGCAAGTTGGGGATAGTTGATACTGTGTGCAGAACTGTTAGAAAGGATGCTGACAAAGGCAAGTTGCTGCTGCTCATGTTATATGCTGTATCTAAAAACTCTGTATAGCTGCAAAGAAATGCTATGGTCTTCACTATCAGCTTCAAAGGAATGATTCCTTGCATAAAACGACTTCCAGATGAAGATTGGGGATCAGATAATTCATGCTGATATTACAGTAGTTTTGTGGTGTGTTATCCATGTGCTAGGTTGGTTGTATGCTTGTATGGTGGCATGGTGTGCGCGCACATAAGCACAGTTGTATTGTACTGTATTAGGTAAATGTAATCTAGGTAATCAAGCACTGAAGTTGCATATAGAGGTAAGGTGTTTACCTTAGAAGCTAAATGTGCTGCATTGTTGTGGAATCACCGGCTCCTTTCTATAAACAAGCTTTCGCCTTTTGATAAACTAGGGAACTCTGATATTAGATAATTGTAGTAGAGATTCAATTGTTTTACAACTAACTATTACTACTACAAAGATGATAGCCTAAACTTAATTGAACACTTTGGTGCCACAGTAATCAGTACTTTTTGTCTTTGACATATGATCTCTTCTATTACCTTATCTGCATTTTGTTGAATTTAATAAAAAACAGGGGTATCATCCTATCATTTTACCAATAACACCAAAGTTAAGGTCATTGTTCAACTTAGATCGATCATAATGCTTTGTGTGTTTCATCTTGTTGATTTCTGATGGAAGAAGTTATTTAGATGGTGGACTGCACTACTGCAGGAAGCGTTTTGTGGTGGCTTGTCGACTAAACCTGCCAGCTCCACAAGTCACACCAAAGATACTATCCGCATGGTCCACCTAAGGAGGACAAGTGGAGGTACTTCTCTTCACAGAGATAGCTCATTTGCTTCACCCAAATCACAAATCGGTCTTCATATCGATCTCATGCATCCATTATCCGGCAGTCTAGCCACATTATTAAAACCCTTGTCATACCCTTTAACATATTGCAGAAGGTCAAAAACTTGCTACATATAGTATAAGGTTTCGGCCCAGCTTATTTGGTTAGTGCAGGCTAGTTGGGGATCGTTGAACAGTGTACAGAGCTGCAATATATGATGCTGACGAAGACAAGTTGTTGCTCATGTTCTAAGCCAAGGACACTATAGTCTTATTTTAAGATAAATGATATTTTAGATTCAGGAGGTATGTTTTTGTCTAGGTGTAAATGACTCCTTGTGTAAACTTGCATCAAAGCCATTTGTAAATGCAAATTAATATGCAGGACTCATAGTTCTAACTCACACATACAATGATACTAGGCAAATGGTGAATTACTTGAATCTTGATTGAGCCATGATAGCGATATAGCTGACAGTCAGTGCTAAGTTCAAATCCAGCCTAGCGCGCGTGCTTATTTCATAGTTCCACAGAAACTGAGCGAGAGGTGACACAGACTCGGCCCTTAGTTACTTCATTGCATGTAATATTGTTTGTAAATTAATTAGTGTTACGACACTAATTATGATATGTTAATCAATTTTCATGCGTTGAGCTAACTCGATAACTCAATATTGAAGGTTCATGTTGTTATCTAAGAAGGGAGTCAACAGAAGGTTCACATTATTAATAGTCAAGTACATAACCTATACGCTACATTACTCTTGAATGCATTGGTAATGGTAAATTAATGAGTAGTAGGAAGTTGCCCCAAAAATAAGTGCTGTAATGTAGAATCCAAGGAGATTTGGGGCTCCAAATGCAATCACTTTATGAAAACTTATTTTGTTGTAGAAAATTCTCTGGCATTACATAGGTAACTCTGGGTTTGTGCCTATTGACACTTTTTGATACTAATATAACTCTCAATTGCAATTTACAAGATATGGAGAACTCGGCAATTATAATTAGTTCTAACGAGTACTTGTATGCATCTTATTCACGACATTGTCGGTCTATTTAGACGAATTACTACTAAGCACTCCTAATCGAAATTTCCAAAATTTTCCCATATCGCTAAAATAATAGTGGGCTTAATAAGGTGTATCTATTGTTGCCCTAGAGATAAGTAAGGGAGTCTAAAAAAGACTTATTTGAAATCCAAGAAACACAAATTGATTAGATTATAAGAGTTCTTCAATTCCACTTAAAGACATTACCTAGAGTCCTAGACATAATACTAAACCATCATGATAATTCAACTTCATATGATTGTTGATTGAAGAATAAAAGTCCATATAATTGAGTAAAAGGAGTTTTTATATATAGGAGCCACCATTAATATATAAAGACAAACAACCCTTCATCAACAAATAGTATAAGCACATGGGAATATGGGAGAGTTATATAAGAAATTCATATTAATTTTGATGGCCGGTTCATAGGGACTTGGATATGCTTTACAACTAAAAACGCATGGCAACCCTAACTTGTGCCATATGTTGGCCTTTTGTTCTTGTCTTTCCTTTTGCTTCTTATATTTTTTTTCTCCTTTTCTTAAGTTATACTCGTATTTGGTAAAGTGTAGTTGGTTATATGACTTATATCTTAGCTTCATTCTTTAATTTAATTAAGGCGGATTTGTGTTAGATTAGTAATATTATAACACCTAGATGGATATTATTTATACAATCTATTCTCTCCGTCTATATATGTTTTTGAACAAATGGGAACCATCTATCTATAGATATTTGTTTCAATTTTCAATTACTATATAAATACGTTACATTTTCAAAAAGTCTAAAAAATTTACCGGACTAGATTAAAATAAACTTTTATACGTCCATTGATTTAGTTCGTAAAAGTCTACGAAATAACAATAAAAACCTAGAAACAAATTTTTTCCACATTATGGCACCAAGTACCACCATGTGTAGGAGATAAAATTGTAGGATAAAAATCTATTAGTAGCATAATTTTCTACCTTTAGTGGTACCTAGAAAGGCTAAAAAAGTCCCCCACTAATGAATAATGATATAGTATTCAAGCTAACATGCACAATAGAATTAGAAAGATCATTATATTAATCCAAGATTTCGAATTTTCAGTTATGTAATCTTCCAACAGATTACAAAATAATTAAGCAATAATGAGGTTGCCTTAATTAGTTCAGGGCTTCCATGAAGGTTCTGGTCTTTCACAAAGGAGACTCAGATCCAATCAATCAACGGTTAGTTATATTAACATAGAATTAAGAATTTAATACTTGTATTAACATTAATACATTATATTAGTATGATTATCAATGCTTTAGCTGTATATTAGCGCGTAACAAGCTTACAGGTCACAAGAATCTATTACCTATTTTTTAATCTTCCAATCTATCATGTTTGGACAAAGACATATGACCTTCCATCCAAAGCCAATTAACTCATGCAATATACAAATACTACCTTAATACATACGGAGTACTTCATATTAATTTAACAACCAAGACCTAAATTCTGTCGACAAAACAAATTGCGCCGATTCTATTACCAAGCGGTTTAACCGAGTACCTACCGTAAAACCGGTTGTTAAAATCATCGGGAAAAAAAAAAAAACACCATTGAAAACGCGGATTAATATTCTTAAAATACACATCTAAGAGTTTGTAGATGAGTAGAAATTCCTAAAGAAATTACTTATGTTAAAACCAAATCATCACCAAAAAAAACATATGCAATTCATCACCCAAGATAATATATAAACATTTTTTATTAACTTTGGTATAATACACAATACTTTTTTTGCTATTATTTACAACAAATATGAAGAACATTAGCAAAACATAGGATCAAATAAACAACAACAACAACAAAAAAAAAAAAAAGGTGGGAAATTATAAGTATATGTATAAAAATAGTGAGATACAAAAATGATAGTACTAAGTATTTATGAACACAAAAGAATCAATTTTTATTGAAATGCACAAACTATTTGGTGTTTCCAAATTTCTTTATTAAGAAGAGGTAGGACAAAGTTGCTTGAATGTGGAATGACATCTTTGCCCCCACCAACTCTCCCCCATCACAC
Organism: Suaeda aralocaspica; assembly: GCA_016808085.1. Taxonomy (NCBI): domain Eukaryota; kingdom Viridiplantae; phylum Streptophyta; class Magnoliopsida; order Caryophyllales; family Amaranthaceae; genus Suaeda; species Suaeda aralocaspica. The sequence goes on along the minus strand of PYUH01000120.1, from coordinate 6,210,795 downwards.
AAAATTAATTCCCCCCACCACCACCACCGACACCTTTCACCATCACCAACAATTTTCAGAATATTAAAAATAAAATAAAAAAATACAATTTTTTTTTTCATTTTTCATTTTTTTTTTTTTGGAACATTAATTAACTGTATATTTATAACTACAGAAGCCTTTCTTTCTTTCTCTTCTCCTGGGGGGTGGAAACTTCATGGTAGTAAAGGGAAAATATAATTGCCACACTTCCTGAGCTCCCCAAACATTTTTCCTTTTTTACCCTTGAATATATTGTAAAATATGCTTCACCAAGATAAAAAAAATAAAAATAAAAATAAAAGAACAAAAATAAAAAAGGAAAACTGTATTAACATCACTCTCTAAGCCATTTGATCATCTGAAGCTGTTCACTTTAATTTTACATCTGTAAAAAAAAAAAAAATCAGACAAAATGAAAGAGTTAAAACGTTGTTTTATCGAGTGTAAAGTTGATATGAAAAGCGACGTTATGCATAAGACAATCTCATAGTAACTTATTATGGAACGTAAATTAGTGTGACACAGTCTCACCCGATACTTAATCAAGAACGAAATTTCAATGACAAGATTATAAAGGAAAGCACTAGTATGCAAAAACATGTGATAGTGGGTGTACTTTCTTTATCTTGATACTATGCTTAATATGAAAGGTTTATTCAGTGGCATCAAACTAAGACAGAAAAACCTTCAGAAATACACTCAAATGACTCTTTCAGATGAAGAAATATATCACTATCACCAACACCAACTCTCTTAAAGTCGAAAACTAAAGTGCGAAAACAAAAGGAAACCTAAATAATTGCCTTCAGATTAAAGCAAATTGCACACAAAACAGATCTTTATTAGGAACCTCATTTATTTAACACAAACTTTCTTAGAAAGTTGAACTTGTTTTATGGCAAAGTATCAAATGTAGCAAAAGCAGAAAATAAATCGACTATAATGATATGAGAATAATGATCAAATCAATTGAATTATTGGGTTGGAAAGGAACAAAACATGTAATGTGAAGTTGTATCATAAAGAGTCAAAAAGGATTGTGAAGTGAAACCTTGTGGTTTCTTGTGATGCCTAACTGTCAGCCTCGAGACTGCGTATTCGCTCATTGGCAAGCGTTAAACCGCTGTCCCATGGTGCCTAGCATCCGACATGTTGTTTCCAGCAGTTTTCCTGCACCATGGTAATGAATATCCGATCAGAACAACAGAAAATTAAGGATGAAAAATCAATTACGTAAAAAGCATACGATTCTAAAATCCCCACATTTTTACAAGAGCACAATACTTGAAAGACCATACATAATAAAGAGATAGGCAGAAATGTAGAATCATATTCTATGCAACATCATGGTGACAATATACCCCATATTCGGAACTTATTGTCACTTTGACAACATAACTTGAGCTAACAATGTGACGAGATGACGATTAAGTGTTGTTCTGTATTCAACTCCTCAAAAATGACATTTCATTCTCTAAATATATACAGTAGTTACAGAATATAGATGTGTACAAATAATGTGGAGCCAAAAAAATGGCTATCCCTCAAAATATTAACTGATAAATGTACAATAGAGAATATGTACAAACTACAGTATCAAGTATAAACATACAAAAATTGGTAATATAGTTTGAAAACATTTAAAGTTGTATTCTTAAAAAAGACAAGACATCATCGTCTAAGCAACAGCTGGAAATTTAGATGTATTCTCAACTAGTACTAATCTTATTGACCGTCAAGTATCAACCTGCTTCACTAGCACAAACTAATTGACTCCTCCATAACGATGGTTAAACAAACCTCAGATCAGATAAAAAGAGTTGCTTAATAATTTCGGAAAGTACCAGAAACATGGCCTACATATGTTGGAAAATCCTTAAAAATGCCGCAATAAGTAAATCTTCAAAAAGCTCGTATTTAAAGAATGTGTTTAGCTCTTAAACAAGCCAACTTATGCGTCTCATTTACTAGCGGATATTTAAGACTTAACCTCTAAGCTCAAAACGAAAACTTTGAAAGTTTTGTGAGTAAGGAAATGATAGAGACCTAGCTTTGGTAGTCTTGCTCCAAGAAAGAGAATCACTTTTACACGAGGATAAATAGTTTGACTTCCTACCCCAATTATTTAACGTCGAAGATGAATTAACAATAGCTAAAAGGATCAATTGACTAATTTTGTAGTAAAAGCAAGTAAGAAGCTATCTCTATAATTATTACTCCCAATAAGACTAAAAAGTATAGGCTGCTTAATCTTTAGCACGAGTCTTTATCACGACTTGTGTGCTTCTCCCCACCAAAGGTCCAAAATTTTCCTAAGCTGTGTTTGGGAAAAGCTACAACTGTCAAGCAGAAAACCCTCTCTCAATTGCATATTAAAGCAAATTAGCTTCATTACGCTTCATGCTTCTCTATATTCTAATACAAGCTGGTCATTAACTCACATTATAATTTATAATGAACATACCTAACTCAGGTGTCCATTAAGAAAAATGCAAAAAGTACTATAAGAGATTAAAACAAACACAGTATAGTAATACATGATTAAATCATCTTTGTCCTACTCTTTTTTCATAAGCTGATTAAGGTTATATTTCAATGACTCGGTCAAGCACGAGTAATGCTGAATTGTCAATGCATGTGAAAAGAAGGAATCAATATTAATGTTTAATACCAACTACCCTTATAGCTGTAGCTCAGGTTACCCAAACAGTTTTATTAAATCATCAAAAAATTAGTATTTACTTCAATGTTTTCAGTGGTAGAAAATTATACCTCTTTCGAGGTTGAAATTGGAAAAGAAAAAAAATGTCCTTATCACACTACTCCAACTCGTTATCAATAATTTAACTCCAATTAGCCTTTGAAGTTTACTTTTGGAACAAGTCTACATCACAAATTGTGTCCTTTCCTCCTCTTATGGTCCAACACTTGATTACAATTGACAAGGTGAAAACAATCCCTTCAAATTAAGCCCATTTAAAACCATTCATCCAAGTGCACGCTTCTCTTTAACATAAAAATGAAGGATAACGAATGTTTCCTTGGTATAAACCATCTAATGAAAAGCTTAAGCAAAAATAGTCCCCTAATGTAAAATCGAATGAACACATCAAAAGATATCCTCTTGGCTCCTATTGCCACTTTAATTTATTCATCAATCCTTGTCCACCTCTAGTGATGGAGACACCAATGGTTGCATAATCGCTTGTGCAAAAAGTTATTACCTTTGTTATCGGTTTATCACTACTTGTATACATAAGAATAATTCAGGTAACCCGCCAGCAGTTTCACCACTAAGTTATCTGAATGAATCATCATATCTAGAGTTGGGCATTTGTCTTGGACCCAAACTGAAACTTGGGAAAACTTGTACTTTTTATGAAAATGAACTTGAATCAACCATACCCAACCCAAATTGATGTATTTGTCAGATTTTGAGTAATTATCCTACTTTTTATACCTTTTATGTGTTTAGTCAACAATCCGAATCAGCACAAAATCAAACAAGAACACTACACATTCACTCAAATGGTTTACACACTCACAATACTCTCCCCTAAAACTTTCTCGAATTAAGGGAGAAAAAAAAAATCAAACAACCCAAAATATCAACACACATCCAAGTTCTAACAACAACAAGACGAACACTGATCAACCCAAAAGATCAATCTTTGAACCACCGCCACCTTTCTATCACACGTATTGACCTTTTTCTCATGTTCATTGCACCAAATAAAGGGCACTTCATTTTCTTATTCACAAATGCCAACCTACTTTCCAAAACAATGCCGCCTTACTTTAATCCCGAAATTATTAGACAACTGTTACATTTATCATACGAATTACCTTAACGTCGCTGTAATTCTTGTCTTTCTGCTTCCTAACTCATACAGAGCGTATAGAGTTGGAGTATCACTGTTTTACGCTAAAATCGAATCCTAATCAATGACCTCCTACCTAAACTACATATATTCATGTAATTCTTTATCAATCATCAATTCAGTAATTAGACACCAATTATAATTTACCCAAAAACACTGTAAAAATCAACCACATAACCACAAATATTTCCTAAAATTTAATGATCGAAAATAAAAAACAACATATACGAATTTTCTAATATATAATCAATGAGTTGTAATTTTTTAACCCTAATTTTTAACAAATTACCCAAATTAAGGGGGAAACAAGACACCACATTTTAATCAAATTACCAAATAATTGTCAAAAAAAAAAAAAAAAAATCATGCAAAAAATACCAACCACATTTTATACAAATCACTAAATAATCCTCAAAAATAAAAATCAGTAAAAAAAAAAAAAAATTACCTCTTCTAGATTTAGTGACGACTTTAGCAACGCGAGAAGATTTAGGAAGATCAGAAAGCTTATCATCTTTATCTTCCAAAGGAAACAACACACCATCAATACCCTGAACCGAGATCCGGCCATCCGTATAAATATCCGGGTCAAACAAATAAGCCGAGCCATCTCCTTGCCCGAACTTAACTGACCCATCAGCCTCTTCAGCGCTAACCTTATGCGGCAAACGCAGCGTATCATATTTAATCTTACCAAAACGCCTAACTGCATTGTACATACTTTCTTCGGTTTGGTATTCCGGTATAATGTGGTAATACATGATTTGTTCGGGTGCTCCAGGTTCGGATAGCTGGTCAGTGGTTAGCTTAGCCATGGCCTCGTCGTTGGGAGCTAGGACAGTGATCACGTATCCTTCGGAGACGAGACGGCCCATCTCGGTAGCAAGTGATGTTAAATTGACAAGAATGTCGGCTAGTTCATTGTAACCCCCGTAGTGAACCAGTGTAGTGATGAAATCTTTGATTTGAGCTTCTCCGTTGAAATGGTGGTGGGGGCCGCCTGGGCCAGGTGCGGGTGCTGGAGCTAGCCCGGGCCCGGGAGCCATTGCCGCGTAGATAGGCAACGCGGGGGGTGCCCCAGGAGGAGGCGGTGGAGACGACTTCTTTAGCCTGTTTGTCCTGGGGTCCACCACGGGGGCACCCTCCGGAATAACGGCGGAGATTGAACGAAGGTTACGACGACGGTTGAATTCCTCAAGAACAGAGTGTGGAACTAACAACCTTTCGATTCCGTGAATAACACCGTCAGGACGAACGACGTCGTTAGGACGAATTACTTTAGCAAGATCTACAGTCTTATGACCCATGTTCTTATGGTGATGTAACTCAACATTATGATTAGAAAGCGTCTTCCTCCGAATGTGTCTGCCACTACTAGGCCACTGCTCGTAGTGAACCTTACTCGGGATAATATGAAACAACAGTAATGTCTGAAGTGAATTCAAGTTCCGCGGCTCCAGTAAGAACCGCTTGAACTCAGGGTCCAAATCACGCTCTAACGCCTCGTTCTTCGGGGCGAAGATCGTGATATTGTTTGACCCAACTACATCTTCAAGTCTCTGTAACAACAATGCTTTCTCCACTAGCTCAGCTAGTTCGGTATAATGTGAGTCCAACAATGCTACCAACACCGAGTTTGAGTTGATTTGTACAGGTGTCGTCGATTTTGATGCACGCGCTGCTAATGCCGCGGTGGTAACACATAAGTTGCCCAGTATAATTAATGTTAATACCAACATATGGTAGCCATAGATGTGAACAACACCCATGGCAAATTATATTTTGGTTAAATGAATAGATCAAAATTTAATCTCACAAATTATTTTTGTGACAAGTTTTTGTTTGGAGGTTTTATTTTTCGTTTGTGAAGCAAAATGAAATAAGAAAGAGTGAAGAAGAACAGGGGAGAAAAAGGAGAGAGAGGAGGAAAGGAGGTAATGAGAGAGAAAGAGTAACTATGGTTTGGTGAGAAGGAGTGTCGGCTCAGTTTAGTTTTGTGGGTTAATTAGGAAATGACTTTAAAATGCTCGGTATAAAAATAATTAAATAAAGTTATGACGTGGAAGGAGGTGATTGGACAGTGATAAGGGTGAGGTGAAAAATTGTAAAGAAGGGAAAGGGTAAAATGGGAATTTAAGGGGAGAAGGTTCTGACAGACTGGAAGTGGGGACCATGTAATAAGTTAAGTGGCTTACAGAAGTAAGAGTTTTTAAGTTTGAGCTGAGGTTGTTGTTGGGGTTTGTTTTAGGTTTGCTGTGGCTTACAGAAGTACTACTACCATCACCATGTGGTGTTTTTTTTTTTAGGATATTAGGTGTATGGGCTTTTTTTTATTACTCTCTTTGTTTTTATTTACTTGTTATATTGGACTAAAATATGTGAAAATTTTTTGGTCTGTATGTAGCAAGTAAAAAAAGACGAAGAAAGTATTATTATTTTTTTTTTAATCTTATTTTATGGTGTAAAAAATTAGATTAAATGAAAAGAAAAGAAAAAAAAATGTCCTTTTTATTGTTTGACTAAAAATTAGTTGTGAGACTCTTGTGAAGGGATCAAGGGAAAGTGTTTGTTTGCCATTTCTTCAAGTCAATTTGTTGTGTCTTTACTTTGTGGTAAAGATATGGACTTACATTTTCTCATCAAAATCGTTTACATTAGTGTATTTTTTATTGGTGGACTGCCAATTATTGAGGAATTATCACTAATTTGTTTATTTAGGTTTGTTGTAATGACTAGAATCTTTGCATGTTTTTTTAATTCTAATATTGTTTGGAAGCAAGTTTTGGAGACTTGTTATTTTTATAAATTATAGTCTTGTAACTTTGTAAGTAATAATGGTATTCGATTGAACTAAAACAAAATACTGTATGATTCAACGCGAGGCAAGCAATAACTTATATGCGTGATATATACTTTGTATATATTTTGGTGTATGGATATTTTGGTAGACATAGTGTCTTTATTCACAATACATTATTCTCCAAAATGACCATCTTCGTTCATAAAGCAATGTTTCAGCAACAAATTAACTTCTTACCAATTTTCCTCTATTATTGATACAAATTAAATTAACTTCACAACACCTTGCTGATAATCTATATCATGGCTAAGTTCGTTAATATATTCCAGTATATATGATTATTACAAGCATATAATTAGGGGTTAAGTTGTGTATATCTATCTAGATCTTAACTAATTGATGGCAATATTAAAAGGATTTTAAGCATCTACGTTATGTTTAGATTCAAGTAGTAACAAACTAACAATTGTACTTTTTGATTGATCTTGTACAATCAAACTAAAGCCGTAAAATGATTTTTTATATTTTATTATATTTCAAATAATACTAATGAGTGAGCTTACTTTGTAAAATATATTAATTTTTCTATTATTATTATTAATGATTTAGAAAATTAATAAGTTTTTTGATAAGTTAAAATATTAGTTCTAGTTATTTTATAGGAAAAAAAAATGAAAAAATTACTATATTTTCTTTTAAAAAATAATGTTATGTCTTAACTTTCCACAATTAATTTCACTATTATACTACGAAGTAGATGAACAATTATAAGATTAGTTTGTTTTGTAAATTACTTATTTGTTGATGGCCACCAAAGAAACATCCACAATTTAAAGCATTTCAAATTTGTACATACCGAGTGTACAAATAAGACTTCAACTATTTGTGGACTTTGTTTAACCAAATAATTTGATTAATATATTTTTCTTATATTAAATTAAAGCTAAAACTACAGACTTTATTTTTTTATTAAATTAAAACGAAATTTGAACAAAGCTATTTTACCCTTGATGACCAAAAAACAAGAAGAATATAAAATCATTCTACTCAAATAAAAAGAAATTGTTTCTTCTACAAGCATTAACCATACAAGTATACAACTTGTCAAGGTTCTTTGCTTGGAAAGCTTTTTTTTTTTTTTTTTTT
>PYUH01000120.1:6188464-6201767 GCA_016808085.1 Suaeda aralocaspica | reverse complement strand
TTTTTTTTTTTTTTTTTTTTTTCTGAGTATCCTTTTTTGTCCTTTAGCTTTGCTTTGAGTTTTACATATTAATCGGCTTGATTATTAGCCGCAAGCTCAAGCGAAGCCGAGCCGATGAACAAAACAATAAAAGTGGCATAAAGAAAATCACAAGTGGGGCCTCCAAAACGCTGTCGTACCCTGTGATGTCTTTCATAACTTGAAGATGAGCTGTCAATGTCTTTGATTAATAAAGGCCACCGCAACCAATTAAACATTTTTAAAATAAAATTTTGTAAAAATCAAATTATTTTTATCAAAATGTACTCCTAACTTCCAAATGGCAATTTCTTATGAATATACGGGGGCGTTACACCCGTGATAATTATATGCTAAACATGCCAATTATGACGACTTTAAAAAATAAAATAAAACTATTGTACGCAAAATTTAGACATTTTTGACCTAGATGAATGAATCAGATTAAAATAGTATAGGGGCAATTTACATATATGGATACTTTGCGGTACCATCAGTCGTAAATATTTCCTTCTTTTACCTTGCTTGATATTATTGATTGTCTTATGGTTGAAACAGGAGAGTATGTTTTATATTTGATCACATGCAGTCGTGCATTCCTATAAGAGTATTAACTTATAAATTTAGATGCAACATGAGTCCCTCGTATTTATTGGATATATTCCGTTCAGAAATTAAATAGGGAATAGGTGAATTCAAACTTGTAAAATCACTATCACACTGACTCTGATCAATAATAAACCCTAATATCCCACTTAGTTCCATATTGACAAACATTAATCGTTTAATATGATAATCTCAGAAAACACAAACTCTTCCAACTGTAATGAGGGTGTACACAATACAACCAATGTTACTCTACCAAAGACGACTCAACTACTAAAACGTAAGGCACATCATGAATTCATGATAAGGCGACATGTGACGCTTCTATGTAATGATGACATGACACCACTGTATATTTGTGTGATATTTCACCATGACACCTAGCTAAGACTTCGTTATTAACCACTAATCTTCACGAAATTTAATTACATAATAAATTTACAAATTAATATACTATTAAAACTGAAATAAGTTAGGATCAAACTCAAAGTCACAACAAGAAAAAATTATGGAGTAGTTATTATGGATATGACAAATTAGTTAATAAGAGACTTTCCCTTTTTCTTCTTTTTTTGAACGAACCTTTAATTTTCTTTCATCCTCACATAAATATACATCACAAAACTAAAAAACTACATGTGATAAGTTACATTATCATTGATATAATGACATCCCTCAAAATCCCTTGTGATTAGTTTCATTTGCTACTGATTTGCCTTATCCATTATTCCTGTTTTTCCAATCTCTTATGTAACATATGCATTATTTTCTTATTACATTTTATAGGAATATTTATATACTTATTAGTTCGTACATTGTAAGAAAATTAGAAGACAGCTCAAAATCAAAACCGTCCAGACAACTAATAAATTATTTTTAACTTATTTCAAACCAAATGAACGATTTATTTACCTACAAATTAAGAGTAGCTACAATTGATTGTATATTTGTATTACAGGGTATATAATTTCATGTACGAAGTATTAACAAAAAAAGATGTGACTAATGAGGCAAAGGTTTGAAGACGACGTATTCTCTGCCGGAAGGCCGTGAGTCACCGTCAATTGTCTCTCTCTTTCTCCAAAAAGTAGTGTATAGGAGTAGTATTCTTTAACCATGGTTCGCTATTAAGCAAAATACCTAAATATTAATTAGAAGAAAAAAAAAAACAACAACTTTATTACCTTTTTGCATAAGAATGACAAAAAATAGTTTACTCCTCATTTATCATGCTTAATTGACCCAATTTAGCAATATATCAAGTGACACGTTTTATTAGAAACCTTAAAGGCCAAGACTCAAGCAACCACAAATCAAAGTTACGTTGTGTGTTTTAATAATTGGAGTGTTTTTTTTTAATCAAAAGAAATTGATACCATATCATTAAAGATTACAAATTAAATTTAAATTATATGATGAGTTGGTACCAATGGAAAATTATTTTAATGAATTTTATTTGATACCATGAAGTGACTTACGTTAAGAAATATTAAGTTTCTTCGTTGAATCATAGAGTTTATTTTAGTTTTAATTTATGTAATAATAATAATGTGATAATAAGTTGTAACAAACTAATTCATTGAATATTGGTCTAATCAAACTTTTATAAATATAATTCTCCTTTGTGGTGTATGTGTAGGTGTGGTCTTTTGATATTGCATTACGTAACGTTCTCAATGCCAAGCTACGTAACCGACACTAGAACTTTCTTATTTCCTTCACACATCAAGCTCTATGCAAAAAGCAATTTTTTGGGGTAGAGCTCATAACCGAGGCAATTAAGTAGAGATGTGTCGTGTTGGTTTCGAGTCATGTTGGCTAATAATATACGTACGTCCGATTATATGGTTGATATTCTATTGTATCGAACACAACCGCTTGTTTAATAGATGGTGGTGTATCTTATCAGCTTGTCAAGTCAACATGCTTCTTGCATGTCAAAATTTTTGCCCTAAATTCGCTGTAAGTGAACTAATTTCGGGTCGTAACACTGTTTAATTATCAAATGTTGATATACAATTAACTTTCTTTTATTTATTAATATCATACACTTTCATTCCTCAATCACAAACTAATACTCTTCGACCCCTACCATGATTTGTAGTATTAGCACAACAACCACCATTATTCCTTCAATAAATCTCAACCACCAAATAACACGTCAAATCAAAATGTTATTTGTGAAATATTAGATGTTATATTATGTACTCTCTCTGTCTCTAAATAATTTTTGTTTCAATCTTTTTATGAGATAAAGAAAAAAGACAAATTAAGAAAAACTTTCGTAAACAAAAGAACTACTCCATATATAATACTTATATAATGTACTCTGTTAGAGGATCATATCAACTAAAAGCTTAAGTTAATGGTTGAGACCCAAAAATAGTTTATATACTCTATTATACTCTATATATAATACGTGCGTCAATGACATCATTATTAGGTTATATGCTAGTATTTCCCCCAATTGTCAACTCTCATATCTCATCTTCCTAAGTGAAAAAGGCTTTGCAAGAAATTAATCGATATATAATTAGGTTAACCCAAAGTAATTATTTCAACACAAGAAAATAAGATTTAAGGTCAAAACAAGCAAGCCTATATAAGGAGACAATGTGTGTATACATCTATATTCAAGTATTCAACTATGTAACACTGTATATTTGCATGTAAGTACGAGTAATAGCAATAATTCAAAAGTCAAAACGATCGCTTTCGTGAACTACAGTTCCTCTCTTCCTATTTGCATGTGGCATTTTGATTAATACAACAATCATCATGCTGAATTTGGAAGCTAAATGTACGTAGTCTTACTTATCATACACGCTAGTCTAATGGCTAAATTGTTAGGGTCAAATTAACAACACTTTTATTAGGTAAAGTCGTTAATAGACGGGGTTGTTATAGGGTCAAAGTAATATCCCAATAACTTTTTCAAAAATCAAGTTTTGACAAAAATAATTATATGGATAGATTCGTATGCTTATTTTTCACTAATGGCTCACTTAAATTTTTAACCCTCTTTTATTTATTGACTTGCCCATTAATGACCCGCGACCCGCAATAACATGACCCACAACCGCCCTTTTAGCGTGACTCGCTTTTATAACCGACCTGACCAATAGCCACCTCTAATTGTACCCATGTTGGACCGTCAAAACTCATAATCCACAACTTTATTTTGGCCCTGTTCAGTAATTCGCTGGTAGTTGCTAGCTGTTAGCTAGTTTAACTGGCTGGTAGCTGTTAGTTGTTTTGTTCGGTAACTAGCTGTTGGCTTTTGGTTGTTAGGGCCTGTTTACTTCAATTGAATGGAGCTGAACCGAACCGAAAGTTTTATGAAGGATTAATGAATAGAAAAATAAGAGAAGAATCGAACCGAAAGTTTTTTATGAAGGATTAATGAGCAGCAAAATAAAAGAAGAGCTGAACTAAACTGAACTGAGCTGAGATGAACTGAACTGAGCTAAACTGAACTGAACTGATTTTAAGTTTAAGTAAACAGACCCTTAGTATGTAAAATTACTTTTAAGGACATGATTATTTTAATTATTTTTATTAAGACATGTAATTATTTTAATTTTCAAGTGATAAAATTGTAATTTACACTACTTACATCATATAAATGATATTAGATGTTAGTCCATTTTAACAATAATGGCCTCCATGGGTTTAAAGGGGGTGTTGAGTTACTAGATTTTGGCTTTTGGCTTGGTCAAATAGTCAAAATATTTGTTTAATTTTTAACTTTTTATATTGACTGAAAAGCTAGCTTTTAAGCCAAAAGCCACAAGCTAGTAAAACCTTAAATTTGTTAAGATTAAATATCAAATTGTTTTATATACAATCAGTGCTATTTCATTACTTTTAAGGTACAATAATTTTAAGATATATAACAATGTAGAAAGAGAACTATCAAATGTGTAACAAACAACTAAGCACATTCTCAACAACTTCGCAAGACTAGGCAAGTAAGCTATTTCTCCATTTTTTTTAGTTGCAACGCATAAAAATTTTATATCTCACAAAAAAAAAACAATTTGTTGCCATTAAAAAAAACGAAGGATGTAAATTACTACTAACTCTGATTTTTTTAGTTGTAACAATTGAGTTGTTCTTTTTTATAGATAAGATATTCAACTATTGCAACTAAAAAAACACAAAAGGAGTAATAAGAAAACCCTTAATGAAATCGGGTTGGAAGGTATATCACATAAAATAAGATACCCCATATTGGTACCCAACTTCAACCCAATAACAACCTCTTAACTTGATTAGGGTCTTTTAGTCACATATATTAGGTCATCACTAATCTTCCTTTGTTCCTTTCTCTTTTCTAGGAAGCACAACAGTGGCCACTAATTTCATGTTTTATACATTACATAAATATACAAAAAGAAAAGGGTTAAAAAAGGGCCAAATACTTTATTTTTAATACTCCCTCCGTTGTTTTTTACTTGTTACATAGCAAGTCGGACCAAAGTTTTAGGAAAGTCATTTTCATTGTAGCACCACATGATTAAATAATATTAAAATAGATAGTTAGAAGATTTTAGTGGTGTAAGTAGGAGTAAAGGTAAATAAAAGTACAAAATGGAAAATAAAATAACAATTATCATATGGAGCTCACATACTTAAAGTAGTAATGTAGCAAGTAATTAGAAACTTCCATTTGAGGGAAATATAACAAGTAAAAAAAAACGGAGAAAGTAATTTATTAATTAATTATTTAATGCTAAGTGCGCACAATTTTTACTACGTGTCCTTCTAGATAACACAAAAGTTACACAGTGTTGTGAATGGCTTTTGTCGGTGCATAGTTGTGCTAATGTGTTATAATGAAGTCTCATTTTAGCGTACTTTACCTAAATATTTCTTCATTTTGTTAATGGTACTACTTCTAATTAACTCATTTTGCTAGTTAATGAACTCTAATCATTTTTAGGAATTGGGCCCATAACTAGACGACTTAAAGATCTCATTACTTTTAGGTGGGGCCTTACTAATCATATTAGTTATATTGTCAGTTTTTGTCACGTGTCATTAATAACGACATCTCCTTTGTTCTATAATATTAGACTACTAGTTTACCCCTACTGGTACATATTAGTCATATTACTGCTCCATAAGAAAAATGTTGGTTATAAACAAGATAATGAAATATTATTAATTACAAATGTGTGTAAATGTGATTTTCTACATATAAATGGTTATTATCTTTTAGCAATAAGTTACTTGTTACGAAACGCAATGGAGATGTTTGGTGGAGAGAGTTTAGAGATGTTTAAAGCGATGTTTAGTGAAGTTTCAAATTAGTTTTTGGTACAAACATGTAATATGAGAAGTCTAAGAGCTTTTTATTAGAGTTTTGGATACATAAAAATATAGATGGATATTTTACCCTCATAATCAAACAAACCTAATCGATTTTACAAAAAGAAAATGAGTTACCTATGGGTCAGTTTACCCACATTTTTGTATCCATAAAATTATACTTTTATCCACCTTTGGGGGTCAATTTACCCACGTTTAACCATACTCAACTCTTACCTAACATATGCAAAATTATAGTCCCAATGTTGAAAATGACCTTTTTTTGTCTTTATTCCAAAGTGGTGTGTAACAAGTAAATAAAATCGGAGGTAGTACTTGTTACCTTTTTGAATGTCATGTATTTCATTAAAAATAGAAGGATTAATAAACTGACAAATAAAACATGCATACTTTTAGCTGCAAATCTACAATCAATTATGCTAATTAAACATAATTTTAGGCCATGTTCTTTTGGATTGAAATTTTTGGCACTTTAGTTCAGTTTAATTTAATTCAACTCTATTCAGTTCAGCTCCATTTAGTCCAATTTAGCTCCATTTAGTCTAATTCAGCTCACTTCATTCAGTCAAGTTCAGTTAACTTCCGCTTATTTTAATTCAGTTCAGTTCAATTTAATTCAATTTAACTATATTTCAGTCTAAAAAAATAGGGTCATTCAGCTTGACGTGAACTTGTATGTAGGATATGTTTTGTGTAATTATTGATTAGCTTTGCTCCTTCACATTTTCTCATTAACAAAAAGCAAGTCAATTCCTAAAAGGTTGACACCAAAATTAAAAAAAAAAAAAAAGAAAAAAACAATTTGTTTATGGAAGAAAGATTGTAAAATGATTGGGATAGGAGCATCTTTTACTAAGAAAATCAACAATTAACAAGAAAGAGAGAAATAGATTATTGATTATAAATTAGTGGAACAACTTTTTAATTTGGGGGTATTTTATAAATTGTACACGTTCATCGTGCTAAATGATGATTGATATTGTATTCAAAATGTAAAGCTAAGCTAGGTAGAATTGATGCCTATGCTTGTACAAGGCTGCCGACGCCATTCATTCATTCATTCTCAAAATGCAAAGTTCTCGTAAATTACAAACACTTGCTCTATTTTTCGAATGATTGGATTTGATCCACTACTTTTTTGTTTAAAAGTTACTGAAACCATATATATTATTGCTACATTTTGTATTGTTGCTTGTATAGATTTTTCTAAGATATTTATACTACTCGTAGTACGTATTTTTGTACTCCATATTTGTATTAGGAAAACTATATATGCAAATGGTAAATCTTCTTTTATTCGACGGAAAATACTTTTCATGAAAAATGAATTTTTCGGAAAAATAATTTTGATGGAAATTCAATTACGGAGTATAAAAGAAGTTTTTCATTGTTTATTTTGGCGAAAGAAATATAGAGAAAAAGAGATTGAAATTTGAAAGGAAAAGGGGTAGAAAGATGTAAGGAGAGGAATCGAATAGTAAGGAACAAAAAGGAAAAATGTGGCGTACCTAAAAAAAATGAGTTTTCTTTTCTAAGATAAGTTTTTCACCCTTGAGAAAATCGATTTTCAACCTAATTAAAACAAACAAAGAAAAATAGAAAAGTAATAACTAAAAAAAATCATTTTTTGGAGAAGAGTTTTCCTCTAAAATAAACGGAGCCTTAGATAAAAGTTGAAAATGTGTATTTAGCGTTAGCTAAATCTAAGCAAGAGTGTAAGTCCAATTAACGTGTAATTTAGAGGCCGAGGCTTTGCAATGTGACTGAGTCTCTGATTTACAATAGTTTTACTATAATAAGACTGAATATTGTTTACTGCATGATTACTTTAAGAACAACTCATCTCAATCGAGTCTTCAAATGGCGTATAGATGCAATTTATTTTGTAGTAGTCCAATTGATCCAAGCAAAGTAACAAAGATTTTACAGTTATTAAATTCAAAAGGTAAGCAAAACTGAGGTTTCATATGTGTTACATTGTTACCATCAAATATGGACTTCTAGCTAGGGAAAATGGTAAGACAATAATCTTGCATTAAAGATTATGAACTTTAATCTTTATCAAGTTATTATCAATATAATACATTAGATGTCACCTCTACTACCAACCCTTTTATAGTTTTTATCTAGATTCTTGTCTATTTCTAAATAGGTGTTCTAATATCTTAAAACGTTTATGGCTTGTTTGAGAATTTTCCACTTATAAATTTCATTTAAGTTTCGATGAAGCTAGAATTTTACATTTTCCTATCCTCTATACATTTTAGTAGCAACTATATATAACAAGGTAATTCGGTTCTATTATTCAATCATGAGATTGTGCTTCAATTCTTCAGTTGTAAATTAGTTGCAACCTTTATTTATCATTTTAATGTCACGTACGGCTCATTAATTATACTTGTTAGCAGTACAAATATGTGTCCAAATTATAAAACCAAAAATCGTGCAAGTAATTCAAGGCGAAAGACATAATGGACCCTCTTATATATTGTCTTATTGATCATCTTATGTAGATTGTGCACAATAATGAGGAGTACCATTAATACAAGTACATTCTGTAGTAAAGTGGAGCCTCTCCTCTAATTGTTTTGCACATCACAAACCACAAAATCCACGATCATTTCTTGCTCATTTAGAAACCATGAGATTTATATTGACCAATTAATGTCACTTAACTTTTGTCTTTTACTTTAAGGAGTGCAATCTTTATTAATTATCAATTTTTTTACTACGCAGTTAATTTTCCAAAATAAAAATTGTAGTTTTTTTTTTTTATATGAATATTTGGATTAAATATATTTTTAGAGTATAATTGTATAAAGCATGATTTTGGATGTAACGACTTAATTCACATTGTTCTACGTACAAGAGAGTCCATAGCTACGTACACTACCGACACTATTGACTTTTGTAAAGCAAAGTCAAAGTAAGGGCTTTGGTTTGCAAATTATTGGAAGCCAGAACGAACAATCAACTTTTCATGCTCATGTCATTGTTTATGCATCATTTAGTCATAAAACATTATGATCATATCATATTGCCGACCGTTCAAACTGCTCCGATAGGGACCGTGTCAAAATTAAATTAGTTTAAGCCGTTCATTTGCGAAAAATGTGGCTTAGGTTTATTCTTTTTAATTTATTTTGACCAAAAGAATGGACAAGATATACGGAGTAATATAATATAATGAGTTTATATAAAATAAATTAAGACAACACATTATATTTAATTAAATTTTGACACAGATGCATGTTCAACAAATTTCATATGCAATAATTTTGAATCCCGAGTAGAAGTTACAATTATTAGAGCATAAAAAAATGATCACATAATTGCCCGTACTTTCCTTCCATTATCAAATGAAGCAAGTACGCAACTAAAAAGATATAAAAGAAAGTAATACTATGTTCTTTTGAGCTTATTTTCAATTCAGACATTTTAGTTCTAGAATATAGACTAAATTTAGAGGCTCAACCATCGACTTAAACTTCTATTAAATTAGCCATCTGACAAAACGCTGTTATGACCAACAAAAAACGTATACGGTACGGACTATCGAGTATTGAAATAGTGAGTTACCTAAAATGATGAAATCAAAACTAAGACTTCGATCACAAGGCAGTAAAATAATCTACCTAGCAAAAAAGATGCAAATATGTAATCATCGTCTTCACAAGTGTGGTGGTTTATATGAGGTTTGTGGCACCAATTTGAGGCAATGACACCCTTTTCAGTCCTCCAGTGGTATTTTGTCAGTTCATGTTTAAATAGCATCATATTCATACATGGTGCATGAAATTGGCAGATGTTGCATTAATACTATAATACCACTTTATAATCGGTGGCAACAAAGGACAGGTCATACGTACGTAACAATGGCCTTTAATTATATTTTCTTTCCCTAATGATTAGCAATTGCGTAAACATGTTTCTATAAGACATAAGACATCGACAATACTCCATAACTTCTATAAGTTTCACATAATTGATAATGATATGTGATTATTGATTAATCAGATATTTTTAATTAAGTATGATAATATTTTGACTAGATTAGAAAGTATATTTAAGAGCATTTGTGAAGCACCAATTGTAACTTAAAGAGGGCATTTTAGCAAATATTGGAGTCATTAGTCTAACAATCCAGCAAATTCCATGCAAATAATTTACTTCATCTTTCTTGGAAGCATGTGACGCATCGTCGGACAGCTTCATGCAATTATTTAACCAATTTATACGTTTTGTTAAAAGTAAAATAACATATCCTAAGAACTATTTAGTTCAACTGAAAATAGCTGAATTGAATTGAAAGTTTTTTATGAAAGATTAATGAATAGCAAAATAAGAAAAGAGCCGAACTGAACTGAAGTAAAGGCCCCTAATCCGGCCAAGAAGGAGAATCAGATCTATTTATTTGGTCAACACAAAAGCGAAAACTGCAACTATATTGATATGAAGGTAGTAAAAATCTACATACAGTGAAAAAAATATACATATAGTGAAAATGGTTCGCATCTTGGCAAAAATATTACGGAGTAAAGGATAAATGCAGTAATGCACTATGATTTGTAAAAACTTATATAGCATATAAAATTGTTGTTGCTAAAGCAATAAGGTGGGGTAGGGACTGTGAGGATTTCGCTGACGTAGACTGGATGCGTGAGTGGATTGATTGCCTGTTGACGTACCCTCCAAGTACCTGCAAAAAAGGGACAATAATCCTCGTAGGATTATTTCCCCCTCCGATGCTTAAGTAAGTATTTGAAGGAGAGTGAGTAAACAATAATCAACAAGTAAACAATCTTAGAGAGAAGTTCTAGAGAGAAGTTTTCCCTTTTTAGTAAGTGTTTTTTGTCTTGATTTCAGTGTACCTGTTTATCAGAATTTTTGGACTATTTATAGCCTCAAGTACAATTTCTTACCCACTGAGATTGTGACACTTGTCATCATCTCTTTGATTATCTTCCTTCATTTGCCTAATGGGCTTTTAGAAGGGAAGTTTAAGGCCCCATGGTTTGTTTAAGCTCCTTTTGTCATTGACGAATTAGAGCTTGACATGTGGCAGGTAAAGGGTTACAAATGGACCAGTAAAAAGGTGACACGTGGCAGCGTGGGACCACTCATGGCAGACTCATCACTGCCACGTGGCAATCCTATGCTGGCATTTTAAGGACTCGTGGCCCAATTGTGATATGACACGTGGCCATGTGGGGTCCACTCATAGCAGACTCATCACTGCCACGGGGCAATCCCATGTCATCTCTTTATAGGGACACGTGGTCCACTCAGAAGCTGACACGTGGCGATCAAGTGTTGTGAAATTTTCCCTTGATGGCAAGAGATTCCAGGGCCCTCTTAAGATTGAAGCAATCATTAGTATGATGCCCTGTATCTTTGTGAAAGTGACAGTATTACTTGAGATCCTATCCTCTTGGCAGTTCTTAGAGGTGGTGGAGCATCAATCTCAACCTTATGGCGGATTTCTCTGAAAACCGAATAGAGATCTTTGGTGAATTCTATCTTGACCATCATTAGGCTTTCTTTCTTATTGTGTAAGTTTCCTCCCTTGCCTGATGTCCTAGTTGCCCAGGTGGCATGTTTTCTTTTGATCCTTATTTTTAAGTGTGATTCACTCTTTTTATCATCTCTTCTGTCCTTTCTGGTGGAAGCACAGACTCTTGTGCATGGATGAAGCTTTCAGCTTCTCCAAAATTCCTTTCAGCGTTTTACAATTTCTTCTTACAATATCGAATTTAAAAGTTCCATCTCGGAGACCTCTAAAAGTTATCGAAGGCCACACCTTCGGATAAGTTGGGGATTTGCAAAGATTCCAGTTGAATCTTTGCACATAACTTCTTAGAGACTCCTTCTCCTTGCACTATTTTGGCCAGATGCATATGGTCTTTCTCTCCCTTTGTTTGCCATGAATGAATGTACAAAGATCGTACTCAATTCATGAAAATTGTAATTGATTGATCAGGAGGCTGTTGAACCATTTCTGGGCAATTCCTTTCAGGGTTGCCGGAAAGTATCGGCACCAGGTCACATCATCCAGACCCTGGAATACATTAAATGTTTATAAGTGGCCAGATGCTCCTCCGGTCAGTGTCCGTCGAATGGCTCATTTGAGGCATTTTAAACTTATTGGGACGGGGACCATCATGATGGACATGGAGACGGTGTCTTCCATTCCATCATTGTGTTATTAGGCATTTGTCCCAGCAACCCCCGTAGGTTTTGACAGCCTTTGGGATTCTCGGCCAGGATTAGCTGATTTGCCTACACCTCCAGTATTTGATCATTGTTCTTTCCTGCATGGCAACTTTACGGCTTTCTCTTTTCAATTAAGTCTCGTAGACTTGCATGTTCTCCTGACTCTAGGGAACATGATGGGAGTCAGTCATCTCCCTAGTTGATGATTCTTCAGAGACCAGGTCGGCCTCCTTCCTTCCAAGCCCTTTTAGCCTTCAGATACACTCTCTTATCCATGCTTGAGGCCTTTTTGCACGAGAAACTCTCTGGCATCTCGGCTAGATGATTTCTTTTGCTCCGATACTCCGAGCATCACTTGCAATAGCTTCTTGACCTCAATAGTTCTCTAGCATCAGTTTGAGTCTTGCTGATCCGTCTCCTTACCTGCCACCTCCCGTTAGGCTTAATCTGGGATGTGACGGATACCTCTTCACTGCACCCCATTGAGTTTTCAATGGAGTTCGGTCCTTCCTTAATTTCTCAACTTTCTCATGGAGTCAATCTCTCCTGGCCTTGGCCTTCTTCAATCATCACACCTTTCATCTTTGAAGATGAAGGGCGTTGTGTCTCAACCTTCTCTTGAGTTTTCTTGGTGGAATACTCCCGTAGAGTTTCCGCCAGGTTCTCTTGGAACCCGCCAAGATACTCTTAGCTGACTCATGGTCACAGGTTGATCTCCAAAATCAGGTTTCTTGTGTTTTTCCCGGTGAGCCAGTACCCTCCCTAGTTTGGTCTAGTATCTGGTCTCATCCTCAGTAGGTTTTCCAGTTCCAGTCATTGTTAGGAATCCTCCCCACAGACGGCGCCAAATGTTGTGCTAAAGCAATAAGGTGGGGTAGGGACTGTGAGGATTTCGCTGACGTAGACTGGATGCGTGAGTGGATTGATTGCCTGTTGACGTACCCCCAAGTACCTGCAAAAAAGGGACAATAATCCTCGTAGGATTTTTTCCCCCTCCGATGCTTAAGTAAGTATTTGAAGGAGAGTGAGTAAACAATAATCAACTAAACAATCTTAGAGAGAAGTTCTAGAGAGAAGTTTTCCCTTTTTAGTAAGTGTTTTTTTTCTATTTCAGTGACTGTTTTATCAGATT
>PYUH01000120.1:5957414-6185284 GCA_016808085.1 Suaeda aralocaspica | reverse complement strand
CAGTGACTTGTCATGCCACATCAATTGCCCTCTCAGATGGGCTATGAATCCTAATTCATTACCCCCTGATTTTAAGCAGGTCTTTGGGCTTACTTCGTGCAGGCCCATTTACATTTTGGGGGGAAATAAGGGTTTCAAAATTTTCCCCCCTTTTTACAACCCTCACCCTTCTCTTTAAATAGAGGTGTGAGGTAATTTATTTTTTTCACATTTCTACACTTGTAATTTGCATAGAGAGAGAAGTATAAGAGAAATCAATAGAATTCTTAAGAATTTCCCAAAAGCAAATCCGTGAGTTTAGGCGATTTCAGGCGAAGCTTCAGCCAGTGAATAGTGCATTCAGATCTTTATCCTATCAACTTCTTACTCAGGTAACTATTACCTGATCCGGTTTCATTTTGTTTTTCTTTGCTTATTCTCATGTTCTCTAGTTCGTCTTCTCCTCTTAATGCTTGTACTCAATTGTTAGTTATTCCTAGTAAAAACAAGTAAGTGGGTCAGGGTTCATCACCTGGCTCTCAATACTCTATTGCCCCAATATTCTTTCTTCTGGGGTCACCGATCTTCCATTCCTTCCTGTGCAGGAGGACATGGCAAGAATTAAGCAAACTGCTTCAACAATATTCACAAGCAAGAATCCAGCAGCTCCATTAAGAGATGAGAGATCTGCAGACACAATGCCGAATCAGGACACTCGCTTCTGATTCTGACAATGAGGTCTCTGCACCTCCACGTAAAACTACCACCTATCCCACACCAGAGACTGCTTTGGTGAGATGGGAGGCCATAAAGGACATTAACCATTGTCCTTTATGGTAATTCTTTTATTAACCATAAAAGCTTTCATTTATTCTTCCTAAGAGGCGCGATTCCCTTCTTAGTGCCCCAGAGGGATGCTTCGGCATCTACATGTCTATGTAGACATGGGGGTTTCAATTCCTTTTCTTCCTTTCTTTTTAAATCTTCTTAATCGTTATGACTTAGGTTTATGTCAATTAACTCCGAATTCATGGCACATATTGTGACTTATGCTGCCACTTGTAAATTAAACAACCTTAACCCTCTTCGGCAGCCTTTGTACATAGCATAAATTAACTAAGGCTGCCGATGTAAACATGGCTGGTTTACTCTGGCTAATGATGATGACTACATCACTGCCATTGAGAAGTCTAATAAGGCTACTTCTTGGCGTGGTGACTTCGTCTTCATTAAGTATAGGACCCCGATTTTGTAGCTAGGATGAGCAAATGGAACTTAAGCCCTAATTCAAAGGCAAAGTATCCAACCCACCCAAACTAAATACAATGACTTAGCCATTTTAGATTTATTTAGGAAGAAACACAGCTAAATGGAAAGGGATGACTTATGAGATTCCCTCCAATGGATACCCTTCAAATTTCTTTTTACTGACCACAAGTTTCTTGAGGCTTGTGGGTTAGTGTATGGTGGTAATGCTGGTGGTCACTTTTTCCCTTCTTTTGTAAATTTTTTATTTGAATTTGTTAAGTGTAAGTGATTCGGTCTTTATTTGCAAAAAAAGCATTAAACGAGCTACCCGACGAGAAAAAAGGCAAAATGGACCAAGCCGAATCCTTCGTCGACCTAGCTCAGTCAAGAAAAGACGCCTCTCCAGAAGAGGCAAACTACGGAGGTATAGACACCGGACTTGCCAAAAGTTTTTCACCTTCATTTTCATTCGGCATCCTTTATACTAATTATTCAACTTACTTTTTATTATTTTATTATGTTAAACGATGTAACTTAAAGTTATTATACTTTGTAACAATTTAACTTGTAATCATAACCTTTCTTTGTTTACCGGATTCCTTATACTTAGAATTTTTGTTTTTCCTTTCTATTTTTGAAGAACTGTGTGACATATCCGTTTCTTATCAGACACCGGGTTGTGTCAAATTATATTGATTTTGCATTTGATTCGGCTTTTATTCTTATAATGTTGTTGTTCTTATATTTTTTTAACTGTTTGAAACAAAAGTCATAAATGCATCCGGTGTCATTGCTTTGACACCGGATGTGCCAAAACTATAGGCCTCTGGTTACATTCGGCCTCCTCTAATGAGGCCGGATGTATCAGAATCAGCCAGGATTTGGCACATTCGCGTCTCACATGATGCCGGATGTCCAAAAACATATAGCCGCTGATTACTTCGGTCTCTTCTAATGAGGCCGATGTAATCAGAGTAAGCCATAATTTGGCACATTCGGCTGTCGTCCTGATGCCGGATGTGCCAGATCTTATTTAATGTGGATTGCATTCGGTCTCCTTATGGAAGGCCGAATGTAATTAAGTGAACCTGGTTTTGGCACATTCTGTATCATTATATGATACCGAATGTGTCAATTCTTATTGGCCTCAAGTTTTTACAAAATTTTTATCATATGTGTTTCTTTTTATAAATGTACAAAAACCATTACTTACATGTTTTTTATTATTATCTTTGTAAACTGAATAGTTTTCCATGTCATTCAACTCGGTCAGCAACTAGTGAGCCCGATTTGAATGTATGAGAATGCACTTTTGGCACACTCGGTCATTTCTGACGCCGAATGTGTCGAACACCCTCTAATGGGTTTACTTTGTTAAGTGAGGACAGACCGAGTCCAGTGTGTTAATATGGTGATTTTGGCACATTCGGTATCTAAACTTGAGGCCGAATGTGTCAGATTTGTTTCCATATGGACGCCACTCGGTCTTTCCGAACTGACCGAGTTAAACTCAGCAAATGCTGTTTTGACACATTCGGTCATGATGTATTTTAATAACCTTAACTTTCTTTTATTTTTGATGTTAATCACTTTGTGTAAATGTAATTATTGAACTGCCTTTGTTATTTTGCAGTCACTCAGAGATACCCGGCCATCTGTGCGGGTAAAGAAAGAAAGATAAGGGTAAGGAGAAGCTTAAAGCTCTCCCTACCAAGTGTCAAAAGAAAGGAGTTCGACTCCACTCTCCATCAACCCCCAACAATCCAAAAAGAAGAAGAGGCCGGCGTCGCTGGCCAGTACTGAATCTTCTCCGGCTTCTACCCCCATAAGCCGGTTGGGGAAAGTCCTTCATCGAGGAAGTTCCCTATAAAAGAAAAGAGAAGGCTGGCCGGTCCGTCTGGCAGCCTTCAAAGGGACCCTGTCTTTGACAATCCCTATGAACCTGAGACCGGCCTCATGGATCCGTCGAACAAAGTGAGCCAGACGCTCTGGCCGAACTATTGGAGGACGATCAGGATCCTTCTCTCCAGGATTCTAATGATCTTCCTCCACCGGATAAGATCCTGCTGCGCGGTATGCAGAGGCAATCAGGAGAACTTGCCCCTGGATTTCTTGACTCGTCTATGGCCACAGGTTTAAGTTTGCCCGTAACGGTTTACATCGTTCGAGTACTCGTTCGGAGACTCTACTATTACATCTCCTAGAGACCCTCGGGCTATAATCATTCCTTTCCCACTACAGATGTGGCTGACTCGAGAGACTTCCTAGATGAGAAGGTGACAATCCCTTCTACCTCAAAAACTTTGACTCCACTACAAGAAGGAGTGTCAGAGAGGTTCTCCGCTGTGGAGACAAGGAGTACAAGGAGTCTTTAAGAGCATCCTGATGGCCAGCTGGGTCCATGCTGCACAGTTGTATTGAAGTAAGTTATTTAACTTTCTTTTGTTGTTCAACTTTTAATGAATTCTGTTACTTAGTGAGATTTTTTGACTAACTTGTGAATTTTCTTTTGACAGATCATCTTTCGGTTCAATACTTACAAAATTGGTTGGTTCAACCAAAAAGAGAGGGCAAAGCAGCCCGAATGCGACCATCTGCGAGTCCTACCTGAGTGAACAAGTCCGCCGAATCCAAGCTCAAAATTCACATGCTGTGAATGAGCTTTCTGCGCTCTTTGGGTCGGGCCAAAGAGCAGAACTTGGTCAGGCCAAAAGAAATGGACTATGGCCGAGTTGTAAGAGTTGAAAAGAAAGAGGCGGACTGTGAGCAGATGGCCTCTGACAAGAGGGATGCCGAATTGGGGGCAGAAAGGCTGAAAAGAGTTGCTACTTTAACAGAGCAACTAAAAGAAGCTAACGTCCGGCTTGACGAGGTTGAGAAAAGAAAAACGAAGAACTTAACCAAGCCGGACAATTTGCAGTCCAAAAATATCTGGAAGGTAAGAATCCCAGAGAAAGGATTGGCGGAGCCTGGACTCTCGGCCTCGAGGAGTACTTCCCCACCAGTACTTTGAAAGAAGACTGGATTATGCTACAAGGGCTCACTTAGCCAAACTTTGTGGGGATTCTCCCCAGCCCCTTTTGCCCGCCGACGCCGAGGAGGAAGAAGCCGAGGATGAAGAGTAGGACAAGGAAAAAGATGAGCAGGAGCAGACACCACTGCTTCACACTACTGATTGAAGAGCCTCCTGCCCAACAGCCCCCTTTGATTTTTCCTTTTTTCAATTATAACTTGTATTTTTTCTTTTTGTTCATATTGGTTTTTCAACCAAGTGTAATATACTTTATTGCTTTAAGCATACCTTTTATCAATCCATCCTTTTAATTAATGGTGTTCATAATTTATTTATTAGTCCCTTACATCTTTCAAGTTGGTTTTACTTAGAAATTTCATAGCTTCTTTTTATTTCTAAGTGTTTTTACTTAGAATTTTCACAGGTCTGGGTAGACTCCATTTGCAAAGCAGGTTTCATATTTCTAAGTCTTTTACTTAGACATTTGTAGACATTTTTACTTTGAAATAATTCTAGTGTCTTTACTTACTTAGAGATATTTGTAGAGTTTAATACTCATAACCCTTGAACTTTATAACCATACTTGTTCAAAACATTTCTCTTTATGAACCATTAAACACTGGTTAGATTTATAAATCATTTACAGATTTATAATATAAGTTGTTCTATTTAACTTCGAAGTATACTATGGATCCAACCTGAACTTAGAAACTTCGAAGTTTTTCTCAAAAATCTCAAAGCACTCATATATCTCTAAGTATTTTTACTGAAAATTTGGTGTTTCTAAGTGTTTTAACTTTGTGCTTTTGGGACTTAGAAATTTTTAACCATCTCTTTGGAATGTTTCATCCACCATTCATAAATTGAGGGTCAACTTTGACTTAGTAAATTTTAGATAAACCAGACATTTGCCAAATGTTTGTATTTATTCGACATATCCGGCATGGTCAAAATTAATTCGACATATCCGGCATGGTCGCATGACGCCGAACGTGTCTTAGTTTAGTGATATTAGCGCTTCGACATAGTCCTTTGAGTGCCCTGGCACCGGACGCATGTACTTTATTCATACTAGATGACGCCGGATGTGCCAAATTGTTGTTCTTATTATTGACTCCAGCCCCTTTTTAATGAGCTGTCACCGAGTGTATCCTCGAATGAGGCCGAATGTGCCAAACTAGTGTTTTTAACATTAAACTCGGTCTACTTTTTGGAGACCAATTGAATGTGTGCAAACCCATATTTGGACATTCGGTGTTTGGCCCCCCCCTTTTTGTGACCAATTGAATGTGCTCAAATACAAATTGGCACATCCGGTAACAATAAGATCTCTGTGTTTATAACTTATACCTTAATTGCCCCTAAACATAGGGATCGAAATTGTTATTAGTTTTTTAAAGTAAAATTTATATCCTAAGGCCAAATATCTGGCCTGCAGAGTTATTGGTGATCCGTAATCACTTAAGGGATCCTGCCCTTATTGCTTTCGCATTGTTTAGAAAGTTTTAACTCTGGTTAAATGTGGGCTGTGCCCCGAATCTAAGTCAGCATCTATTTAAACAGGTGTGTACAGAGGCTAACATTAGAGAAAGAAGAAATTTCATTAATTACGCCCGTAGCCGATTAATACAAGATGAAATTTCTTCCCCATTGATCATTCGTGGATCAAGAGGTGGGCACATGGGCCTTACACTGGCTTCTTGAAACCAATTTCATAAATAATATTTTTTCATATTATTTGTATTCCATTTCGGGTACCTCAATCCATCCATAGTTTGTAATCGGTAAGTTCCATCTCTCAATACTTCTATTACTTTGTATGGACTTCCCAATTAGGAGTAATTTACCCTGCTCATCCGCTCCCAATTGACTTCATCTTCCTCAGCACAAGATCCCCCAACTTTATTGGCTATGTCTACCCTCTTGTTATGTTCTCTTGCCATTTTTAACTTGTATAATTTCTTGCCTAAGTAGAGCATTGCCTCTAACTCAGGTCCATGTCTAAGTGGCTTTCATCATTTCCCAGTTAGCCCTTCGTCATAATCACAACTCTTAGGGTAGGCTCACACATTTCAATAGGAAGAACAGCTTCCGATCCATATACAGCATAAATGGAGTTTCTCCGGTGGAGTTCTTTGTTGTTGTCCTGATAGACAAAGAACATGTATAATCGTCTACCCACAGACCTTTGGCACATTCAGCTTTTTCTTCATTCCTGTGCTATGATCTTGTTGAAGGCTTCCACTTGTCCATTAGCTTGTGGATAGCCAACTGAGGCAAAATGAGCTGAGATGCCTTGTCTTCTACCATACTCTTAATTGAGGAGTCTCAAACTGAGGACCATTATCAACCACCATGACGATGCACCCCGAACCTTATCAGAATTTTTGGACTATTTATAGCCTCAAGTACAATTTCTTACCCACTGAGATTGTGACACTTGTCATCATCTCTTTGATTATCTTCCTTCATTTGCCTAATGGGCTTTTAGAAGGGAAGTTTAAGGCCCCATGGTTTGTTTAAGCTCCTTTTGTCATTGACGAATTAGAGCTTGACATGTGGCAGGTAAAGGGTTACAAATGGACCAGTAAAAAGGTGACACGTGGCAGCGTGGGACCACTCATGGCAGACTCATCACTGCCACGTGGCAATCCTATGCTGGCATTTTAAGGACTCGTGGCCCAATTGTGATATGACACGTGGCCATGTGGGGTCCACTCATAGCAGACTCATCACTGCCACGGGGCAATCCCATGTCATCTCTTTATAGAGACACGTGGTCCACTCAGAAGCTGACACGTGGCAGCTGACTTGTCATGCCACATCAAAAATGATCTTATTTAATAAGACCACTAGATAGTTACATAAAAACTATATAATAATTAAATCAATTAACCAATTGTTAAAGAAAATCTGCCGATAATTGACGTTCTTACCGAAGACTTGCTAATCTCGCAAAGCAAAATAGAGAACCAAAATTTGATTAAAATGCACGATTCTAAGATGAATTGAACTTCATTGAATGCCAACTACAAGAAACTAAATTGATTTGAAAAATTGAAAAAGTTCAAACAAAACAACAAAACTTAACTTAAAAGATCCACCAATTCAACCAAAAACGATTCAACTTCGCAAGCTAATCTAAAATAACTCTCAATGATTTGATATACGAATTGAAGTAGAATAAGTCTTCCCTTGTTCTTCCGTCATGCTAAAACAAAAGGCAAAATTAAAACCAAAATTTATGCATTCCCTAGTCCAGAATTGCTTTCCAATTTACAAATGTACAGAAGTATAGAGCATACTCTAAACTATTGAAATGACAACTAAATCTAGGAGGAGACATAAATGATAAATAGCGTCCATCCAACAATGGAAGCTTTTCAAACCAAATGGTATGGAAATTAAGGGCACATCCGTACCCTTTAGCTTTACTCACACTGCATTACAATGCGCTAACAAGTAACAACCACAAGCAAAGCATCGAAAATATCAGATATGGAATTGACGTTGACCCACTAACTATATCACCAAACATTTCATACTCTGCATATCACAATAAATGCACCAGAATATAATTCTAATATCTTGTCGACCACCAATCTCTTAAAAAAGTCATATTTGATCAACTAAAACTAATATTCTCTCTCCAGCTTTGTCAAAATAAAAAATGAAAATTCTCTCCGTATATTCAATGGCAAGAAGGCAGCATTAAAATAATGCTTATGGATCTCTCCAGCATACTGGAAGATGCGTGAAACACGCCACAGAATTGTACATCGACCTCATGGTGCACGGCCAGCAAATCTTTTTCATATTTAAGTGCAAATTACAAACATATAATTTACATCCAGGTACTCAAGGTACCATGTTTAACAAGCTCAGATGAATCTCTCTAAGTGTATTTATTATCTATTTGGATCACAATTACAAATAACGCCTTTTTATATAAGGAATTTACCTACTTGTCTGCACTTGAGGCGAAAGCATCAAAAGCACAGCACCCACCCAATTGCAACGGGATTCTACCTGAGACAGGAAATATATAAATCAGTGATGCCGATACAGTGACAACAGTTTATTAATTGTGAAAGACTCAATTAGGAAATGAAAAGACATGATTCAACAACATTAAGACGCTCAAAATACTTGCTGGAGAAAAATGAAACAGTCCTCATAATGGAATATACAGGGGCAAAATTTGATAGATCATTCAGAGCATCGGGAATCAAAAGTTGATCAATTATACAGTACACTGCTTTGCTATTTATTTCGAGTTTGAAAATTTTCAGAAATTTGCCAATTAAACTTCCCCAAAAATAGAAAGCCAAAGACAACAGCGAGAAATATATACTACACGACCCTTTGTTTATAATAAAAGAAAAATATTTGTACAGCCGTTAAACAAACAACAATCAGATGAGCCATCAAATTCAGACATCAAACTAACCATGTCATATTTCAATATGCAACATCCAAATAAATGTCAGGTCCCAAATATTCATATATCCGACAAATGAGAATTCGATATCAAGATAACCCTGAAATAGTTTGGGATTGATATAAACAAAAAATCCAAACCATATATCCGATCGATGGTCACTTCAGATTATACCAAGGAATCCCTTTACGACAAGATTCAGGAGCTGAATAGAATATGGAGGGTCAAGTTTTCACTTTTCACAAAGCATTAAGCAATTGATAACAAACTTTTCAAGCATACATAGGACTTATGAAAGCCACAGTTTTTTAAAATCAACTCATATTGACCTCAAAAGGCCAAGGCTATGGGAATGTGTGAGTGTAATTAACCAAGGAAAATCAAGATTACGATCCTCCATATTGATGAAAAAACAACCTTGTGATCCTCCATGATGATGGAAATTCATCCACAAGCTAGTGTTTTTTTCATGTTTTCTATTACCATCCATTGTCACTTAGGGGAAAGTATGCGGTGAGAATAATATTTATGAAGAAAAATAGACAATCTTGGGTGAGCTGGCATTACCATGAAAATAAAAATTGATTTTTACACATATTTACATACAAATCCATTCCCATTACCACTATAAACCACCAACCAAACAGGCTGTTAGTTGCCAACAAAGCCATCTATCACCTGGAAGCCTACCAAAGCCACCTATGGTTTTAGGCCACATTCAGAGCAAGGTCTACAGGTCTTCATCAGCCTTTATGGAGGCACAGTGTAAATAATCTGTACCATTTTGTGCATACCGTTTCCAACTTCACCTAATTCCCAGAATAATACCCCTAGTGAGCATATAGGAACTTAGCTTCATCTCAATTCTTTGAGAGAATGGGAAAGTTGCTAATATAAAGGAGACAAGACAAGCAAGCAAGATTTTAAAAAGTTACATATTATAGTTAAATATTGCTTAGGGGCTTAGCACATTGTGATCATTGAATCAAAAACAAAATTGAACAACTAGTCCCTATTAATTTCATAGTACATACTATATTATATTCTACAAAAAGCAAACCTAAAATTAAGCCTGTTTGAGATCCCTTTGTGCAGCTACTTAATAAGAAAGGCTAATAAATCATAAAATTCACAAAGGCCTATAAATGACATGCGACATATGTCAGAATTTCATGGCCAATTGCCATAACTCACTAACCCCCAGCAAAAATTTTACAGTTGCCATAACTCAATAACCCATTAAAAGGGCATCTAATCATCCAATACTTCAAAAATGATAAATTGGATATGCAGTAACAGTGAACATTTTGATATGTCAAAATTGGCCACACCTTTCTTGCATAGCCAAATGGGTTTTTTTGACATTTTGGTATCACATTGTGGCAATGACAATTTTCAAGATCAACACCACCTTTGAATAATTGACATCATTTAAATGTGGGTGAAGATCCACATCACATCCAATCACAACTTTTTCCTACTTCAAATCATATCATTTCCAAGAAAAAAGATAACAAGGAGTAAGCAAAGGCAGCCCAATCAGTAAGTGTAAACTGGAAAGATTGATGTTACTTCTAAACTACAAGGGGCTCACCAAAGTTAGTGTTTGAAGGATTAAGCTGATTTCAACTGGGGGAGTGTGGGTGAACCATTTGAACAAAAGGAATGGACAAGTTAGAGCCCACCATTGTATGCATTACAGGCAACAACCAGCATAGAGACCTAGGGAAAAAAAATCCTCCAACAAAGGCCTCCACAACATTCTTCGACAACCGATAACGTGACTACCTTGATGAGTGACTAAATCCTGGCCATAAGATATTCTCAATACTAAGGTTCCAAATTGAGAGCCTCATTAGCTAAATGAAACTTTCAAACTGTAACTTTCATCATGTCTTCTTTTGGTGAAATTATTGCTTGCCTAGTAGTTGCAAAGGTGATGTTTTAGCATTAAGTGATGATGGAGAGATATAAGGTGATTGTACTATGGATTCTTGTGGAAAGAAATGGTGGTTTGGAGGTGGGTCAGGGGTTGCCAAGACTAACTCTTTGTTTGGATACACAGAAATGGAAGGAAAGGGAGGGAAGGGAAAGGAAAGGGAACATATCCCCTTATTTGGATACATGGTTAGGGGAATGAAGGGGAAGGAGAAGGAAGGATCCATTTTTTGCCTCTCCTTTAATAAACACTATCCCTCCAAAAGTGGGGAGATTTGGAGGGAAAATAGAACTCCACTTTCTTCCTCCCCTTCTATCCACTTCCCTTTCTCACACTTCCTTTCCCATCTATGATGTTATCCAAACATAGTGTAAGAGACCACGGGTAGTAAACTGGTAACTAGGATAGTTGGATAAAAGAAGTGAAAGGCTGTAGTAACTAAGTTATTTATGTAGGTAATCAAGCTTGTTGGTGATTTTAACTATTAGTCAGGAAAGGGTGATATGCAAATGATTTTGTGCTAAGGCAACATCAAAACGAATGAAAAAAGAATTCAGATTCCAGCAGAGCCTAGACTATGTTGGATGGAATGATTAGGATCAATGGAAAGGGCAATGAGGGGGAAAAAAATTAAGGGGACAAGAGTCGAAAGGTACTGTTTGCATTTTTTTTCCAACCCCAGTGTAATGAAATTTCACTGTTGTAAAGAAGCAAGGAAAGACTACAAACAATATTTGATATCATAAACTCAAAATCAAATGACACACATACAAGCACACATACAGCCACTAAAAAGCAAGGGAAGATACAACACTCAGACTTTTAGTGGATCAATTACAAAAGGCCAACAATGAGTGTTGAACAAAAAGAAAAAACATAATACAATGAGAACCAAGAATTTTAGTGAAATAATCACAAAAGGCCAAGAATGAGTAGTGAAGAAAGAGGGAAACACGATCCAGTGTACTCAAGCCCTGATAGATTTCAACATTACTTGCAAACTATTAGGCCAAGGAAAAAAGTAGTTGCAGGAACTCACAATTTCAAATCATCTCCATTAAAAATTCGTTCCTTACTTTAAACAAGAAATTTTCATGAACCCCTACAGACCTACCGCCAAAAACCTAATTTCAACCTACAGGAATTGCACTTTGCATTTATGGTAGAACATGCTTGCATCAAATCCAGCACTCCTGATATCAGAATAAGACCTAACACTTTTCTCAGCAAAATCATTAAAAGCAATACTGTCTCACAATTCCACCGAATAATCATACTCTATCCAGTTCCGAATACGGCAGTCACGCTTTTAAATAAACTATTAAATGAACTATGGTTTATAAACTACAATCCCAACAAATAATCATACTCCATCCAGTTCCAAAAACGGCAGTCACACTTTTGAATAAACTATGGTTTATAATTTCTCATGCCCATGGCCAAAATATTATAATTTCAGAAGTAAATTGTTAGATTTGCATTATTACTTTGATGATGCTATCAAGTTCTACAATAAATATTGATAGAAAGTTAGACATAGACAACCACAATCCAACCTTGAGAATTGAGGGTGCCTTATATATAATAGGAAAGAGGTTTTAAGTTTTAAGAGACACTATCATAAAAAAGTCAAGACATTACACAAACTTCAAAGCTAGCACAAAAGTAACTTTTGCCACTAACACACTGAAGATCCATATTTGATAGATTTTTCTGTTTTCAATCAAACGTTGTGCTTATCTATATGATCTCAAAGGACTCACTAGGCCTTTGATATTGCAAATTACATAGTCTTGTCAAATTAGTTCCATTCAAAATTATTATCAAATTGGAGAAAGCTAATCAAATGAAAAATAGGAGGGACTGGCTACACTCTGTAATCAACTCCACAATTAAAGAATGTTTGTTCCGTCACAAATACCCTACATCCTCTTCTTTACTCATGCAGCAAAATACTCCCAAGAGGCCCCAAGTCTATCTAGGCATCTAACCAATCGCAAAACCCAACGATCTATATGGATTTAGTGCTTGTACTGCTCGATACCTACTTGAAGCATTTTACGTTTTCAATCTCAATAAAACCTTCCATTCAAAAAGCTAAAAGCCACTACTTAAATAAAAGATTCAGAAAATGCACACTTGTATCTCACAACACAACTCATGTTGGAGTGTCAACCTTATTATATTAATTTGTGACCCTAAGGCAGATTGCAGATTTGCAAAGAAGTAGGAATCCTATGACAACAAAAACAGTTTTGAGAGAGGAACTCACGATCTGAACCAAAGGATACAGGCATGCCAACAACAACGCCATATCTTGGAATAGAAGGGTCCTGATTACCCAAGAATGCATACAAGTATTGTTTCCTCTTCTCCGCCCTCACCCCAACGTATCACACATAATAAGCTGCATATTTGAACGAATTATTTTTCAAAGCATATAATGAATTGGAAAAACGATAGCTTTTTTTAATTGAAGGACAGCATTGTAGTGAATAATCGCCTAATTTATAATTGGGTAATAGAAAAAGGGTTTATATTTTGCAATGAAAAAAAAACTCGATCAAAGAAAACGTATACTTAAATACTAAATGATAACCAACCACGCACATATAGTCAAAAATGCAAATATTCTGAATGCAGCTCTTCTTTCATAAAAGAATGAATTAAATGTTTGCACGCCAAAACTAACCTTCAACATCAAATGCTATGAGTTGATGCAATGGCCGACTTTATGCTCAGTCGGAACCAGAATGTGACGCACATGATGTTTGCGTCCTATTGTCATTCAACTGATTCTGTTCTGGAGACACAACAGACACAGTCCCTTGTTGAGTACCAGGGTCTCGAGTTTGACTACTCCCAGAACTGTCAGGTACAGAATCATTGCTGGATCCCTCATTGTCTTTAGTTTCCATACGCTCCATCATTCGGGACACAGTAGCTATTCCAGCATTGACTTCTCGCCTTACTTCAGAACCAATGTCAGACATAGGAGAGTTGCGTGAAAACCATCTTTCCTTCCAGCCTCTTGTGCTCTTGGATATAGACTCTTTGTACCTTTTCACAAGACAAAATATTTTCAGGAAAATAAACATAAACAAAGCAAGTAGCACCGGAGATATTTACCATAATCATTAAAATTGCAAATAAGCAAAAAAGCTCATATGAATTATTAATTTTTAATACCTTGTAGACACTGCATTAAGCCGAGACTTCAAAGCTTCTGAGAACGATTGAAGATCAGATGGACCTGCTCGATCTTGATTTCTTGGAGAAGATTGACCAGGAGACCTCCTAAAACAATTTTAAAATGAAGAAAAAATCTATCAAAAAGAAGCAATAGGATTTTTTTTTCATTTTATATACATGTTGTGTGTGGGTGAGTGGGTGGGGGTGAGGGTTTTTCTAATACTGGGGAGTTTGCAGAACTAACCCATTGTCTGAAGGTGACGCATGACCAGCTGTGACGGCACTAGTTCCGGAGGCAGAAACCATGTCTGTTTGGGTTGAGTAATTCGGTGAAGATAGATGAGGCGATGTTTCTTCCCCAATTCTGAGCAAGGAAGGTGTAACAGCTGAGCCGGCTTGAGTATGCTCAGCCTGGGCTCCTTCAGGACCACCCTGGGCATTAGGATTACCAGAGAACACCATAAACTGTTGTCGGCCTTGAGCAGATGATCTGCCCCGATGGCCTTCTCTTCTAGCAAAATGGCGCGCTCGGCCCATTGCAGCAGCAGCAGCTAAATGCTGGATTATGCGCTCCTCCAGTTCAGCATCATTAACACCAACTGGCAGCTGTTATACACATAAGAAGGGTGAAGATAAGTACAATAAAATTGTCATCCCGGAAGAGAAATGCCAATAAAATCCGTTCACTGACATGCTGTATCTCGAAGTTCCCCAGCGCTGGATGGTGAAATATTGCTGCATTTCTCGGTGGGTTAAGCCTGAGGTTTCTCTCCTGCACTACACCATCTAATAGTTCTTGGCTGCAAAGAGTCAAAACAAAGGCAGTAAGTATCTTTTGATTCACTACAAACACAATAAGACAGAGAGATCATAAAGCACAGTGAAGACCTCGTAGGGTCCTTCAAACTGATAGGCTGCCAACACATTGGGCACTGAGAACTCCTCTGGCACCTGCAGCAAGGTATACACAAAACTTAGAATACATGACCGCACTACGTGTTCTTTGTAGCAACCACTTGAAACAACCCAAAAGCAATTTCCATCTGTGAATGAACTCTAACTACTTGCATACTCAACTTAAGAGGATACATGTACCACAATAAGTTATGCAAGCAACCAAATTTAAAAAACGGTACACTTACAAAGACAGATGTCATAAAATTTCCTCAAATCCTCAATCATCATATTAATTGTTTCTAAAACTACAAATGGATTCTTATTTGAAAAAATGTCAAGTCTTACTCGCATCCAAGAAAAAGTATATCCCTCTTACAGCAATGGAGTTACAGAAGCATAGAGAGTAGAAAGGATTTCACAGATGTGTACTTCGCAATCTTGGGACCCCCAATTAGCACAAGACTAGTCGCAGATAGTATCACAGAAAATCTATTGAAAATGACACATAATTTAACAACTTCTTTCATACTTTAATTCTTCATAAAGCTATTTCAGTGTGACCTCTTGACATCACTTGTAACAGCCAAACAGCTATACTCCTAATCTCATCCCAAATGACTTAAGGTGATCAATGATAATCTTGTTAGCCACCATACTACCCGCACAACAGTTTGACACACTCAACTTTCCAATTTGTAATTTTTCTTTTGTCTTCACTACCAACTTACCAAGAAACACAGGCTTTTTCTGATAAATTCTAGAAGAGTGAAAAAATAGCTACTACTTAAATAGCTAATGTCGTACCCTCATAAGTTCATAGCATGCCATTGTTTCAATCTAGTCATCACATTCACAAAGTGGAGCTTAAAAATCACTACTGATGATACAAACACGATCGTGTAGAAAAATGTGAGCTCAATTACCATTCAAGTATGCACTGGAGATGAAATTCATGCTTACATCCCGTTACCTGCAAAAACATAGATTCACAATTCAGCTGCCAACATTCAGCAGGTCTCAATTCAAGAAATAAGCAGACATTAAAGATAAGCACAATGTATTACCGTCGAAGGATCGCTATCGCAAAACTCCTCGAGGCAAATACTACAAGCATCATCACAAGCCTCCTGAATACCGCCTTCGACAAACGCAGCAGCCGAAGTTAATTTCGCCTCCTCCAACTTCTTGCTATCCTCCATAATTGGAGCCTATATTACAAAAACCCCCCAAAATAACCTCATTTCATCATCAAACACCACAAAATTCCAAAATTATCCTATCAAAAATCACAAAACCTTAAAAAAAATCATAAAACCACAATTTTCAACTATAATCAATCAACATAAAACAAGAGTCAACTCAAATTATCATCAAGTAAACACAAGTCAATTCGAATGATCAAATTCAAATATACGACAACAAAAACAGCAATTAAAACTCAAAAACAACAAATTCAACCTAAAATTAACTCATAAAACCTAAAATTTGAAGTAAAAAGCAACAAATTAAACGAATTGAAAAGGTTTACCTCCATATGATTAATTCAGTGGTGATAAATTACAGCAAGATAATCAATTGAACAAGTTTTGATTGAAATCAAAAGGATAGATCGAACGTCAATTGAAAAAGGGGGAAAAAGGAGAAACCCTAGAGAGAGAAAGAGAGGAAAATTGAAGAGAGAATATGGTGAGGATGAATAGTGGACAAAGAAAGAGAGAAGACTAGTCTACTTTAAGTTCATTCATTTTTTTTCCTTCTCATTCTATTCTTGCTTTTGTCAATCTTTTAATCATATTTAAATACGGAGTATGGACTATGTATCATTTGGAGATAATCTCCTAAATCATTTTGATATAAATAAATAGAAAATTACATGACATTTAAATAGAAAATTTTATTACCACAAAACCTCTTGAAGTTCATATAAAAAGACGATTTTACCCTTGAACTTTTAACATATTACCTCAAAAGGTCATTATGATATGCAATTTTATATATCACTATGATTTACCGGTCATCCCTCGTACCATTTCTCGTGTCAGACGGATTGAAAGTGTAACTTAAATCAAGAATTATTTCGATACATTTAACATTTTAATCCGATTAGTTAATACTCTCTAGTTATAATGGTAACTTTGTGGTGAAAAGTTATAGATTTTACGGAGTATTTGTAAGATTTTATGTTGTGGTTTTGTTGATATTGTACAGAGTATAAGAGATTGTTGATCTTTAAACTCATTTAAATTTATATTAGTTCAATCAATAACCTTTAAATCTTCTATTTTATATTTTTATTGCAATTGAAAATAACTATACATTATATTGTCTATGTATTTTTAATTGCAACAAATAAAAACATTTTTATAAAAGATAAAATAATTCTTTATTACAATTAAAAAAACGGAGATAGTTAATGCTAAATTATGCGGTGACTGTGGGGACCTTAGCTTGGTCATTCACTAAGCTTGTTCCACGCGGCAAATTTGTTTGGTGTAACAATCATGGAATTATTTGATATGTCAAGTTTGATGGGTGGTTTATATTGCTAATTAAATGTGCATATGGTACATTCCTTCATTTGAACAATGATGACTGACATCTTTTGCCCTAATTGGTTTCCCGTGATGTTATAGTTTTTGGTATATTCCATAGTGGTTTTTTATTTTAAATTCAAACCAAGCATTTAATCATCTATCCAAGAGGTCCAATATTTTGATGCTCACGTTTATATACTAAGAAAATAATACAGTGTACATACAAACTAATGATGACTTGTGAAATTACTTATCTAGATATTGGATAAGCATGTTGAATATAAATAGTGTATTTTTTAAAGAATAACAAAACAGTGTTGTACTCCGTATGTCAAATAAATATCAATTTGCAAATAAATAGGATATAGTAAATATGATTAAACTTAATTTAAACTTAGTGGCACACGTTACAGTGATTTGGATCTTATAATAACTTATCCGAACAAAAAACCTATTTAGAATTATTTGAGCTAAAACTTAGGTTGGTAGCGAAGGAGAGAAATTAAAGTTAGTTATGTGTTACCCCTTTACTACACTTGACATAGTCACGTGTCATCCCCTTACTACACTTGTCATAGCACCACATAAAAAATTGATTCAACAAAAGAGAAAAAATAAGGCGAAATCGATATTCTAAATTTCCAACCCGTCGACCAACTTGCTTGATTGTTATAGCAAATACAACTTTAAATAGATATGTAATTTACAAATAATTGTCTCTTCGTATATGCACTAATAACAATCTCGAACTTCTCTTAATTAACATTCCTTTTTAATAAAATCGTTTATATAATATTTCATCATCCAACAATCAAACAAGTAAGCCCGCTAGAGAAAACAATTGCCACTATCAATCTATCATACCATTTTAATTTATCTCATGTATATTTGTAGTAACTCTAAACATCGTTGGCCGAAAACCACGTAGTAGCTCATAATACAAAACATGTTATGATGTCCATTTCTCAAGATTCTAGTGAATATACTAGGCAAACTCATAAATAACTATGGAGTACTTCGATTTTGTTGAGAATAACCAGGTCCGACGCTTGGTCCGCACGAGGTGTACGATCGCACAAGGCCTCGTAATTTCAAGGGCCTCATATTATTAGATATATATTATTTGTACTAGATGTTACAATGAAAGTATTACTTGGCTTTGTAGTATGAGGAGTTGGTTAATTACCCAAGAACCTGGGTTCGATTCTTGCTCCATGTGTTTTTTTTTATTTTTGTCATATTTTTTAGCTATTAAAGGATTTCTTTTCCTCTTCTTCTCCTTTCTCTCACTTCTAAATCACGTTTCAAGTGAATATGTGTGTGTTTTCGTGTTTTTATGTCTTTATGTACGGAATTTGTCTAATTAATAAAATAATTATTTTTTTATAAAAAAAGTAAAATTTAGATTCAAGGGCATCTTGTATTAAAATTTTTGAACAGGGCCTCCAAAACCTCAGCCCCGGCCCTGAGAATAACGTGTTGTAGCTAGAAGAGAAAATGAACAGTATAATAGTGAATGCTCCATGCATTAATAATTCACAAACATCAATGAAGTTACTATCTATTGAGGTATATCTAGTTTCTAAATGTTAGAAACTTAGTCGGTTTATATTAGAGGTGATCAACCTTAGCTCGGCCTGCAAGCCCGACTCGGCCCGGGCCGAAAAATGCGGGTTTTGGGCAACGTATTTCTGGCCCGGCCCGATTTTTGCAACTTTCCCGCTGGCTTTGGCGGCTTAAATATAAGAAGTTTAGTTGATTTTTTAGGCCCGGCCCGAAAATCCCGCCAAACCCGGTCTAAAATTCCGGGCTTTGGACAACAAAATTAGGTCTGGCCCGAGCCCGATTAACGGGCCTTCTTTAATGCAACAAACCCGGCCCGGCCCATGATCACCTCTAGTTTATATCATGCTATTTTGGGAAACTTTCATTTTTGTAACAATATTTCTATTTTTTTTTATTATTTCCCAAAAAACCTAAAATATTATGTTATAAACAAACTATTTAGAAACTAGAAATTTCCCCTATCTATACATAGTGCATTCGTAGTATATATGTTGTTCGTAATGTAATTTTAACACCTCAATATCAAATACAATCAAAACTCTCTTAGTATAAAATTTTATTCAAACAATCTCTCAGTAATTAATACTTTATTTGTGCTAATTTTAAGTTACTAGTTTTATTTAGAACAAATAACCTCTCGATAATTAGTTCTTTATTTGCATCACATGAAATTTTAGTATAATTAATTTATACGACTTTGCACTTTTGGCATAAAATAACCATGTATCTTGTTGGTATTGACTTATAAAAAAAATCATAAACCACATATTGAAAGTAACAATTATTTTCAAATAATTGGAATAGTTGAGAGCAAGGTCAGGCAAAAGCCAATCGAATAAAAGTTGAAATTTTGAAACAATTATATGAGAGAACTTTTTGACGAGCTAAAAGAATAAAGAATACTTACATCCCTCCTACAACCTTATTATTTGTATTGGAATCA
This sequence comes from Suaeda aralocaspica, assembly GCA_016808085.1. Lineage (NCBI taxonomy): Eukaryota > Viridiplantae > Streptophyta > Magnoliopsida > Caryophyllales > Amaranthaceae > Suaeda > Suaeda aralocaspica. The sequence goes on along the minus strand of PYUH01000120.1, from coordinate 6,165,532 downwards.
TAAGTGTCATCAAGCGAGTTAATGCATAGTGAATAATGATCATATATTGAAAGGAAAGCCATTCATTCAAATCAAAAGTCTAGAGGGATAAATGAATTACTATAAATTCATATTGATGTAGCTCATTTGAGACAATTCGTGTATAACGCGGTTATTGTTATATAGAACACAAACATCATTTACAAATATTAAAACATAACTACAAATTTACAAGTGACTATTATGAGTCAACAAATTATTGCATTGAGAAGCATTGTACTTCTCATGCATTATCTATACATACCCAAATTGATCTTTAATTGGCCTTGTTGATTGTCCAACCTTCCAATAATCACATTATGCTCATTATTTATGTGATTTCAAATTGTACTAAACTCTATAGTGGGAAACTTGAGTTGTCAACTTGTCATACATTCATACTACTATACAATTATACAAGATGCAAGTGTATCACAAATGCACAATAAACATAAAAATATATAATGTAATGATTCATTCAACTTGACTAAAAATCTACAATACCATTATGTTATTAGTGGTGGTTGATTTGGTTTGTAGTAGAGGAAAGAAGATGGTTGAAAATGAAACCATTAATAAAGTTAGAAAAAACCAAATTACATGGAGAAGTTCTTTAGTTGGACATGTTCTGTTCCCTACCGGCCCATGAATTTGGAAATTCTGGGCCCTCCGGCGGGCCTGAACTTATGGAAGTACATTTACATATGGACTATATCGTCCATCATAACAACTCTTCTCAATCATTCAACCCCATGAAATCATTTATCAAGCCATATTCTAATATTGTTTTGATGTGTCAAACTAAATAAGGTGAGTCAAGGTGAATTACAGAATATTAAATTGAATAAAGTTGAATTGAAATTAAAAAAATCGGTGCATATGTTTTAAATAATCGAGCCTTATAGATATGTTACTATTTCATTGAAATGAGAAGAGAGAATGAGAGATGAATACTCAAAATTACACTTAACCTAATACCTAAAGACCTAAAACACGTATATTAATATGAAACAAAAAAAAATTGTTAGTTTCCGCTAGACAAGGTGTATAGATTTTCTAATTTCCATGTGTTGTTTTCAAAGGGGTGTATAACATTTTATCTATAAGCAAAGTAACCCTCCTTACCATAAAAAATCATCTACTTACCTAGGTAAAGAAAATCATGTATTCCTTTCTCCTATCTCCCTTATGCTCTCCTCTCATCTACCCTCGCCTCTCTTCATTATCCTTTATACCATTTACACTTACATACAACCACGCAAGAAATAACCAAATTTTAACTTACTTTTATAAACAACTACCATGATCTTTTATTAAGAGTGATTTTTTTTTACTTCATCAAACGGAATCGTTATCACAAGAACCATATTCTCTTTTGTTAACAACACAAAATTGACAATAAACAAATCATTTGACAAGTTGACATGTTATATTTTATAAGAATATATTGTTATTCTAACTTTCTAAGGGGATGGTCGAATTGATAATTTCACTTTCACTTGCCTAGTTTCCCTTCGAATAAAAGAAATTAGAATTTATTCTCTACAATCAACTACGATTGAATGCTTATCAAAGTTATTAGATATCAACGTTGTGTGCAAGTCAAGCCTATAAACATCTAATAAAATAGTTTATTTTACATTTTAAGTAATTTTAGCACGTTGTAAGAGTTGCATTGTATCATCTACTTGTTGAAGGGTCATGCTAAGATTAGTCAAGAATCCAGTATATAGCCACCAATCACAAATTAGTCAACAGTATTTGATAAGGAATTTAAGGTTAGGAATCCAGAATCATGCGATCAATAAAGTATTTGACATTTATCCTATTTTTAGGCCCAGCCCAATACGCCACGTGGTATAAAGGTCCAAGCCCTATCTCACCTTTACATTTTTTTTAATCTAAATGAGAAAGGAATTAAATCATATAACCTTTTTAATTAGAGTTTCAACTACTACTTCACTAATATAATACGGAGGTGGTAAATCATCCAACTCAAAACCGACATTTAAATCTATCCTCATATGGACTAATGTATTAAGGTTTTCTTATAATATACTCCAGAAAATAAAAAAAGTTTGGGAAGTGTAACACTTGAGTATGTGTTCAAAGATGCAATTGAATTGTAACATTCCTTTTTGTGCAGTTGTGCACTTTGTTTGTTGCAACAAAATAGGTGAGAAAACGGAGCAATATACAATTTAGGAGAAAGACATTCAACACAAAAAATAACAATAATAGTAGTAGCTAAATTGACCAAATCATCTACTTGATTACTCGTATATATCTACCCTATTTACAATTCATAATTTCTATATCTCTACCAATGCCAATCTAGGTATATCAATTATCAGTGTTCGATTTTTCATTAATGCTTGTAATTTGCAATTCATTTTAACCACAAAACCTTAAAATATAAGTGAACTAAAACTCCATACATAGAAGTTATGACCAAAAGAGTAACATTTATGGCCAAGATTAATTTCATATAATGGCCATAACTCCATAAGTAGACCCATGACCATTAATCTACTGTGGTATATTCTAAACATGGTCACAATATACACTATGTAGTACTTTGACACTAAAAATGTAAGTGTTTACTCAAAACTTGTCGTGATATGAACATATATGGAAACCTTTAGTTAACAAAAACACCGCTACCTACTATAATAGATCGATATTTATTAACACATCACAAAAAGCCTTAAAACCTCAAATTTAGAAAATACTAGGATAAGTGGATAACCCAAGTTAAAAATAAGCACACTCAAACACATAATAATACTATGTTTAATATAGAAATTGGAGAGCAAAATGCATTACATTATATCACAATTAAATCATTATTCAAGCATATTTGGCATTTGCAAACAAACAAAAAAAAAAAAAAAACCAAAGTCTTACTTCACATGTATATCCAAGTATCTACACAAATGAACAAATGTAATGGTGCATCAACCTAACCTTACGGTATGGGCGAGCTTACCTCAATCCAATCATCACCCAAATTCCCAATCCCCACAAAAACCTTCCAAATTCGAATAACACTAAACACATCTATACAAAGATGGTCAAAAAGGTGTGTTCCGAGCCTCCGACTGCAACATTCGATTACATACACCTTAGTAACCATTAATTTCCGCAAGAGTCATCGTTCCGTATTCATATCCCACCCGTACCTTATAATCATACGATTGACGAGTCCAATTCCAATAATAATAATAACAATGATTTATCATAATCAAATTATTCCTTAATTTCAATACCATCATCATTATTATCGTTATTATTATGATTATCATGATCAATTCTTTGAGAAGGGCTTCTCCAAAACCCAGAATTACTAAACCGGTCCCACATTTTCCTATCCAACTCAACCGCTGACCCATCAATCGAAACTTTAATCATCTCAACTTCCTTCCAATCAACATCTGACACCTCATCAACATAATTTCCCTTACTATACACCTCACCTACACTATATCCCTCCTCTTCTTTCACCTTCTCCAAAACCCCTTTCCCTTTCCTCTTTTTCGACACCATTTTTTGACGCTTTTTTCTCCAAATTTTTCGACACAAATTTACCGGCACTTTATAAACCGCCAACATTATAACCTCTAATAAAACACATGGACAACAACATGAAACCACCACGCAATTCGCCGCTGTTCCTCCGGCGACTTCTCCGACGTTCGACGACGACTTTCTCATCTTTTTTACCGGCGTTTGGGTTTTTGTTCCGGTTTCCGGTTGTTTTCGGTTTGCTGACGCCATTGGTGTTGATCGAATTACGATTTTACCCCTCATTCGCAAAGCGACAATGAAAAATAATGAAATATCGTGATTATAAATCTATAATCTTGATTTTTCTTTATATTTAGTGGACTAAATTTTGAGTAAAATTTCGTAAATTCATTATTTAAAAAAGAATTAATTCCCCACGAAAAAAAAAGAGAGGAAAATAAAAAGGAGAGAGAAGAATTTGTATTTGTATGGTGTGAAGATGTGAAATTTCGAATGAACGTGAATATATTATTTATTTTTTATTGTTAATATATAATATAATATGATGGAAGTTATTTTATTTTGTTGATAAATTAAAAAATTAAAAAAAAAAAAGGAAAAGAAAAAAAAATTGAGAATGGTAGTTATATTGATTTGATTGAAGTGGGGAATTAATTTTTTGATTAGGAGGTAATAAAAATGGTTTTTGCTTTGACTTAAGGGAAATTTNCTCACCTTTACATTTTTTTTAATCTAAATGAGAAAGGAATTAAATCATATAACCTTTTTAATTAGAGTTTCAACTACTACTTCACTAATATAATACGGAGGTGGTAAATCATCCAACTCAAAACCGACATTTAAATCTATCCTCATATGGACTAATGTATTAAGGTTTTCTTATAATATACTCCAGAAAATAAAAAAAGTTTGGGAAGTGTAACACTTGAGTATGTGTTCAAAGATGCAATTGAATTGTAACATTCCTTTTTGTGCAGTTGTGCACTTTGTTTGTTGCAACAAAATAGGTGAGAAAACGGAGCAATATACAATTTAGGAGAAAGACATTCAACACAAAAAATAACAATAATAGTAGTAGCTAAATTGACCAAATCATCTACTTGATTACTCGTATATATCTACCCTATTTACAATTCATAATTTCTATATCTCTACCAATGCCAATCTAGGTATATCAATTATCAGTGTTCGATTTTTCATTAATGCTTGTAATTTGCAATTCATTTTAACCACAAAACCTTAAAATATAAGTGAACTAAAACTCCATACATAGAAGTTATGACCAAAAGAGTAACATTTATGGCCAAGATTAATTTCATATAATGGCCATAACTCCATAAGTAGACCCATGACCATTAATCTACTGTGGTATATTCTAAACATGGTCACAATATACACTATGTAGTACTTTGACACTAAAAATGTAAGTGTTTACTCAAAACTTGTCGTGATATGAACATATATGGAAACCTTTAGTTAACAAAAACACCGCTACCTACTATAATAGATCGATATTTATTAACACATCACAAAAAGCCTTAAAACCTCAAATTTAGAAAATACTAGGATAAGTGGATAACCCAAGTTAAAAATAAGCACACTCAAACACATAATAATACTATGTTTAATATAGAAATTGGAGAGCAAAATGCATTACATTATATCACAATTAAATCATTATTCAAGCATATTTGGCATTTGCAAACAAACAAAAAAAAAAAAAAAACCAAAGTCTTACTTCACATGTATATCCAAGTATCTACACAAATGAACAAATGTAATGGTGCATCAACCTAACCTTACGGTATGGGCGAGCTTACCTCAATCCAATCATCACCCAAATTCCCAATCCCCACAAAAACCTTCCAAATTCGAATAACACTAAACACATCTATACAAAGATGGTCAAAAAGGTGTGTTCCGAGCCTCCGACTGCAACATTCGATTACATACACCTTAGTAACCATTAATTTCCGCAAGAGTCATCGTTCCGTATTCATATCCCACCCGTACCTTATAATCATACGATTGACGAGTCCAATTCCAATAATAATAATAACAATGATTTATCATAATCAAATTATTCCTTAATTTCAATACCATCATCATTATTATCGTTATTATTATGATTATCATGATCAATTCTTTGAGAAGGGCTTCTCCAAAACCCAGAATTACTAAACCGGTCCCACATTTTCCTATCCAACTCAACCGCTGACCCATCAATCGAAACTTTAATCATCTCAACTTCCTTCCAATCAACATCTGACACCTCATCAACATAATTTCCCTTACTATACACCTCACCTACACTATATCCCTCCTCTTCTTTCACCTTCTCCAAAACCCCTTTCCCTTTCCTCTTTTTCGACACCATTTTTTGACGCTTTTTTCTCCAAATTTTTCGACACAAATTTACCGGCACTTTATAAACCGCCAACATTATAACCTCTAATAAAACACATGGACAACAACATGAAACCACCACGCAATTCGCCGCTGTTCCTCCGGCGACTTCTCCGACGTTCGACGACGACTTTCTCATCTTTTTTACCGGCGTTTGGGTTTTTGTTCCGGTTTCCGGTTGTTTTCGGTTTGCTGACGCCATTGGTGTTGATCGAATTACGATTTTACCCCTCATTCGCAAAGCGACAATGAAAAATAATGAAATATCGTGATTATAAATCTATAATCTTGATTTTTCTTTATATTTAGTGGACTAAATTTTGAGTAAAATTTCGTAAATTCATTATTTAAAAAAGAATTAATTCCCCACGAAAAAAAAAGAGAGGAAAATAAAAAGGAGAGAGAAGAATTTGTATTTGTATGGTGTGAAGATGTGAAATTTCGAATGAACGTGAATATATTATTTATTTTTTATTGTTAATATATAATATAATATGATGGAAGTTATTTTATTTTGTTGATAAATTAAAAAATTAAAAAAAAAAAAGGAAAAGAAAAAAAAATTGAGAATGGTAGTTATATTGATTTGATTGAAGTGGGGAATTAATTTTTTGATTAGGAGGTAATAAAAATGGTTTTTGCTTTGACTTAAGGGAAATTTTTTTTTTTTTTTTTTTTTATGGTAGCGAATAAAAGGGTGACGTGTGGAGGAGAAACGGTTAACATCCGTTGTTGTGTTGGAGGTTTATTTGAGGGATATAGTGGAGAAGAACAGTTCAACTTACAGCTGTTATAAGTTTTTATTCAAGTTAATTTTCCCGGGGAAGTGATTAATTGAATATTGTGTTAAGATTGTCATCAATTCACCATATGGTGATCAAACCAGAGTTGGAAGTCTATTTCATAAATTAATGGTTTGGGGCTTCGAGTTAATAGGTCCTCGAAAATTTGTGTGTTTTGATTTTTGCCTTGGCTCGAACTAATTTAAGCTCATTTTATTATTTGGGGCAAGTGTCGAAAGATATGTCTAATCCACCTCGTAAGTCAAAACGTATGAGTGGAAAATTTTCAAGGATCTATTTAGCCCTAACCATTAACAAGACCAAGATTTTGGATGACCTAAATGCAAGGGTTGAAAAAACAAAATGTCAAGCTCGCACTTTTTGCAAACACATTGCAAAGAATTAAGTTTGGGGATGGTTATGGGTTTAGGACCCGGCCCCAGACCCTATGGAGCCGCCCCATGTATAAGGGTTTTGGGTATAATTTATTGAGACCTAATGAATCCGCGGCGAGGTCTAGGGTTAACAAAATGGCCCTAGGTCTGGATCTCAACATTTTGGACCCAGACCTACTCCAGACCCGCCTCATGGACCTATTAATTTTTTTTCTCAATAATCTGATTTATTCGAACTCATTTTGGTTTAGGCTAATTTAATCTTATCTCGTAAATGTACTGAGATTTGAAATTGTATTCAACAAATAAGTTCATTAGTATAATATGATATAATTTTGTAGCAATAACTACTTAGACTCATTCATAGACCCACCAGACCCATAGGGTCTGGGTAAGGGTCCAGATTTTTTAGACCCATTGGATATGAGGCGCATCAGGATCCATAAACCAAAATCAGGGTCTAGGACTGGGTCCAGTCAGACTTGCCCCATGAGTCCATGACCATCCCTAATTAAGGTTGGTCACGTTTATCAAGTATCAAGTGCACCGTATCCAACCGCCAACACTGTGAATTTGAGCAAAGCACTCAACAACATGGTTTTATAGGTGTAATTTTGCTTTGTAGCATAAATGAAATTTTTACCGTGATATAATTTTATATAGAGAGTTAGAGAGAGAAGAATTCGGAAAAATATAACGGCTCACGATTTATATTTTTATCCACACTAGACCAACCATCCTATTAAATTAATTAATTTCCTTTTCATTTAAATAATTATCAAGGAACATAAGTAAAATAGACAAATCATATTAAAATAAAAATCAGTTCTAACAATATTAGATACAAAACGTTGCATACTAAAATTTAGACAATTATATGTAGTGTTAGAGATAATACTTCGTAAATTAATACAAATGATATATAATAATGATTTCCTAGCAAGTTTTCTCGATTAAGAAAGTACAATAAGCAAGAGGTATGTGAATCTTCACATTATTAGTTACTTTAATTGATCAAACAATGCAAAATATAAAGTGATTACGTCAAGTCAATGCCAAAGTTTCAATTCATGATAATCCACGAGAGTGTGTGATTGTGTGATCTAAGGCACTTGAAAACATAATTACCAAACTCCTCCGTCTCTTTAGAATTGACTCTTGAGTTGGTTGTAAGTTTGTAACTCAAAACTTAATTAATCCGTGATATTATTGAAATTTATTACATGATGATGTCCATATCATATATTCATATGATTAATTAGCCATGTCCATATCATATGATTAGTACGTATTATTTCTATCAACCTATTAATTGAAGTCCATACGTTTATACCTCGTAGGGCTACTTTAACAATCAACCTTTACGCAATAGAGGAGCCATACAAAGCAAAATACTCCACAATATAGCTATAAAATAAGGAAATAAGCAAGCAATGATTGGATGATTGGGTTTTGAGTCATTAGAAATTTAGAGCCTCTTTACTTCAACTGAAAACAGTTGAAGTAAACTGTACTGATCGAATTGATTAGAGCTGAGCCGAATTAAAAGTTTTTAATGAAGGATTAATGAGTAGCAAAATAGAAGAAGAGTTGAACTGGACTGAATGGAGCTGAGCTGAACTGATTTTAAGTTGAAGTAAATAGACCCTTAGAATACTGCACTGTCCTTTGAACTTAGTTTTAGTTCAACAATTAAGTGATCAGAATATATATTGTTTGATTAAGTACTTTCAAATTTCTTCTAATCGATTGAATGTTCAAATGTATTGAATCCTAAACATCACAAAACTTAAACTAAAATTAGTGGGACATAAAATGAAGGAAACAATGCGATTAAATTTATTCTTGGACTCATCAACATTTGAACTTAATAGACATGTATTAGAGGACCAACTAAACCAAAAGTTTAAGTCGATAGTTGAAGCATCAGAATAGTTTATATATTGTATCACGCCCCTTCACATGAGAGCCCGTTGAGACATAAATGTGGATGCATCATGAGCCCTTCCTGTAGGGTTTTAGATGCACTTAGTGAAATTTCAACAATCAAATTCTTAACTTCTAAAATAGTATCATCATGCATCATAATTAAAAAGTCACATAATAGTTTAGTTTAAGCTTTTGAAGCATGAATTTCACGAATACTAGCACTATAAACACTGGAGCTGAGATTAGAGTCTCAAATGCTACTCCTCTATTCAGTCCACGGATACCGATTGATTTACCACCAATGCTAATTAGAACAAGATACAGATTGATCTACCACCAATGCTAATTAGAACAAGAAGAAAAACCTTCACAAGCATCCTCATAAAATCCCTAAATCCCTATTATTTTTACCAAGAGCTAATTAATATTCCATTTGAAAGATGGGTGGATGAGATTCGAACTCATGACCTTAGAGTCACGTTGGCGCTAATACCATATTAGAGAACCATCTCAACCAAAACCTTAAGTTTATGATTGAAACCCAAGAATAGTTTATATACTCTATCAATATGAAGTGAGTTGAATGAATCCAATCGAATTGAACCCTAAATCAAGTCCTTTTTAGATGCAGCAAAAGATTTGTTTTCATTATTCACACTTTTAGCTATTACCATCCTAGGCCATGCTTGATATTTGCTAGATGTGTCTTCAGCTAAACTTAGTTTCGTGCAGTTCAATTCAATATTGTTTAGCATTTGATGAGTCTACAATTCAATTTATTTGATGATAGTGCACTAGGGAGTGACAAGGAGCAGTTGTTTGGTTACTTAGGTATTTCCCCATGTTTAGATGATGAAGGTTTTTAGTGTAGAGTCACATATCTACACCCCATACCTCTATAATTCATCTCTATTGAGTATCAAACTCTACTTTGGCCTTGTTCTCCTTGATTTATTTTTACTTATTTTCAGCAAAAATAAGTCCAGTTCGACAAAAATAAGTTTTAATCCTTAATAAATCGTTAATGATTTCAGCAACAATAAGTTCAGCTAAGTAAAAATAAGTTTAATTCAACAAAAATAAGTTGACGAGAACAAGACCTTAGTTATCTAACCTGACAACTTTCGATCATGGTCTTTAATTCTTCGATGGTGCTTACATTTTTGATCACCATATTCTCTTGCAACTTAATAACTTGTCAAAGCAATAAAATTTTTCCAGTCATATTGTATCATTTCTTTAGTTTAAACTATTCTATTTCACTATCCCAATTTAGGGCCTGTTTACTTCAGCTTAAAATCAGTTCAATTCAGCTCAGTTCGGATCTTCTCTTATTTTACTATTCATTAAAAACTTTCAGTTCAGTTCAGTTATTTTCAGCTGAAGTAAACAGGCCCTTAATATTCACTCGCTTGATGCACTAGTATTTTTGACACTATAGAGAAATAAAAAAAAAAACAACTTCATGATGTGTATTTCTAGTAATTTAAGAAACAAGGTCGATTAAACATACAAGTGTAATTGTTTATTTGTCCAATCATTTACATATATTAGTACTATATGTCTATATGTGCAATTTCATGCTCTTTGACAACTCTTTGTTGAGATTTGCATTAAGCGTATTGAACTTAAGGTTTGAGATAGCCATAAATTAGGGCTTATTTACTTCAATTAAAAATAGTTAAATGAAATTGAATTGATTTTAAGCTGAAATAAACAAGCTCTTAATCGGATAAAAGGGTTTGTGCATATATTTTATGATAATATATAAATACTCCCTCGATCCGAATTTTTTTGGGAGGGTGAGAGGAGTGCACAAATAATACTCGCTTATAAGAAGTCCATAAATACATACCAAAAACCAAATAATACTCGCTTATAAGAAGTCCAGCAAAGAAATGGATTCATAATTTGCTCATATTCACTACAATCATTAGAGTTGGGAAACATGTCGTGTCGTTTCCGAGTCGTGTCATTTATATAAACAGGTTAAACCCTTTCAACCCTAACCCTACCTGTTTAATAAACATGTCGTGTCGTGCTCACCCGTTTACTTAAACGGGTTAATACTGTTGACCCAAACCCACTAATAACGGGTCGATTTCGTGTCGAGTTAGCGGGCACATCTTTTTTTACATACTATTGTATATAATAAGGTGGAATCGTATCGTGTCGAGTCAACCCGTTTAATTAAACAGATCAACACTCTCGACCAAAACCCGTTAATAACGAGTCGATTTCATGTCGAGTTATCGGGTCGTGTTAGTTTCTCCCACTTCTAACAATCATGACTTCATGAATTGCAGCATTAACTAGGAGACATAGGCACATTAGCGGCACATAGCACAATGGTGCAATAATACAAAATCTCTGACATTATTAACATACAAAACTATAATAAAAACAAAACCCACGTCAGAAATTATTAAACCACAACCAATAATCCAAAAAATACCAAATTTCCAATATTCATATTCACAAATCACAATTTGTATTATACAAAAGATGCTTAATTTGCACCATTCAAACCCCCCACCTTAAATTCATATACACGCTACCACACCATAACACTGCCCGCTACACAGCAGCACTCTTTCCACTCTCAAAATTAACAACTCCGTTGAGAAAAACTACGCCAAAACCCAGCACTACGAAACTGGTCCCACATCTTCAAATCCAAATCAACGGTCGATTTTTCACAATCATAAGAAACCTTAATTATTTCCAACATACTTTCGTCAAACTCACGCGCCTCGTACCCTCTTCCTGCCTCATAGTACACCTCACTACCACTGAATAATAACTCCCTCTTACTATTACTAATATCATTTTTTTTATTTTTTTTCCTTTTTATAATCTTCGAAGATCGAATCCGACGGATGATACTGGATGGTATTCGATAAACGGCTAGGATTAAAAACTCCACCACAACACATGGGCAGCAGCAACATACTAGAAAACAATTCGCTGTCGTTTTACCGGCGATTTCTGCTGCGACTTTGTTTTTTGACAGTTTCTTTGGTGATGACGGCGTTTGTGTTCCGTTAAGTAGGGGTTGGTGACGGTGTGTTGGTGCCGTTACGGTTGATCTAATTACGATTTGACCAGTCATAATTGACTGAATTATTTTTTTTTTTGAAAGAAATAATGGAATTTAAAATTTGAATAAATAATGATGAATTTTGAGAGAAATTTTTAAGAATGTTGAGAGAAAAAAAAAAAATGAGGATAGAGAAGATGGAGGTGGAGGTATATATATAGACGGCTTTACTTATTCTTATCACTGATTTTTTTTTAATTTTTAATTGGTGAAAAAAATTAAATATGGATAATAAAAAGGGGGTTGTTGCTTTCGGTTACTAATAGCTACTTTAGCAGCGCCGCGGATTCACTAATTACTGTTGTAGATATTTTTAAGAGTAAAAATATTCCATGGTTCAGGTTTACCTGAAAATCAAGTGGACTCTTTTTTTACTTTTTTTTTAATGTAGTTATTTTTTTTTTTATCGTATCTATACTACTCGCTATTTATTAAATCGGCTGTTAACGAGTCGATACGCTCGTGAATATGATTGGTCGAGTTTGAACAAATTTTTCAAGGTCGATTAATAAACAAGCTTTATTCGAACAACTTATTACCCGACTCGTCAGAGCTTATGAACAACTCGAAAACAGTTGAACTGAGCTGAGCTGAGCTGAACTGAACAGAAAGTTTTTTTATGAAGGATTAATGAATAGCAAAATAAGACAAGAGTTGAACTGAACTGAATAGATTTTAAGCTGAAGTAAACAGACCCTTATAGTTTGTTTGTAGCTCATACAAGCTCGATTTGTTTTAAGGTAGTATAGTTTAATTATTAACTTCAAACATAAATAAACTATATTAGATTTTATTCAATCTTAGATTTAATTATTTGAATAGTTTGGCATTGCATTAAACTTTTCACTTTTATAATGATTATATTTTCACTTTTACTATATATTTCGTTGCGTAAATTGTGTAAAGAGATGCTTACAAAATTAAAATATGTAGAAGACTCGTATATTTATAAGCTCGTTTACTCATAGGCTTGATTTGAGCTTCAACTTGAGCTCGAAAAATAAACGAGCTTAAACAAGTTGAGCTCCAACACTAAAAATTAAAACGAGCCAAGCTCGAACAACAATTTTGAAAGCTCGGTTATGCTCAAGTTCGACTCGAACTCAATTAATAATTATCAAGCCTAGCTCGAACAAGTTACTACTCGACTCGGCTCGTTGACAACTCTATAAATGGACAATCACTTAGTGAGTTTTTCTTCCAAAATTTTCCTTCTAAATGAATTAATTTGCAGAATTTTAGGATATAATCCCTCGTTCCCATAATGTTTTGTACACTTCCCCCATTCACTTGGACACTCCATACTGTTTTGTGCATTATGTTTTATTTCATTTTGAGACATATTTTTACTACTTTGTATTTATTAAATCGGCTCTCACTCTTGAATTTTTCTTTATAAAATTCCCACCTAGATGAATTAACTTCCAAAATTTTATACACTCCCTCCGTCCCACAATATTTTGTGCATTTTCTTCATTCGGACATTTCTTATTGTTTTGTGCATTGTGCTTTATACCATTTTACGACATGTTTTTACTACACATTAATAAATCAGGCTTACTAAAGGGCTCAAAATTTTCCAATTTATACACCATCTCTCTGGTCTATTTTTGCCTTTTCACCCCAGTTATAGACACAAGTATAAATATTTGCAGTTGTGGCTTGAAAATACTAAAAAAAAACACATGTCGTAAGTAATTCAGAGCCTGTTTACTTCAGTTTGAAATCAGTTCAGTTCAGCTCAACTCCATTCAATTCAGTTCAACTCTTCTTTTATTTTGCTAATTTATTTGTTCATATATATATATAGATTATTTTGTTCATAATATTTTTTTTCTTCATACTTCCTAATATAATTGTTCATAATATTATCATTATTTTGTACTTGGATTTATATTTTGTTCATAATTAATGTGCATTAACAGTTTAGTATTATTTTATACTTGACTTTATCTTATTCATAATGTTATTAGTGTGTTAATAATATATTTTTGAAATATTAATTTTTTTCTCCATATATATATATATATATATTTATTTATTAGTTTATAATTTTCGAGAAAAAAAATATTATGAAACTATCATTCAGGAAATGAAACAAAAATATAAGTGAAATTTCATTCACAAAAATATTATTATACCACATATGTAGATATTACCATTCACAGAATTATGAAATATATTACTGATTTTATTTCATAACATATAAACTATCGATAACGATTTTTTTTGTTTATTAATTATTAGTGGATTCATTTCAAAATTATTACTATGTCATTACTCCATAATTAAAAATGATTAATATTTTATTGTTAAAAATCAATAGTCACTCCATAAAAAACATAGTCAAAAATCAATAATCATAATCAAAAATCAATAATCAATAATTAAAAATCATTAATCCAAAATGAAAACTTTAAATTCAGCTCAACTCTAATCAGTTCAGTTTAGTTGGCCCGAAGGACCGGGGGAGTAGCTCGAATTGTCACATGATTTTTTTTTCCTTAACTCTCCCACTCCATTACCCACTCGTATCTCTACCTCCACCACAACATTGTCATCTAGGTTGTACGGACACACCTTCGATCTGTCGTACCTCGTTTTCGACACTGACACATGTTGGACACACGTCTCCATATTGACATAATTGATTAAGCTCACTCAAGTACCCTATAGCTTTTGAGTTATTTTTTCCGCTTTAATTGCTTATGTCTTTTAGGTTTTTAATAACTGTTACGTTGAATAATTGTATTATCATTACCAAATTTAATATTTACCTCTATGTTAAATTGAAAATTATGTAGAAATTTTTATATTCTCTTATTTTGTTTTCTTTCACGTGTGCCTGTATCCTTAGTTTTTTCAATGACTACCCATTTTGTGTCAATACCTGTACTGGTGTTCGTTTTTGTGCAACCTATACTGCCATCACCCACAGTCCCAAACCAAAACATCAATATTACCAATTTCAGTTACTCCCTTTGTTTTTTTTTGCTACATTCACCTTTTTCATATCTTCTAAGACGCAACTTATAAAATTAATATTTTGAGTTTATATTTTCGGAGAATATAAATTGAAACGAATCAAACAAGATACCATATGACTATATATTTTTTTACGCATTTATCATCAAAGTGAGTTAAAATCTATATAATATATTAAAAGACGTTTCAGAGAACGTCGATGCGCCAAGTAAGCCCCCCAACATTCACCTGCACTATGCCACATGGCAACCTCTCGCCAACTTTGCGCCACATAGACAAGTTCTCTCCAACTGAGCGCCACGATACATCCAAAAATTACAAATGAAAGCAATATGTAGCCATTAAGAATTAAACTCGTGACCTTTCAAATAAAATGTAAATACACAACCGTCAATCCGCTTTATTTTTGTTGATTAATTGTTCACAATAAAATATAATAAAGTGTTATAGTTACATGTACATGGACAAATATGTACATCTCTAAGAGGTATGATAAAAGACTATTGCTGACACATTCCCTTATCTCAAGTGTCCGATAATTGTTGTTTTCATCCGGAAAAAGTGAATGATTTTTTATAACGACAAATTTATCATGGAAACATACTCTTTATTAATTTTGCATGAGCCAATTAATTACAAAAAGATAATAAAATCAATTATAAACATTTATGCATAATAACATATTACCTCTGTCTTTTTTACTTGCTACANTTTTGTTTATTAATTATTAGTGGATTCATTTCAAAATTATTACTATGTCATTACTCCATAATTAAAAATGATTAATATTTTATTGTTAAAAATCAATAGTCACTCCATAAAAAACATAGTCAAAAATCAATAATCATAATCAAAAATCAATAATCAATAATTAAAAATCATTAATCCAAAATGAAAACTTTAAATTCAGCTCAACTCTAATCAGTTCAGTTTAGTTGGCCCGAAGGACCGGGGGAGTAGCTCGAATTGTCACATGATTTTTTTTTCCTTAACTCTCCCACTCCATTACCCACTCGTATCTCTACCTCCACCACAACATTGTCATCTAGGTTGTACGGACACACCTTCGATCTGTCGTACCTCGTTTTCGACACTGACACATGTTGGACACACGTCTCCATATTGACATAATTGATTAAGCTCACTCAAGTACCCTATAGCTTTTGAGTTATTTTTTCCGCTTTAATTGCTTATGTCTTTTAGGTTTTTAATAACTGTTACGTTGAATAATTGTATTATCATTACCAAATTTAATATTTACCTCTATGTTAAATTGAAAATTATGTAGAAATTTTTATATTCTCTTATTTTGTTTTCTTTCACGTGTGCCTGTATCCTTAGTTTTTTCAATGACTACCCATTTTGTGTCAATACCTGTACTGGTGTTCGTTTTTGTGCAACCTATACTGCCATCACCCACAGTCCCAAACCAAAACATCAATATTACCAATTTCAGTTACTCCCTTTGTTTTTTTTTGCTACATTCACCTTTTTCATATCTTCTAAGACGCAACTTATAAAATTAATATTTTGAGTTTATATTTTCGGAGAATATAAATTGAAACGAATCAAACAAGATACCATATGACTATATATTTTTTTACGCATTTATCATCAAAGTGAGTTAAAATCTATATAATATATTAAAAGACGTTTCAGAGAACGTCGATGCGCCAAGTAAGCCCCCCAACATTCACCTGCACTATGCCACATGGCAACCTCTCGCCAACTTTGCGCCACATAGACAAGTTCTCTCCAACTGAGCGCCACGATACATCCAAAAATTACAAATGAAAGCAATATGTAGCCATTAAGAATTAAACTCGTGACCTTTCAAATAAAATGTAAATACACAACCGTCAATCCGCTTTATTTTTGTTGATTAATTGTTCACAATAAAATATAATAAAGTGTTATAGTTACATGTACATGGACAAATATGTACATCTCTAAGAGGTATGATAAAAGACTATTGCTGACACATTCCCTTATCTCAAGTGTCCGATAATTGTTGTTTTCATCCGGAAAAAGTGAATGATTTTTTATAACGACAAATTTATCATGGAAACATACTCTTTATTAATTTTGCATGAGCCAATTAATTACAAAAAGATAATAAAATCAATTATAAACATTTATGCATAATAACATATTACCTCTGTCTTTTTTACTTGCTACATTACTTTTTCACATTTCCCAATAAACAACTTTAAAAATTATTATCTCGAGTTATATATTTCAATAAATTATAAAAAGTATATATTTGGAAAGTTTACATCGAAACGAATCAAACAAAATCCCATATAGCTATATTTTTCTTTACGTATGTATAAAACACCAAAGTGAGTCAAAGTTACACTATATCTATGTCGAAAACCCTAATGTAGCAAGTAAACAGATACAAAGGGAGTATTTGGTATTTTGAGATCGACCCGGGGCATCGCTCAGGCTAAATTACTAGTTACAATGTAAACGGTGTCAAAAACTTAATGTAGCAACACAAAAAAAAAAAAGACTCAGGTAGTATTTATCTTAACATTAATAACAAATCATTTTATAGTCAAATAATGACCCTAAGGGCCTGTTTACTTCCGCTGAACTGACTTGAACTTATTGGAACTGAATTGAAATGAACTAAACTGAAAGTTTTTATTATGGATTAATGTTTTTTAATTATGAATTATTTAATTTTAACTATTGATTATTAATTTTTACTATTGATTTTTAATTATGATTATTAATTATTTAATTTTAACTATTGATATACCACATAAATGGATTACCATTCACAAGAATATGAAAAATGTATTACTCATTTCTATTTCGTAAAAGATAAACTACCAATAATGGTTTTTTTTTTGTTTAATAATTATTAGTGGATTAATATCAAAATTATTACCATGTTATTACGCCATAGTTAAAAATCCTTAATAATCCACAGTTAAAAATCAATAGTAATAGTCAATCCATAAAAATCATTGTAAAAGATCAATAATCATAATTAAAAATCAATATGTAAAAATTAATGATTAGTAATGAATAGTTAAAAATCATTAATTTATAATAAAAACTTTCAATTAAGTTTAACTCTAATCAATTCAGTTCAATTTAATTTAGCTGAAGGAAACAAAACCTTAGTCAAATGAGTCAACTTCTTAATCCGTATATTAGTTCAATTCATTACATTTAGTTTCACTTCATATAAGCTCATTTTAGTTCGACTCATTTCATTTTACACGAATTTACCATACGAGATACCAAAATTTGACCCTTTATAACCTTCTTCCGTTTCCTATTAGTTGGAATAATGAGGTATTATTTGTGAGATATAAAATATTCAATTGTTACAACTAATTAAAAACAGAGGTAGTATATATTATAACTTTCGATTAGGAAGAAAAACAAGGAAGGTTCAAGAGGTGGCCGGTTGGAATCAAAATCAAATGAGTAGGGTAATAAGAAGGGAAGAAAGCATGAGCTCATGTGAGAGTGGTTGCATATGACAGGAAACATCGAGGGATCCACGTACCTTTAAAAAAAACAGAGAGAAAGAAGTGGTTCATATCTTCTTATCTATGAATCTATAAATCTATCTGGAGAGTCTGCTGTTTTTGTTGCTTAAAACTTAAAAGTTTGACTAAATTTGCTTGCTTTTCACGGTTTTTGGATTGTATTGCCATTGGTGGGTCCCACGCACCCTTCACTCTAGTTTCTCATAGTCAGGTCTATTCATCCCCTCTCACCTTTATTTTGACATGTGGGCCCTTTGTACTCAAATAAATTTTTAAAAACTAGAGTGTACCCGTGTGTATTATAATCTGAATTGAAATCTTTGTTAAAGGGTTATCGCTTACAATTATCAAACCAATTTCATTAGTAATCACTCCAAATTATGTCATTAACATAAAAAAAAAAAAAACATAAACATCATTATGAACACCAAAAAGTAGATATACATAGAAGGTGGATTATGTTCTTGTAGAGAAGAAGTGCACTTGTCTGTACATATTATTTGGCCAGTAGTTGTTTCATATTGTTTGTTAGTGATATAGCGGCAGTTATTATGTGAGATTTATTTATTTAGTTTTTTTATTTTATTATTATTTTTAGGAGTTTTGTTGTAGTTTAAAGTGATTTAGGCAAAAGTGATTGAGAGTTTAATATTTGGTTTTGGAAGAAAGAGAGTTTAAATTAGTACTACCTTCGTCTTTTTTTAGTTGTTATATTTACTTTTTTGCGTCTCTCAAGACGTAACTTACAATATTAATATCTCGAGTTTGGTATAATAAAAAATTATAAAAATCATATATTTGAAAAATATACATTGAGACGAATCAAATAAGATCCCATATGACTATATTTTTCCTACTTATTAAATACTAAATTGAGTCAAAGTTGCAACATGAATAGTGCAAAAATTCAATATGTAACAAGTAAAAAGTACCTGTTAATGGCTAGTTGTCAATATATATACTTCATCTGTCTGTTTTTTTTACTTACTACATCCATTTTTCTTACACCTTTTAAAACGCAACTTACAACAAAATTAATATGTCGAGTTTAGTATAATATAATAAAAAATTATATTTTGGAAAATAAACATTCAGACAAATCAAACAAGATCGATATATTTTTCGCTATGCATTAATTACTAAAGTGAGTCTAAATTACAATATAAATAGAGTCAAAAACCTTAATGTAGCAACTAATAAAGGATGAAATAAAATAATTTTAATATATATATTTTTAAAAATTTATACTACTATTATAATTTTTGTAAGTTGCTACATTTTCCTAAAGTAGATGTCTTAGATTACTTGTTACATTACTTATTTTGGGTATGGGACATACATTTTTTTTTACAAGCATCTATAATCTTTAACTTATTTACTAAAAGAGGCCATTGTCCATTAATAACATTATTACTTGACACATATCAAGCTCTCATGAAAAATTTTCCCTCTAAAATTTCTTATGACATCATTATAATTTTAAAATTAAATATTATTTTTATAGTTCTAACAATTTTTTGACTATTTAAATTAAGCCTATAAAATTGGGCAAATTCTCAATTGCAATTAATGACACTTCTTTTTTCACTCCTACCACCTCAATATTTAAATAAGGGAATTAAATCTAAAATTGCCCTTTTTTCTCTTCTATATATTCACGTGAAAAAAGCTATTTATGAATTTCCTGAATAATTTTCTATGGTAAAAATTTTCACTAAGTCTATATTATCACTGACTTTAATTCTATAAAAAAATTATTATTAATCCACTTTTTATTTATATATAGAAAAGTTAAATATTTATATTATTAATTAATAAAATTGCACATAGCACGATTGTTAATCTAGTACATTTAAAATTCCATTGAAAAACGAAGAAGCATACATATAATAACTTAGGGTTTGTTTACTTCATCTTAATTTTAGTTTAGTTGTTTTAGTAAATGAGAATAGGCCTTTAATGATGAAGGATGAAACAGCAAATTGAAAAAATCCCTAACTAAAGTAAAATGGATTATATTATATTGAAAGGTTCAAATCATTAAATTAAGAAGAATTAAGGTAAATTATTTTTTTTGTTCTTATACCAAGTGGTAGTCTATTTATTATTACATAATACATATGTCCAATTTATTATTCATAATCCAAAAGCAAAACCAAACTAGTTATTGATTGGTATTGTTGCTTTTAGATGAATATACATTTTTTATTTGCTTAATACATTCTACAATGTTTTTTAAAAACAAAAGTAAAGGGTAGTTCAAGAGGTTTAAAGTTTCCTTCCCGATTTTAAGAGATTCTTGGGATCGATTTTCACCCTGCTCTTATGGCTCCCTAATACAAAATGTTTCTCAAAGTAATACAGAGTACTTGCTTTTTCTGCATTTTTTTTAAGTAATACTAATTTTTCAATCTAACAAACTCTTGGAAATAATTATCATTCTAATAAAATAAAAACAGCTAATAGTTAATATACATGCTTATTATTATTATTATTATATTTTATTTTTATTATTTTTTTTATTGGATTGTTTTCACAGTTCAACTGATTGAGTATAAAACTTGTGCTTTGGTGCTTCCCTAGCACACAAAAAAACGTGTTTAACAACCGTCTTACAAATTTATTATTGTAATTGATTTTTGCAATTTTTTTCCAATAAAGGTTAATTAATCTAAATAATAATTAAATCTAATTCAATTCAATACATTCTAATCGATTTCAATCCATTCTACTTCAAACTAATCTCGACAATCCATTCTAATCTCCATTATAACTTATATAATCTTAGCAATCCATTCTAATCTATTCTAATCCTATCCCATCCATTCTATTCTAATCTAATCTAATAGATTCCAATCCCATCCTGTACGTCAAAACCCGAGAATAAACCCTTAGGATGACAAATTTAACATAAGTCCAATCTTTTCATGTTGGATATAATATCTTTCTTCATAAATTTAAGCAAATTTAACATACATAGTCAATTAACGATCAAACTTAGCTGACCCAATACCTTGAATTCAATGGTGACTATGGGAGTACTATAACAATGACTCAACCAAGTTCGGTTGAAGATCTATCTTGTAAATGGACTATGGGGGGAGTACACAACTACACATCACAATTCACAATAACTAATTTACAATTACACCCATATACACTCTAACAACATTAATACTTAGAATTGCCATGTATAGGTTGCATGCAATACATTAACCTAACAAATTCTCAAAACTCATATAAAGAATATTTTTAGCTCTCAATCATTGAGCGAACTCGTCTTAAGGGAAGACTGTAGACAACTAGACATTACATATGTACATGTAATCTTTAAGTCATCAACAGAACATTCGATGTTGACAACATAACTTCTGAGAATCAATGTATATAATTATACATGTATTGTCGATTTAGGATTGGATAATTAATGTCATAATGGACATACTAATATACTTTTAGTCGATTAGTATTCAGTAGTTAGGATATATATATATATATGTATTATTCATGTAGATTTTCTGGTTGACATTCACATTTTTTTAATTCAATTAGAATTTTGGCCCGGATAATGCCCCGGGTCGACCACAATTATCAAATATACTTTTGTTTGTTTTTCATAATGTGTTTTTTGTTTAGTGCGAAATTAGATTGCATGGACTGTAAATAAGTTGCTAATTAAAAATGCAAAACAATTATAAAAAGACTTGGTTAAAAATAATAATGTCATAGTTTTGGTGCAAGTGAATAAACGATATAAATCGAAAGCTCATACCATATGATTACAAGACTTTATTATCCATTACTTTGAACTATTAAACATCAAATTTATTATAAATTTGTGGTTAAACTTTCACATTTTGTTTCAAATGTCATGAGTTCGATTCCTAATAGCTACACATGGTTTGAATTTATATTTATGCATTGTAAAGCGTGACATGTGTCACATTCATCGGTGAACGCCACATGGCGTAGTTTCGTTAACAACGACGCCTTTTAATATATTATATAGAACTTACGAATTGAACCTCTTCTTTTATTATGTACTTTGTATTTATATATACGTTCAAGTTTTAAATTAAAGTAATCCTATCAATATCATTGTTCACAGATACTTGTACTTTTAATATATATATATATATATATTATTTTTTTTTTCATTGACATCTAAAAACTTAATAAGTCTTTTTTTTTTTTTCAAAAAGAAAAATTAATTGTTGAGTTTGGTGACCCAAATTTTAGAAGCCCGATTTATTAAGTTTCAAGGTTTCTAGAATGTTCTAGTACGTTGAGAAAGTGACGGAGTACTATGAAAGATTCTAGAATTGGTAAATGGTTATGAAGATAATGTTCTAGATTTGTGTGGAGCATTGTATGTGTAGAAGTTTCCACACACTTCTCCCACCTTCATACCTCATTTATAAATATGAGGTTGAACATCAGTTGGAAGAATGCACGAGCACAAGCACGAGTGCACAATCAACACACACTAGTTGAATCCACCCACAATCATCCAATGCTTGCTTATACACATAATCCAAATTCATATTCTTGTAATACTCCTATGAGAGGTGGATTTGAAGTGCTCGCCGTCAGTAGGTTTTTTGAGAATTTCCGACGTTAAATATTGTGTGTTCTCTTTTACTACTTGCATGTCTTGCATATTACCTTTACTACTAATTTCTTGATCCGTATTTTACGCTTCCGCTACTACATATGCTCTCTCAATTCCGTAACATTAATCATGTATGAATTAAAGATGTTAGTTTAGAACTTCAATCAAGCATTGCACAAATGTTAGTTTATAACCATTCAGCATATGTTAAAGTTTGACAACAACATGGTTTAATATGTAGTAGATAAGGGATATTAGTAGTGGATATGGTTAATTGGTTATGTGACAGTCATAATCTCATATACATAATTACGACATACATATTAAGATAACAAAAGTAGAAGTGCATGGTAAAGAGAAGATAGATCGACATCAATAACGTACATATCAAGCCTCCACTAATACTTGATCTTATACATGTGGACATACAAGTGAAGTGCAACATTTGTGGCCATTATATTCATATCATCTCACAACTAAAATCCATTTTTGATAAGACTCAAAAACATTATTATTGAAATATACGTACAAAAACATAGGCATCTTCCTCATATAATTGCCTTAATTTTAATCACGTCTGCTTTATATTATTATCTATCATCGATAAAGAAATTAGTAACGGATAATTATCTATATATCTTTTATTCGTGGTCTATACGGATTGATAAATTACATTTGATGAAAGTCATTGTGCATGCTTAAAAAAAAAAAAAAAAAAAAACCAGGCAAATATTGGTGTATTACTAATGTTTGGACCTATCATCCATTAATTTGTCATTTGTGCAAGCCAAAAAGCATCAATTAAATATAGGCGATCATATAGATAATGCTTAATAGTAATATAATGTCAACTTATAAACGATGAATTTTTAATTAGGAGTTTCACAATTAAATTAATTAGTGTCAAAACATGTTTTAGGGCCTGTTTACTTCAGCTTAAAATCAATTCAGTTCAACTCAGTTCAGTTCAACTCTTCTTTTATTTTACTACTCATTAATCCTTCATAAAAAAAACTTTCAATTCAGTTCAGTTCAGTTTAGCTTTGTTTTCAACTGAAGTAAACAGGCCCTTAATGAAAAAGGTCATTGTCTAACCCAGGTCAGTGACGTGTTTTTCGTGGTGGCCGGAAATAGAAAGAGTAGAAGAAAGTGGGATGAATAAGCTGTAAAATGCCAAAATTACAATTTTGATTGCGTTAGCAAGTCATATTTGCCAGCCAAAAAGGGGGTGATCTCATGAATCAATGAGTGGTCTCTTGCAAAATGGTTATGTACTTATGTTAAAGGAGGAAGGACCACAAAAACTAAGTCATTATAGATTTATCGTATACAACCTTATGTAACTACTTAATCGGGTAGTTTCTACTTTTATTTTAGTATCGATGCTCTGCATGATTTTCATTTTATTATTACTTTTTTTTGCATGACAAAGAGACGAGTTTCTTAGTAACGAGTTCCAATTTTATTGTAATTATATATTGGACATTTTTTTTAAACAAATAAATACTACAAGTAGTAATTAGAGGTAGAAGCCAGAGATGGTGAGTATAAGCAAGTCTAGTACATAACTTGAGGTAAAAAACTTGTCAATTTGGGTCAACGAGTTTAACAGATAAATGAGTCCAACTCTGTTGTCTCATATTTTGTATACCATTTGTACGTTAATTAATTTCATTGGTAACACACTAGTGGTACATAGATAAAAAGTGGGATAGTATATTTTGACTCAAAATAACATTGTATACATTTAATTTCTTTATCTCATAATATAAATCATTAGTAAATTATTATTTTGAGTATTAATTGTAAGAATAGTTCTCAATTGAACATCAACGATTCAACATATTGTTGTTTGTGTATCCCAATTATTAAGCTACATATCTCCTTGTATAGTTTTAGATTAAGCTCTATGGTGGATAGCATCCTACTCTTTATTCTCTAGTTGCATCCATCATATATGCATTCACGAGCAATGATATACAAATAGCTTAGCTGGTTAGAGGAATAATTGCTTTATTTTATGACTTGAAAATAAGACATTCAGAACATACACCATTAACTTAAATTTACAATCAATTTAGTGACTTGAAAAATATGCATTTTGACATGATAAAATTTGTGGCTTGAAAAATGCATATTGCGACATAAAAATACATATTACGACTTAAAAATGTATATTTTTAACTTGAAAAAATAATTGTACAATTACAAATTTACACTCCTTTTGGTTAGTTTGACTCTCAATAGATGCTTTTTCTACCTTCACACTCATTTCAAATTAACTTGCAAATGTATATATGTTGAAAACGAGTCAAAATCATTTTTGTTACGTATTGCATTTAATAAAATTAAATGGGGCTACTATAAAAGTAACTACTAATCATACAAATAACTCTATTTTTCCATTGGAGTAAACCCTCTCCTATCTTAATTGCTTTATTTTTTTTCATTAAGGTAACTCTTCACAATTCATAATCAATTATAATGTATAATAAAGTGGCTATACCATCGGTAAATACTCCCTCCGTCTTTTTTTTACTTGCTACATTTCTCTTAAATGGAAATCTTAAATTACTTGCTACATTACTTATTTTGGTAAGTAGGGTCCACATGTATCTTTACCTTATTGTTCTCATTTTTGTCATTTTATCCTTCTAACTACTACTCAACTAAAATATAATCTTATTTTATCTTTTTAACTAAACAGGTGGCTCCCACTTGAAAATAACATGTATAAAATTTTGTTTTATCTCTGTATGTAGCAACTAAATTGCTACCAAGGGAGTATTATAGTTTGTTACATCTAAGATTTTCAGTCAAAAAAAAAAGAAGAAAGAAGTTACTTCATTAAAATATTAAAAATTACCACAAATAGTATAAAAATCTACTCTGTCATACAAGTTATTGATTACGTAGTAATTGGCCGTTTAACAAACGAGCCATGTCATAATCACACGACAACCAGAAAATGTAAAAAACATGCTGATTTTAGTATTTTACAGCTGACAAAGTGTTCCTGCTTTGATTATTTGAGTCAAATTTATAGCAATTGGCAACTAATTATTCAACCACAAATTGGCTTTTGAAAATTGCAAGTACAAAGTGTTTTACCTATTTGTCTATATTTGTGGAGATTGAAGATCTTACCTTCATAAGTTATTCCTCAGGGACCAGAGTTGGTAGTCTAACATAAAGTACAATTTCAAATAATGTTGGCCTTCATGTTAGCTTGATCTACAAAATAAAAAATACTCTTCACATTTGTGCCAGCGGCAAAATTGAAGTGTGTTCCAATATGATGTTATATATAATCAATTCCGTAGACAATTTATGTCATGAAAATATGAAATCTTTAGAGTCTCATGAACACATGGTAGTTATATCATCGAACCCTCCGGCGATGCCTCGGCCGCTGCCTCTACCGGGTGTAACTGAACCTTCGGTCCAGCAAGATAATCATGTGCGGATTATTGATTATTTTTCTTACCAATACTTCTCTTTCGCTTGTGCTTCAAGAGACATTTGAATTACGGAGTACTAAAGGTTGATTTAAACAGCATAGACTTTTTGTTGAATTAAACATTAAGGTATTTGTTATAGAAAAAAATAGCAAAGGTAACGGAATTATTAAAGCTTTACTGTTACAAATTGTTTGGAATGAGTTGTAGGGAACCGAATCCATTTCCAAAGGGAAACAGAATCCCTTACCAAAGGGAAACGGAATCCCTTAATTTGTTACCCCCCTAACATTTGAGGAAACAATTACCGTTTCTCTGAGCAAATATTCTCTCACTACTCTCATCCCGATATCACCAAAAACCCTAGATTTCTCAACTTTATGCTCATGATTTCGCAACTTCTTCCGTAGATTTCGCACAAATTCTTCAATTTTTCCACCTGAAATCTTCTAAGAACCAGATCGAACAATAAGGTTGGTTGAAGGAAACCCTAGATTTTGGATTTTTAGTTGAATGTTTACAATTTTCAATTAAAATGGTTTAAATTGTTTGTATTGTTATTTTTTATGTCGAATTTGACCTATTTTATGCAATTATCACACTATTTTCGATCGATTAGTATGCAATTTTTGATTATTTTTTTTTCATATTTTCCGTTTGATTTTTTGCTACTTTCGTTTGATTTTTTTGCTATTTCCATCTGATTTTTTGCTACTTTCGTTTGATTTTTTGCTATTTTTGCTCTTTTCGTTTGATTATTTTTGTTGTTCATTAGAAAGTTACCTTACTTCCATTGGTAATGGAGCTCCTGATGTAAGATAAACTGTTGCTGGAGTTCATTTACTTCCATAATCAATTGAGTTGTGGTAATAATGTGTTTGATTGTGGTAATAGTAGAATTGTTGGGGTTTCAATTGTCCCACCTTCTGGTGGTTTATCATCGCTTGAACCAAGTAGAGGATTAAAGCGAAAAATCGGGTGGTATCAATGTAGCTACACAATTCGGTACTCGAAAGAATAAACTAGGGGTTGATTATGATGTGATTATGACTATAGGGCAGGGAAAATTTGGGTCAGTGTGGTTGTGTAGGTGTAAGGTTACTGGTTGTGAGTACGCTTGTAAGACGTTGAAGAAAGGAGAGGAGACGGTGCATAGGGAGGTGGAGATAATGCAGCATTTGTCGGGGCATGCGAGCGTTGTTATGTCGAAGGCTGTGTATGAGGATTGTGATTGTTTTCAAGTTCTCCATACCAAACAATAGTAACCGGAATTGTGAAAATCGTTTACATTACATTAGTAATACCAAACAACTAGTAAAGGTAACACTATCCATTACCCTTTCCCCCTATTTTATTTCCTTTCCATTACCAGAGTGTAATGTACGAAGTACATAGTATACATTTTCAATCTCACAAAGACAATTACGCAAATAAGGGAAAGTCATAACAATGAGGTTTACACTAATGTACCAATAGGTAGATAAGGGGGTCATCCTTTAGACCCCTTCAAAATTTTAGACCCCATTTCTTCTTCAATAAATTATGTTCAAGGGGTACAACAAATTAAAGAATTCCTTACAGTTACTAAAATACAGAAGTTAACACATGGTTTTCTAAAGATATACATACCCTCTAAACCTCGACCACCACAAATTTAGTGCACAGTTTGCAGATATAGGCAATTACAAGTAGTTATATCAGTATTTTTAGCTCACTTGAACTATGCTGAACTTTTACCTACCAAAGAAGCCGAACAGGTGAAGGATGATAGCCAAAATGAGCATGACTATGGCTAAAATCATTCCCGGTCTTCCCAATAGCCAATTTTTCGTCTTCTTTGCACCTTCTACTCCTCTTTGAAGCCTATCAGCCCAACGCATCTGCACAACGAATTCAAGGGACATGGCAATTGCAACATCAGATTGTGATCTTTCAAAGAAAAAAGGCTAGACATTCGGGACAAAGTACGAAAAATAGCGGTAATAAAATGACAATCTTAATAGCAAATGAGAGACAAGGAATACAGTCCAAAGTGAGGCTACATGTGCTAAAGTAGGAAATTCTTCCAGACAACAAATGGGTAAAGAGATATTTACAGCTTTCACCAGCTAAATATTCTTTCCAAATAAAGAATTTGGCTCCCTTCAGCAAAAATATCTCTAAACAATATTCCATATGTTGAAATTTTTTCAAAGAAAAAAAAAAGCAAAAAAGATCATGGCAAGCAATTTGAAGTAGGTTACAAACTTACACCTTTGTGTCATACTTCGATGAATCAATCATAAATTTATGGTCCATTTGGAAGGTGATGATAAATTGCAGCAATGAAAAAGTTCATAGAATTGATACAAAATTTCGAGGGTGTTTATTTGTTCATTTTATAATTCTTGGTCATTTACAGATTTCAGATGAGCAAAGAATACCCCACATGAGTACATGACCCAATCCAATTTATCTGGCCAACCCAATTCATTTGCTTACTTATAATATATGTCATTATTCAATCTTAATAAAATAGTATTTTGATGAAATTTTTTTTTTTACAAATTTTTAGTTCTAGATGCTCCAGGCAACCAGGTTGGACCTAAGAATGACACTTTCCATACTAAATTGCAAATAACATTCCTGTTACCTAACAAACAGAACATTGATCGAAACAGAACGTACCATTTTATCTAAATCTTCAGGTGACAATGAAGCCATGGCTTCTTGAGCTTTTGCAGCATCCTCTTTAGAAAGATTAAGTCCAAATTGCTCACTCATGCTAGACATCATGTCTGGGCTCATATTTTTCATCATTGATGAGAACATCTGACATAAGCCAAAGAAATAATGGATCAAAATCTTGCAATATATATACATAAAAAAAATTATAATTTTCTTCAAGCAATACACACAGGAGAATCAGAAACCAACTCACTTGTCGCATGGCAGGATCCTTCATTTGATTCCTCATCTGTTCTTGCATATCACCCATTGACGCAGGGATGCTTGACTGAGCAGCATTTCCAGGATTGGAATATGAAACAGAAGAGCTGCTACGCTCAGGAATTATATTAGACCTATCATCAGGAACATCACGAGTTTCAGTGAACTGTGACCTAGACTCTGAACTCAATCTACTGGATGAACCTGATGAGCTGGGACCTGAATCCTGCTTCAAAGAACTAGCCATTTCAAACATCCTACGACGTTCCTCGGGTGACATCTTACCCATCATATCACCAGCTGTTTTCAGCATTTCAGGTGAAATATTTGGAGGAATAGAGCTAGGTCCAAAGTTACTATCAAAAGGGGAACCATTAAAAGGTGAATCGTCACCCTGGAATGAGGAAGCCATTTTCACCATATTTTGAAGTTCCTCAGGTGACATTCTGCCGATCATATTCGATGCTGTCTTCAGCATATCAGGAGGAATCTCTCCAGTTTTCCCAGCACCCATTTTGGCCAGAACTTCAGGATCAGCTTGGGAAATGAAACTCTGAAATGAACTGCAGAGGGGCAAGAAAAAGATATTAACCTTAAACTTTTAGCCAGCACCTTCAATTTTAAGCAAACAGCACCAGAAGATAGAGACTTGAAAATTTTACTCACTAAATTGTCCATACCAATCTAAAGGAGAGACCACAAATTCATTATAAGACATGCACAAAAATTTCAAAAGATAATTTCATGTAAACATGTATAAACCAATCTACATAGCTAGTTCTACTTTCATGCAGCAATTCATCAATACCATCAAAGAATATCTACCAGGCTCCCACAACCTGAGGGGAAGGGAAAATAAAAAATAAAAACAAATGTACTCCTGAACATTCAACAAAAACAAAAAATCAAAAATTTCTTACCTCATTGTATCAGGATCATCTTTCAATGCCTGCAAGCATTCTGATTCTGTAGTTGCTCTCTTACTAACAGTCTCTGGATTATCTTTTGAATACCTACTGCTTTCCACAGAGGTTGTCACTGAACAATCTAGAGGTTTTCTCTTATCACTCTCAGCTGACACATCATCAACATTTTCTTTTATTTCTTCAATGACCAATCCTGTAACACCCGTGAATTTAAATTATTCCAATCACAGAAGGCTGATGACACCCCAAAGACCAGTCAACTTTTATTATACAAACCAATCACTAAATGTACTTACCTGATGCTGTTCGTGTAATACTTTGTTCTCCTAGACTTTCTTTGGCTTCCCTGTAGGATGACAGGAAAAAAAAACATAACTTCATATATGACACTTCTCAATCTCAATATGATAAAAAACATATACTTTAATAATTCATAACAGCAAAACCAACAATTGTTTTACAATCTTATAATACAAATATCGTGCAATGGAACAAAGCAATGAAAGCATGACATTAAAAACATCTAAATGCATCAAAAAACAGTGCACAAAGGCTGCTTTTCCGCTCAGACACTCATTTGGAAAACACTATAAGAGCAAACATAGTCCCAAATGGGGTGATGATTTCCACACTCCTCAAACAATTCCCGCACTACTCTCCCTCTCACATGAACAATAACATTGATTACTATTCATGTGACTATTTGAGAGGAAGAGGAGTGCGGAAATAATTTGGGGAGTACGGAGATACTTACGCTCCCAAGTGGGAACATAATCAGAAAAATATCCGTGAATTCACCTAGATCTACATGTCCCCACGTATGGAGTAGATACATAGTACTTAAGCAATCATATACAATTAACACCTTATGGTGCAAAATACCTTAGAACTTCAGCAATTGTGTCATCGTCTGGGGAAACTTCAAGTGCCTTTCTCAGATCAGAAACAGCATTCTAGACCATATTAAAAACACCAAACACAACCCGATAGATATCAGTTAAGAATTTAATGCATATTGAAATTCTTAAAAAAAGCAACACACTATTATAGTATTACGTAACAATACACTTTTGCTAAGAGCCATGGGGTAAAATTGAAAGAAGAAAAATCAGAAGAAAGAAACTGACCTCTAGCTGACCTAATTCTTTGTATGCCTGGCCCCTACGGTACAGAGCCTTGACATTCTTTTCATCATTGGCCAAAACCTGGAACAGAAAAATAATATATATATTGGCATCAACCAAAAGTAATATATGAAAATTCAAAAGTAATAACCCCAGATATCTCTAATCATAGCCCTACTACAAAGATATAGGGAAAGGAGGACAAATTTTGCGTTGGGGTCTGCCATTCTGGCCATTGAAACACAAACTGATAAACATAAAAATAGCCTTAAAAGGCAATGTGCCAGAAAAATGGTTCAGAAAGTACCTCACATCCTTCTTTGACGCAGTCATGAAATTGTCTGGTTTTTAAGTAACATGACATCAGATTAAGTGAGCATGCTAGCTGCAGAGCTCTAGCTTTGGCAAGTGCAACACCCTTCAAATTATTTTTTGCCTACAGATAGAAATGCCAATTGATAAAGATCACTAACCAATATTTATCTCAAAGATAAAAACCAAAAGGCATACTTACACGCAAGTATTTCTCTGCAGCATCTTGATACTTCCCTTGACTGTGAAGTTGATTACCCTAGAAGAATGGTAGAATTTATAAGAACAAGTAGATTACGTTTAAATTTATGACTTAAAAAAAAGTTTCACTTATTTACAAAATTAAACAAGCAAGTATGGTCCGTAATAAAACTAAAAAGAAAGATTTTCATGTGACAAAAATCATATCATTATACTCTGCATATAATTCCTGATGCTAAGATCAAACATTGACGCATTCTACCAACTGCTAAGTTTTAGTTCAGTAATGACATAGATAAGGATGCAAATTTGAACATAAAAATCATTGATTATCATCCCATAAATATTGTGATATGCAAGCTCACTTGTAGAAAGGCTTAAAAAGCTATGCCTACATTACAAGTTTACAGCAATATGTAAGTACTTCCTAGGTGCCGAGTACAGTCAGTGCACAGCTTCAACAGTCAGCTTATAATATCAATAACGAATAACAATACACAAGTATGACTGTGTGACTACATATTTCATAAAAAGATACACTCTCCTCATCATTAGTGCAAATACAATCAACCTTTTCCTTTTCCTAACTAGAAATCTGAAGCAGTCGCTACTACGTCAAACCAGTAATGAAAGATACTCTGTATTTTATACATATATCACGCACTGACTTTCTCATTCCACCAGTAATGACATCTTTCAGCTCTGTGGACAACTATTCACTTCAGTTCAAACACTGTCCTGATTTTTAATAAGCAAGACATCAGTTTACCTGTTTCTTCAGCAGTTCAGCTCCATTATACTCATAGGTCATTTGAGCGTCAGCACGAGCACGCATTGATGCGATTTCTTCCGGAGATGCACTCGCCATCTTCTCACCAATTTGAGCCACATCTTCAGGATTAACATTCTTCATTTGCTCTGCAGCCATCTTAAGGTCCTCAGGCCTCATACTCTTCATGCCTTCTGACGCCATTTTAAGCAACTCAGGGTTTGACATCATCTACAACACCACGTAAACACAACAGTTTACAATCACACATATATATAGTAAAGGACACATAAAATTACTTACAGCCTCAATCCCATACCATCCGTTGACCCCAATCACTCCCCCCAAAAAAGGCTAATCTCCATCCAATACACAATAGCAGCATATACAGAATTTCCTTTTTCAATACACAGAAAAGGATAATAGTTAATCTATCCCAAAGACAACCGCTGCAATACCCGAGCAACAATCACAAAATTCTCGATCACACTTTTGAACTAATTCATCCAAGCCTGAACGCTAGACGGGAGGCCATGATCACATAATACTAATCAACAATAAGTCCAATTCTTTAATCATACTTAATAGCCTATTCATCCAATTGATCACTCCACAATGTCGCGGTCCAAGACGCTATGATCACAAAATCACTAATCATCAATAACTCGAATTCCTCGATTACGCTTTAGAACTAAATCATCCAAGCAACAACGCTAGACTTCAATTACATGAGAGTCTATGATCACAAAACACTAATCAACAATAAGTCGAATTCTTTAATAATGATCAAGCTACAATGCCGCGGTCTAAGAGGCTATGATCACAAAACAACTAATCATCATAACTTGAATTCCTCAATTACACTTAACACCTAATTAATCAATCCAACTGCTAGAACTACAATGCCGCGGCAGTGCGAGAGGCTATGATCACACAACACTAACCATCAAAAACTTCAATTCCTCAATTACACTTCACATAAACAAACAATCGCCTTCATAGGATCATAAACTAACCAAAATTAAATAAATTAACCCTAAAAATCAAACTTCAAAACAGTAAACCCCCAAATTAAATCTCAAAATCAATCAATTGCAGCTAAATTAACATCTTCCAAATAAAAAAGTAAACGAATTTAAGATCAAACAAATAAAAAAAACTAAAATTCGAAATTAAGAAAATCATTAAATTGAATTAAATTAAACCTGTTCTTGGATCTTAGCCAAATCAGAAGGAGTCATACGACTCATTTGTTCTTGAGCAAGGCGTAATAATTCAGGATCCATCATACCATTAAACATGATTTCTCGAAAATTTATTGTTTGAATTAAAAAATTAAGAAAATTGAATTTGATAAAATTAGGGGGAAAGAGTGAAATGAAGGTTTTTATTAGGGTTTAATTAAATTAGAGAGGAGAATTGAAATTAAGAAGAAGAAAAATTGAATTTTGATGATTTTGTGGAAAAAATAAAATTGAGAAGGTTGATTGATTGATGAGGTTAAATAATATAGAGAGGAAAAGTAGATTGAAAGTTTGGAATTGGAATTGGAATTTGTGGGATGGAATTTAATTTTGGTTGGGTTGGGTTGGGTTGGGTTGCCAACCAAAGTTGAATTACAGTTGGAACTTGGGTAAGGTGGAGTTACTACATTTGAAAGTGAAAACCAATTTTCCTAATTTAGTGGTTTGGGTGTTCAGCCAATGAGCCCAACAGGATATTGAGTGTTGATGACTCATGAGTCTCTACCTAGAAAGCTCGAAAACTTCTAGGATTTAGAGTTTCGGTATTTCGGAAACTTGGACATTTGGAAATTTCTCGGAAACACTTCAAAAACGTTTTTGAAACTTAATTTTAAAACCATAAACGTATCCTAAATGAGGAAGTTTCATGTGATGTTAAATAAAGCGTTTCGGAAACTTTGTGACTTACATATAAGTGTTTCCAACTTAAAACAAGTACATAAATAGTGTAAGGTTCCATTTAGCATGCTATAATTTAGAGTTATAACCCAAAAAACACAAGTATTAAACACTTAAAACATGCACTTGCCTTTGCCGATGATCGTTGCTTGTAAGTATTTGGTGTTTCTCTATTTTAAGGTCTTCTCTATACTTAGATTTTTGTGTCCTAAACATGATTTGTGTTACCACTATTGGTTTCTTAATTATTGTTTGTTCACTCTTCTATTCGTTTGGTATTACTAAGGTCGATATGAGTGCCGATAAATTAGTTGTTGAAGTGAAGTTAATATTTTGATCAAGATTTATTTTCTAACCTGTAATACCATTTATATAATAGATTTTTTTTGTTTGTTTACATTTTTTTTTGAAATTATATGTGTTCATTCCTTTACGTTTCCTTATTTTCTAAACTTCGTGCATCCCCGTTTCCGTTTCAAAAACTCTAGTTGTTTCCATGCTACCTAGGTCACTACCTTGTTCGAGTTTTCAATTTTGATCAGATCGGATCACTTTAGATTAAACTTATATAAAAAAAAATTGAACCTTATTAATTGTGGAGTTTTTTTTTTTTTTCGTTTCCATTTCAGAAACTCTAGTCGTTTCCGTGCTAACTAGGTCGCTACCTTGTCCGTGCTTTCGACGTTTTGATCAAATCGGATCACTTCATATTAAACTTAAAAAAAACTTTGAACCATATCAATTGTGGAGTATTTAAGGATTTTTTTTTTCGTTTCCATTTCAGAAACTCTAGCCGTTTCCGTGGTAAGTAGATCGCTACCTTGTCCGTGCTTTCGACGTTTTGATCAAATCGGATCACTTCATATTAAACTTAAAAAAAACTTTGAACCATATCAATTGTGGAGTATTTAAGGATTTTTTTTTTCGTTTCCATTTCAGAAACTCTAGCCGTTTCCGTGGTAAGTAGATCGCTACCTTGTCCGTGCTTTCGACGTTTTGATCAAATCGGATCACTTCATATTAAACTTAAAAAAAACTTTGAACCATATCAATTGTGGAGTATTTAAGGATTTTTTTTTTCGTTTCCATTTCAGAAACTCTAGCCGTTTCCGTGGTAAGTAGATCGCTACCTTGTCCGTGCTTTCGACGTTTTGATCAAATCGGATCACTTCATATTAAACTTAAAAAAAACTTTGAACCATATCAATTGTGGAGTATTTAAGGATTTTTTTTTTTCGTTTCCATTTCAGAAACTCTAGTCGTTTCCGTGCTAACTAGGTCGCTACCATGTCCGTGCTTTCGACGTTTTGATCAAATCGGATCACTTCATATTAAACTTAAAAAACACTTTGAATCATATCAATTGTGGATTATTTAAGTTTTTTTTTTTTTTTTTTTTTTGCACTAGTTAAATGAAAGTTAATAACATAATGATCTGTTTTTATTTGGAAGCATATTGATTATTGAGATGTATTAAGAGCTCACAAATCTAAATTTCACTTTGAGAGTTAATGGATATGGATTATGTATACATAGGTAGATTAAAATTTTGTAAAATCAGATAATAGACCATAGACCAAAGTTCAAAGAAGTTTAAAAAAAAATATTTGACCATGAAAGTTTTGTTGGAATAATCACTAATAACGTAGGGACGTATTTTCTGTAGTGCAGGCAGCAACGTCAAATAATGATGCAGCTATGTATGTGAAGATCGTCTTTATGTTTTGGGTTTCACTGTAATGGTTATTAAATAAAACAACGATGGTTATCTATTTGAATAGTGATGGTTACTCATATTCTACACTTAAAATGTACAACTCTCATGTAAGCTTTAACCATTAAGAAAAAGATGGAGCAGTTGAACACATAGTTGCTCGACTCATCAAAGCTCGATTAAAGCTCTGTAAAACTCGACCCAATAGAGGTTCGATGAACTCAAGCTCAACTTAGGCTCAACTCGAGATGATAACGAGTTGAGCAACCCTATACTCGAACTTAACTCGCATCATAAGACATAAGCACCCTAATTAGCCCTCAATCAGAAGGTAGCTAGTGGATTTTATTTCCTTACTAAAAATAAAATAAAAACCGGAGTAAAATAAATTTCCTAAATTAACCTTACAACGCCCTTAGATTAAAAACCCCCGTTTGCTTGATTCTTACAAATTCTATTATTATTCTCCCTTTCTTTTTCCTACAGCACCAAGGTTTTTCCACCATTTTCAAACCTTATAAATAATCAACCTCTTTCCCCCCTCAATTCCTCCCACTTCCATCATCTTCCAAAAACCCCCAATTCAATTTTTTTTCCAGAAACCCTAATTAAATCCCTAAATCAAAAACAATGTCAACCCAAAATCCCAAAATACCCGAAACCCCACAACAAGAAGTACGCAACATCTGCATTCTAGCCCACGTAGACCACGGCAAAACCACCTTAGCCGACCACCTCATCGCCAGCTGTGGCGGGGGAGTTCTCCACCCTAAACAAGCAGGTAAACTCAAATTCATGGATTATTTAGATGAAGAACAAAGAAGAGCTATTACTATGAAAAGTTCATCAATTTGTTTAAGCTTCAATAACTATTACTCTATTAATTTAATTGATTCACCTGGTCATATGGATTTCTGTAGTGAGGTTTCGACTGCGGCTAGGTTGAGTGATGGAGCATTGGTTCTTGTTGATGCGGTTGAAGGAGTTCATATTCAAACCCACGCCGTGTTGCGGCAGGCGTGGGTGGAAAGGGTTATGCCGTGTTTGGTATTGAATAAGATTGATAGGTTGATTACTGAACTTAGGTTGACGCCATTAGAGGCGTATATGAGGTTAGTTAGGATTGTTAATGAGGTTAATAATATTGTTAGTGCTTATAAGTCGGAGAAGTATTTGTCTGATGTTGATTCGATATTGAGTGGCGGTGGCGGTGTGGTGGAAGGTGGGGGAGAGTGTGAGGAGGTTGTGGAGGATGATGAGGAGGAGATGTTTCAGCCTGCGAAAGGGAATGTGGCGTTTGTGTGTGCTTTAGATGGGTGGGGGTTTACGGTGGAGGAGTTTGCAGGGTTTTATTCGGCCAAATTAGGGGCTAGTGTGACGGCGTTGAAGAAGGGGCTTTGGGGGAATAGGTATTATAATCCTAAGACGAAGATGATTGTAGGGAAGAAGGGGATGGGGGGTGGTGGTGGGAGTAGTAAGGTTAGGCCTATGTTTGTTCAGTTTGTGCTTGAACCGTTGTGGCAGGTACATGAGGCGGCGCTTGAGGAGGGTGGGGATAAAGGGAAGCTTGAGAAGGTGATTAAGTTGTTTAATATGCATTTGACGAAAAGGGAGCATGAGCTTCAGAATAAGGATCCTAAGGCTTTTCTTCAGATTATTATGAGTAGATGGTTGCCACTTTCGAAGAGTGTTTTGTCGATGGTGATTCGATGTGTTCCTGACCCGGTTTCTGCTCAGGCTTATAGGATTTCTCGTTTGCTTCCTAAGAGGGAAGTAGTGGATGAGGTGGCTAATTCTGAGGTGTTTTCGGAGGCTGAGTTTGTGAGGAAGTGTGTGGAGAATTGTGAGTGTAGTTCTGAAGCCCCGACTGTTGCTTTTGTTTCGAAAATGTTTGCTGTCCCTAGGAAGATGATTCCTGCCACGGATGCAAATGGGGAGTTTGTGAACATATTCACTGATGAGAATGGGAACAATACTGATTCGGAAGAATGTTTTCTTGCGTTTGCCAGGGTGTTTAGTGGAGTGCTTGTTGCAGGACAGAAAATTAATGTACTTTCTGCGTTGTATGATCCCCTGAAAGTGGAAACCACACAAAAGCATTTGCAGGAAGCGGAAGTGCAGTCGTTGTACATGATGATGGGTCAAGGTTTAACACCTGTTACATCTGTCAAGGCTGGGAATGTGGTTGCCATACGAGGACTTGGGCAGCATATTTTAAAGAGTGCTACTCTTTCTTCAACTAAAAACTGCTGGCCTTTCTCAAGTTTGATGTTTCAGGTTTCGCCAATGCTAAAGGTTGCAATTGAGCCCTCTGATCCAGCGGATATGGGTGCACTCATGAAGGGTTTGAGGCTGTTGAATCGCGCTGATCCTTTTGTGGAGGTTTCAGTATCTTCAAGTGGTGAACATGTGCTTGCTGCTGCAGGAGAGGTGCATCTTGAGCGATGCATCAAGGATTTGAAAGAAAGGTTTGCGAACGTGAGGTTGGAAGTCTCCCCACCTCTTGTCTCTTACAAAGAAACTATAGAGGGTGAAGGACCTAATCTGTTAGATGATCTGAAATTATTATCTGGAAATATCGACTATGTTGAAAAGACAACTCCTAATGGAAGATGCACTGTCAAAGTACATGTCATGAAGCTTCCGAAAGCACTGACCAAGTTGCTTGATGAGAATTCTGAGGCACTTTGGGAAATTATCAGTGGTAAACTTGGTCAGACCTATAAGAAGTTGGAGTCCCAAATTGGTTCTGTTGCTGAAGATGAAAAGCCACTTGAAGCACTTAGGAAGCGAATAAGGGATGCTGTGGAAAGCGATATTGTTTCTACTATCGATGAAAATGACACCGATAAGATTCAAAAGTGTAAACTGTTGTGGGATCAGCTTCTCAAGAGGATTTGGGCTCTTGGTCCAGGACAGGTTGGCCCTAATTTACTTATCACCCCAGAAACTAAAGAAAAAAGTACAGAGAATTCCATAATCATCCCAGGATTCTCTCATGTGTCCGCAAAACTGGGCTTCATAGATGAATGTACGAATGTTGACGAAGCATCTTCTGGGGTAAATGAAACACTTTACACTGAAGCTGCTAGTCTGGCAAGTAGTGTGGTGTCTGGCTTTCAAATTGCTACTTCTGCCGGTCCTTTGTGTGATGAACCTATGTGGGGTTTGGCATTTATTGTTGAGGCTTACATTTGTCCTGCAGCCATTCAGTCAAGTGAGTCAGAAACTTCTCAACATGTAATGGAGCAATATGGGATGTTCACTGGTCAGGTGATGACTGCTGTCAAAGAAGCATGTAGAGCTTGTGTACTTCAGAAACAACCACGCCTTGTTGAGGCTATGTACTTGTGTGAACTGAACACCCCTTCTGAATATCTGGGACCAATGTATGGTGTGCTTGCTCGTAGGAGGGCGCATGTAGTGAAGGAAGAAATGCAAGAAGGTTCCCCCTTGTTCACTGTCCATGCTTACTTGCCAGTTTCTGAAAGCTTTGGGTTTGCTGATGAGCTTAGAAAAGGAACATCAGGTTCTTCAAGTGCGCTTCTTGTTCTTAGTCACTGGGAACAGCTTATGGAAGATCCTTTCTTTGTTCCAAAAACAGAGGAAGAGAAAGAAGAGTTTGGAGATGGTTCTAGTGTCCCTCGGAATACAGCTAGAAAGCTCATTGATGCTGTTAGGCGGCGAAAAGGACTACCTGTAGAGGAAAAAATTGTCCAACATGCAACCAAACAGAGGACCTTAGCTAGGAAAGTGTAGAAGTTGTGCTTCAATAGTGTTACGACATGGATAACAGAGTCTTCCCTCACGATCAACATAATTTTTGTTACAAGAGTTTACTTCATTCTTTCACTTCTTTTGTAATACAAGCTCAGAGTTGTATGTTCTTGCCGCTAGAAATTTTTGAATGGACAATTTTGTTACATCTTAATATAGCTTGTAAATATATATTGACGTACAAAAAAGCAGCAGACACTCCCTTTGTTTTATAATCGGCTTCTAATATATTTTGGTATATGTTAATACAGCTTGCTCAGTTTTTGCCTGAATTCAGTATAGCTTAAAATGATTGATTAGTTGTAGAAACCCTTTTGTTTTATAATCAGTGAAGATTTGCCATTAAATTTTGAAATGACTGTTTTACACAATACAGAACAAGAATGATGGATCAAAATCTAAGCCATAGACACAGTTTCAGTACTTAAGAGGGCTTGTATTCTATGAAGACACAGACAAAACAACTTGACTGTCAGCTAACTTTTCTGCTAAGAAGACTTCTGAAATTGACTGATGAACAACTTCAAGATCTTGAAGCATTTTTTCCGATGGAAGACCAATTCGGCTTTCCAAATCATGCAGGAGCTGAGTTGCTTCTTTTACTGCAGCTGCTCTCTCACTCTCTAATACCTCCAATTGTATTGACAATGCTTCCATATCTTCTTCAAGTATCATCAGTTCTTCATCTTTAAGATAATTCTCAAAGATACAATGTTGGTATTCTGCTATCAAATCATCAATCTCTGTCTTGCCATTCTCTTTCATCTCCAATATTGCCTCTTTTTCACCAGTGACCTTTTGATGGGCAAGCTTCATTTCCTCCACCAATTTCGCAGACTTTTCCACATTCAGAGCTTTAGCTTGTATTTCATCATCCAGTTTTTGAGCCTTCCGATTCAACTCTCCAACTTGCTTCTTTATGACCCCAAGCTTATCCTGGCATTTCTTGATTTCATTGTACAATTTAGTTTTCTCTTCCTCGGACTTGAGCAACTCAGTTGCTTTGCAAAGAGCTGGAGCTTCGGTTCTCTCAATGTTATCTATGGCAAAGAGTACTCTTTGAGATTCCTGTCTTTGGTTTTCTTCCTCGAGTTTGGATTTTAAGTGCCACAGACTATTCCTTAGTTCCACTTCAGTTTCTTGAATCTCTCTTCTTTTTGCATTGACGTCAGCACTCTGACCTTGAA
The DNA here is from genome assembly GCA_016808085.1 of Suaeda aralocaspica. NCBI lineage: Eukaryota > Viridiplantae > Streptophyta > Magnoliopsida > Caryophyllales > Amaranthaceae > Suaeda > Suaeda aralocaspica. Next base: position 6,123,947 of record PYUH01000120.1, on the reverse strand, counting down.
GGATAGCCAGATTTGCCTTCCTTTCATTCAAGGATGATACAAAAGTTTCCATCCTTTCCTTAGCTTGACCTTCTCGCTGTTCAAAGTAAGCAATAGATGAAGAAATACTTGATAAAGAAACTTTTAGTGCTGCAAGCTTTTTATATACAAGGGCACTTCTATCCTGCATCTCCAAGGAAAGATGTTTGATAGGTTCAATCTCCTTCTGCTTGGATTGCATGAGATCCTTTGATGAATCAACTTCCTTCGAGAATGCATCCACCCGAAGCAATGCTTTTTCAACAGTTCCGAATTCGGTGACAGTGTGGACTGAACTTGAAAGCCTTTCTTGAGCCTTTTCCAACTTTTTTGCAAGAACAAACCTTTCCTCTGTTACAGTCTTAGAATTAATTCTAACATTTACCTGGGCATCAATATGATCCTGAGAATCACCAGGAAAATTGAAGAAAGAATACTTGTTACTAAACTCCAAGGAGCTTGTTTCCTCTGCTACGACACTGGTAATGCACAAAGCAGGGTTGTCCAAGACATGACTGTCATTTTGATCCTGAACACATGTTCCAAAAGAACTCTTCACAACTGAATTGGATTCTTCGGAACTCTGGAGTTCAACTGAGCCCAAGTCCACCTGAACTTCAGCAGTCATTGGAGTGGGAGGGCACTCACCAGATGTCTTATGCATGTTCCATTCAGATGTCTCACCTTCCAATAAGATCTCCGTGTCTACTAAATCCATAGAGGTACTTCTTTCAGCATAAACTTCAGAAGGTTGGAAGGAGTCTCCTCCATCAACCTCAACAAGCTTTTCACGGCACTCAGATTCTCCTCTCTCGGCACTGTTGTTGTGCCCGACAGTTGAAAGCATTCTTTTAAAATCATCTCTCTCCTGCATTGCTTTCTCATACAACGTCATCAGTTCCTCATTTTCATTGTGCATTTCTGCGAGTTGATACTCAAGATCCTCCACCCTTTTCACCTTGGCATCTTCAGTATGAGAAATCGCATCAGATCCAGTACTTTGATCTCCATTAGAATCACCTTGAGAAACTAAATTATTGACTTTATTGGTCTCTGCAGCTGCCCTTTCATACAAATCTATCAACTTACTATTGTCCTCGAGCAAAACTTTGATCTTAGCCCGTAATTCATCATTCTCTTTAGATAGAGTAATTGCCATTTCATGTGCTTCAGCTTCTCTTTGACTTGCTAAGGAAATGACATCAACCATTGCTTTGAGCTCCTGGTCATTGTTATTAGTGTCATTTGCCGAACGAGCTTCAATTTGCAATTTATGATTTTCATCTTTTTTGTCCCTGGAAGATCTAATGACTTCCAACTCAGACTCCAAATCATTAATGTGTCTGCAAGATGTGAAATTGGTCAGCATGTCTGATCACAACAGAATTGCAGTCTGAAACACATTCATCAGTATTCTGGAACGTGTTTTAAATCATACAAATATAAGACCAAAAGTCTCGCAACATTTTAAGAGTGCAACATCTCAATAACAGAACTAGAGTGACTAAATAAATAGAAATGTTTCGCACTGAGCAACATTAGCAGACAGAAAGAGTAGTCATTGGGCTAAGAAAATATTTCAACCTTTACATATCTTGGTCATAATTTAATGGTACCAATGTACCATTGAGTTACAAAAAGATTTGAAATTTCTAGTATGTAACGTGTTAAACACTAAATTAATTCAGGAGACAATCACCTTTGCATTTTTTCTTTCTCCTCCATGTAAGAGCCAAGTTTATTCCGGAAAGAATCTATTTCTGCCTGGTTTTGAATAGCCTGTGAAAAATCAATGATCGTGAGTCAACAAAGAAGCACAAAGCTTGAAGGAGTTCATTGATCTTAGGCGGCACTCTACTGACCTGCATTCGAAGGAATTCATTTTCCTCTTTGATTGATGATTGCCAAGGTGAAGCAGATTCCTGGACACGACAAATGCAATATATATTCAGAATAATAAAGGAAAAGACAAGATGTTTACGCTCCAATCAGATTTGAAATCCTTGTTTACAACAGCCTATAATTAATTTCATAATTTGTCAAACAAGAATCTCAATTACATATATGTATCCAACTGTCAAACAATTTCTTTCCCGAACAACTTATAGCATCAATCTTTCTCGAGTATCATTATGCAGCAAATCAACATTGTATATGAGATGATTCAAGGTACTGACTGCCAGACATGTATCAGTTACGGGTTGCCTATCTAAACAGATTGTGAGTATACCTTGTTATAATTGAGCTGCTCCAAATCTGTCAGCATACCAGGACTCCCTTTCTGTTAAGTGATACGCAGAGTATCCAAAGTCAAGGAATTGAAATACTTTCAACAAGATATAATGAAAATATTTATGGAAGTCATTAGGCACCTGAACATTTGATGCTTGTGATTCATGCATAAGCTTCCAATCAAGTGCTTCAAGCAACTGCACATCAATTCAAAACAACATTAGTCAATGCCACCGCTGGTTTCCAGGTTGCAAAGATCATACAATGAGAGTGATGAAATATTAATAAAACCTTGTTCTGTAACGTGGTTATCTGATCGTTCATTCTCTCTCTTTCACCTTCCTCACAGAAGGCTTGTAATCTGTCGATGCAACATACATATTAGAAGTTATGTAATGAACATTTCTAAGAAATGCAAACTAGATTCTAATTATCAACTATGAAACCACTTGAGCAGACTACTATAGCAGCTTTGTCCACCTTTGTGGATCTCAGTTTTGACTCACTGCTCTTTCTGACTATTTTCCCCTTTTAAAACAACTTGGTAATTACAAAGTTGGCACCACCAAAATTCATTGTAGCAATCTGTTTATTTTAACTAAATAAAAGAAAACAAAGAAAGCATAGTTCTAGGAGAAAGGGAATAGAAGTTAAAGCTGAAAGGACATGCCTTCTAATTTCTTCTTTCAGACGCAGATTTTCCATAGCAAATCTTGTCACCTCCAGATTCCTATCAACTCGAGAACGCAAGACCTCAATTTCCTGCAGGTGTTCCTCTTTTTCCTTCAACAGGTGGGTCTCTGCAGAGATTTTCCCAGAGGCAACAGCCTCCAGCCTCTTTATTCCTGCTTCTCGAAACCTAAGCCTCATTTTTAGGCCTTGAATTTCATCTTGTCTTTGTTTTGCCTAAGTTGCAATAGAGAATTATGTTACAGCCCATATAGAAGTAACATCAACAAGGCAAGGACTTCATAGTTGGAGATAGAAAGTCTAGGTGACAGAAAACAGGAGACCAGCACAACACTCAATGAAGTACGGCTTTCTTCATTAAGGCATACAAACAGCTAGTTGCACAAAAACATCGTGTAAAAACATAAGTGATTTCATGTTCGACTTTAAAGTAACAACTTTAGATTGTGCAATGGCAGTGGCAGTAGCAGTAGTTTTTGCAACAAAGGAGGCTCTTGCATAGATTTATAGTGTGTTTGGATACAATTTTTGAAAGTAAAAGGAGGGAGAGGGAAGAAGAAAACGATTTCCCTTATTTGGATAGGAATTAAAGTTCTCAGTTATTCATAATTAATTGACATACAATTTTCTGGAAGTTTTCTGAATTTTCCAGAATTTTGATTGTAGCAATGGTGGCAGGGTGGTGGTCATGGTTGTGTGGGAGTTTTCCATCCAAATCTTCTCAAGTTTAGAAAGATTTATTTCTTAAGGATGGAAAGAAACAATTTCCTTCCATTTCTCTTCCTCCCAATTCCCTCACCTCCTAATTTTGCTATTCAAATGGACGAAACTCCATCCCTTCTTTTCCCTTCAATTTAGTGTATCCAAAAACCAAGCTGTAAAGACAAGCAGCCGAAGCAGGGGAGGATTATGAGGCTAAATGCTAACTGATAGCATAGATCTCCTAAACAATTGACTACACTATGTCCCATTGTCGTTACAGTATAGTGCTAACTGCTAAGCCAAAAAATATTGTTGGTAAATAATTGGTAGTCAGTAAGTTGAAATTTGAGGAGAAGGTGAGATATAATCAATTGATTGGCAGGCATTAGGCACAAAGTGAAAAAAATTAGAGCATGCCATAGTGATATCACTGGAGTTCATTATCGTAAAACGTGGAGTCTTCACTTTCAGTGGACTTATTTCATATTCAGACGAAAGAGGTCTATTTCAAATTCAACAAGCTTAAGAGTCTCTGCTCCAGAGGTCTAATACTAAATTGTCATGGAGTAGACTTAAGGTCTACCTTCTAGCCTTCTAATAAAAGTAAAAAATAAGAAATATCTTCTTTTTTTTATTAAAAAAATGTAAGGAACGCTTAGTTAACATGAAAGCATGTAGTATCATTCTTTTCAGTACATACCAGCTGCATAGCTGCCTGATTTTCAGCTGTAAGTGCTTCCAATGCCAAATCTTTGTCCTTCTCTCTCCTAAAAGCCCCAACTAGAGCAGCTTCAATTTCTTTCTTCTGAAAAACACAGTAAAAAATTTATAAAGTTTTCCAGAGGAAACTTGAAACAAACAAGTGCACAGCTCATTAAATGAAGCAATAAAACACTTACCTGGGACAGCCTTTTATCAGGCCCCAAGGGACTTAAGGTACCATTAAACCCCTCCCACTTAAAAGCTCCTGGCGATCCTAGGAAACCTGATGTCATGACATTATTATCCTGATTTCCAGCTCCTCCATTTAGTAGAGTGCGTAGATGAGTCACTTCTTTCTACAATATGACAAAAAACACAAAATAGATAAGTACATTCCATTAGTAATACGCAAACACAACCAAGCTATATGCATGCATTATACGAAGTAGTTCTTACATGCAAGGAAAATGAAGTTACACAGTACCAATTGAATTGCACAGAACTAATTACTAAAGAGAACTGAGTGAAAGGTCCTATAGTTCTGTCAAAACAAGGACTACGAGTCTACGAGACTGTGGGAATAAAGAAAACAAGAACATATCAGGTTTTTTAAATGTCACTGTTTGGAAATGCCAAGAGGGAAATTCTGTAGGAATTTGTGCAAAATATGCAATCGAGCTACTTTTCTCATATGATTGTTTTCTTAAAAAAAATTAAAAAAAAAAACACTCAGAATTACCTTCAGGTTCTGAATTTGCATTCTCATGGCAAGGACATCACCAGAAGCATCTTCATTTACAATTGCCTGATAAATTCAACAAGTGAATATTACTGAACAAGAAAATTCACAATAAAAAGAAAATTATGGGAAAAAAGGCATATACGCAAATCTTCAAAGGAAAATATAAGCCGTAGCTAAACACACAGAAAATGTCCTGAACATACATTGTTCTTTATGAATTTAGCACGCTGTGCAAACTTCAAGGTGCTTAGAGTCTCCAATGAGCAGCTGGAAAGAGTTGAAAGGTCATATTAAGAAAGTTAAAGCAGATGAAAAAAGATAAAACAACTTTAATTCTTTCTGTATAGAGTATGTCAGGAGTACGTCTATAGGAAACAGAAACTGGCACTTGACAACAAGGCAACATTATATACTCGATCTAGACAACTACACCTCACAGAATAGAAGAATAAATACGATAAAGCAAGTGGTGAATGTATAAAAACTTTATGCAAAGTAATCAAAGAAAAGGGCAACATTTACTAACCAACTAGATGGACTAATATTTGCTATTATGATGGTTTTTGCATTCCCTCCAAGTGAGTCCTGAAAATAGTCCAAAGTAAGACTTCAACTAAAACTTGCAAATAGGATTTTTTGACAGCTTAGGGTGGAATCAACAAAAACCTGAAGCAAAAAAGTTAATTTTGAATCTCGATATGGCACATGATGAGATTTTCCATTGGATATGCTCACGAGGTTCATTATCACAAGTCTGCAGTATTAAAAAGGGGGAAAAGATCAATGACAATTGGATAGTTGGATTCATCAGTCCATTACTGTGACTAAATATTATGAAGCTTTCTGAAAGACGGGAAGACAAACCCTAAAGTTGACAGTGACTTATTGATGTTTGTGGCTTCTTTAAGACGATCACCCTCTGCACCAGAACTTTTTTGCCTGTAATGATTAATTATGAATCAGGTAAGATACATAACAGATAGCATAAAAAACTCAACAATACGTCTGGATCAAGAAATGTTTGATTTTCATTTCATGTTCTCATCCTACAAGTTTTTACCTTTCAGAGCCAGCTAAATCTACAAGATTTAGTCGAGAGAAGCGATGATGTGTTACACCTTGGGATTCCCACTGCAAAAGTCCCCGCCATTTTTTCAATTACGAAATCAGTTTTACAATTACGGCACTTTAAAAATCAGTCGTTTGAGCTTCGAAGCTAAAGAGTTAGAGGAAATAAACTCACAGTACTCTCAATCACACATGCAAATACACTGTGTGAACGACTACTTGCACGATTCATGTTAGTAGCAGCAACTTTTCTGTTTGCAGAACCCTGACAACAATCAATCCCACTACATTAGGCACCAAACTACCAATGCACTTAATGCACATGAAACTTATAACAATAATTTTGCACGCGAATCATCTAACAAGATATCAGTTACAGATATAATATTTAACACATGAATCTTCTACAACAAAAAGTAGAAAAATGGTACCTGAATAATCTCAATGAATATTGTCATTCTGTAATCATGTCAATTTTCATAGTTTTTTCCTAATTGATGAATATAGATATTAATAGTAAAAGTTGTTCATTGGCAAGCATGAAAGGACAGGCGGTAATAGAATTGTTATTCATAACTAAACCTTTACTCATAAAGCCCTCTAGCCAAAATAATAACTAGCAAAGATCCGGTTTCAATGCTCTCTAGCCAAAAACCAATATTAGGGAATCCCGAAATGGTTTACAGTTACAGAATGGACAGTTATGTAATTATTCAAAGAACAAAAGACTCTGTCACAATAGAAAGTTATATGTGTATAACTAACAAAGATCAGTTTTGATGCTCTCTAGCCAAAACCAACAATAGGGAATCTCTAGATGCTTTACAGACAAAATGGACAGTTAGGTGGTTATTCAGAGAACAAAAGACTCTTTCACAAAGGAAAGTTAGTTATGCGTGTTTAACTAGCAAAGGTTATATATAGATTAAGTGAGCGTTAAGCTTGGGGGATTAATACCTGAAGAAGTTGTTGCATAACGTCTCGAGCACTTGTAACCTCTAATTCAGTTAGGTTTTCCACATGAATGCCTTTTTTCAAGTCTTCTCTAATCTGGAAAAAAGAAAGAAACGTAAATGTTATAAACACATACAAGGTAAGTTAACAGGAACCCATACTCCATAAATCAACAGCATGAAGACAAGAAACTACTCACAAGAACTCTAGAAGTGAGGTTCAAAAAATAAATATGATGATAGAATTGAGCTCAGATTTTGGCCAAGTAATCATGACAGAAAGCACAAACCTGTAAATTGACAGAGGATGGGTTCAAAAGATCAAGGATCTGTTCATTATAGATCTCCAAGAATGAGCATTTACAAGTGAATCGAAATTTCTCTTCTCTGCGAGCCTCTTTCTCCTGCATAGTTACAATAATTTTCGTGAGTTCATCATACTCCACCACAATGACAGAAAATGGGGAGCAGAAAGAATCTATGGAGTAGTGCATTCAATGACTATGATTTATGATTGTTTACCTATTTTATTGGAGAACCACCAAGGAAGGGTTTATTACCTCGATTACTAAGCAATTACATGAAGTAACCTATCTAAAGGGTTGAGCAAAGATGTACAGTTTATCCCCAAATTTAAGCAAATATATACAGTTTAACAGATGTACAGAAGGCCTAACTTTGAGCAGATATTAGACAACACTACAAGACTAAAAGTGCAGATTTTATATTAGACAGGTAATTATAGTCATATTTTAATTTATACGAGTAGGTAACTTGACAGGCGAAACTATTGCCTAAAGGATGGCACTTGCCAATTCGAACAATAACCATTTCTAAGAGCTAGCCAAAGGGGGGATACATTCTACCTAGCTCACAGTCCCTTGTTCAGAAGAGAATTACCTTTTGGATCCTGGAAAAGAGGTACTCAAACACTCTAGGTGTCATTCCACTATTCACACTATGACGCCGAGTGCCACCTTCAATATCTCCCAACATTGTATGGGTTTTGCCACTTCCAGTCTGCAAAAGGACAAACAAAGTTACAAAACCTTCAAGTGACAACTAAAGCATAAAATCAATCGCAACCTGTGTAAGCATACAGTAACACCAATTACGCTACTTCCTTGAATGTGTAAAAAACACATAAAGTAAACCTTGCATAAAAACATCAACCTTATTTTCTAAACTCTCAAACTAGCAACATTTCAAACTACAATTTCACATCTACTAATATTCTATTGCCCATCGAAACTATTGATTAACACAAACTAGTTATCAAAACCAAGCCGCGAACTTCTACCATACATAAACCAATGCAAGACAGAAAATGAACAAAACAAATCAGAACTAAAACATTTCACAAATTCAAGCATAATGGCTTACTTGTCCATATGCAAACATGCAGCTATTGTAACCAGCAACGCAGTTTTCGACCATTGGCACTCCAGCCACTTTAAAAAGATGTTCCTGCTCAATCACATCAATGAAGTTAATCATCAACAATTCAACATACATTAAAAGCCACTAAACATCACCACTGATCAACTATACATTTTGAAAAAAGAAAAAGACCTGTGTAACAGTTTCGTCCGCAACAACATCGAAAGTAAAGCGTGACTCCGGATGTCCAGTCCATGTAATGGTCTGTGAACTTTCCTGCCTAACACACTTATTTTGTCCTTGCACGGATAGCTCTGAATTGCTGAGGGGACGAAGTCGAATAATAACCTAATAATTGAAGTTAAGCGAATTTCGGAGTGATTAATCGCTTCTAACTTTTGCAACAACATTTAAATCTAACAATCAATTGATACAATATAGAATAGATTGAATGCAAGCAAATCAAACATTCATTTCATTAAATTTGAATTTTGAGCATAAGACACTCTCTTAGCTCACTTTCCAACAATATTTCAAAGTTCAAACCCTAATTCAATCACATTATTCCACAAATTGAAGACATGCATAACTTCAACTTAAACACACAAAATCCTATTTTCGCTGCAAAAATGAATATAAAAATAAAATACAAAAATAAAAATAAAAATAAATCACTTCGTTTGCGTTTCAACAATACCTAAAACACTAACACAATTACATTACAATCAATCATATCATATCATATTAATCTACAAATTTAAGAAATGCAGAACTTCAACTAACAAAACAAAAACCCTAAATTCTCTCAAAAAAAAAAAACAGAAAAATTATACAAACCTGAACATTGTGATCCTTCCAAAAAGAAGGATCCTCAGGCAAATCGAAGCTTCGAACAGCTAACGAATTGTTAGCAGAATCACGAAACTCTTCTCTATCATTGAAGTTTCTGACAGTTGAAGACTGCAACAACAAGTTATCGCGAGAGAATGACTTCGCCATGCTCGGAGTAGCCCGGGCCGACTCGGGCGGGTCGGCCCGAGTCTTCACTGAAGTCGGCGTTTCCGAAAAGAATGGCATTTTGAACATCAGTAGTTAGAATATAGAAGCTTCTTGAAATTAATGGCGGAAAATTAGGGTTTGTGAAAGTGGAGAGAGAACATGGAGATTGGGGGGAAATGGAGAAATAGGGAGTAAAGTGAAGTGAAGATCTGTTGAAAATTAACGGTAAATTGGGGATTTTTTTTGAAATGTTTGATTTTGAAATGTTAGAGATGATGATGTGGAGGGGAGCCAATTTGAAAAGGTGTGTGAATGACGATAATGCCCTTGGTCTGACCAACTTTTCTTTTTTTTTTTGAAATGTATTAGGTGGGCTAAAGAGTAAGAAATGAATTATAGGCCCAAATATGTTGAAGTTTAATGGAGCTTGGTCCTCACTCCTTACCTTGGAAAATGTGAACATGAATTGAGGATACATTGATACAATGAATCTTCTTTGTCAAATTGATTCATGCAAGCATGGCACACTAGTCCGAAAGATAATCGGACAACAGATTGGTTAGCGAGTATAGAGCATGTTGTGGTATTCCGTCAATAATAACATGGATATTGTTTGTAATGAGGATAGAGGAGAGACGAAAAAAAGAAAAAACTTTGTTGACCTAGTGGATAGATTACCCACCTCTAATATACATGACGCTGAATTGGACTCCACTAATGATGGATGTATATTAGTTCAAGAAAGCGTTGTCATAAGTTATTGTATCTGACACCATAGATTTGACCTACGCATTGAAGGATTCAAACCTAGTTTCTTCATTCTTTCGGCCTCTATATATACACAAAAGAAATGATATCTTTTGCAAGAGTTGCTATAAATTATGAGTGAATAGTTGACGAATAAATTGCAACATTTGTATAAGCCAATTTCTATCCGTTGCATTGAAGAACACAAAAAGAAAAATCCCACCGAGCTAGCACCTATGACACGCCACTACCCAGCATAGGTGCAAGGTGCCTGGTATAATCTACTCAAACCTAGTTTCTTCATTCTTTCGGCCTCTATATATACACAAAAGAAATGATATCTTTTGCAAGAGTTGCTATAAATTATGAGTGAATAGTTGACGAATAAATTGCAACATTTGTATAAGCCAATTTCTATCCGTTGCATTGAAGAACACAAAAAGAAAAATCCCACCGAGCTAGCACCTATGACACGCCACTACCCAGCATAGGTGCAAGGTGCCTGGTATAATCTACTCAAACCTAGTTTCTTCATTCTTTCGGCCTCTATATATACACAAAAGAAATGATATCTTTTGCAAGAGTTGCTATAAATTATGAGTGAATAGTTGACGAATAAATTGCAACATTTGTATAAGCCAATTTCTATCCGTTGCATTGAAGAACACAAAAAGAAAAATCCCACCGAGCTAGCACCTATGACACGCCACTGCCCAGCAAGGTGCCTGGTATAATCTACTCAAACAAAACGAATGCTTTTGGAAGAACGTTTCTTCATAGTTCAAGAATTCCCCCGGACCAACTCCACAAACCTTTGTCGCTCCCTCTGATCTAAAAATGGAAGTAAGAAAATACTGATGAGAAAGTACTTAAGAAGTGTGGCTAGTACAGAGAAAAAAGTGGTCAATGCCTCAATGGTCACATCCAAGAGAAGCCAAAGATCATCGGTCCATTCTTACGCCAGCAAATGCTAGCAGCATTCAGAATCCCTAAACCCATCATAAACGGCATAAAACGACTATTTAGAGGCTTCCATAGCTGGAGAAATTGCAAAATGCCGAATAGGACATCTTACAAGTGAAAGGAAATGTGAAATGTGAAAGGAAAAGAGACAAACAAAATTTAATGGGGAAAAAAGACACGACTGTAGGAAGAACATCTTACAAAATTGCAATATATGTGGTACAACTTGATTACAGAGTCCAAACTCAATCATTAGGAATAAAAGTTACAAGTGAGCAACTATTTTTCATATATGTACGAGTAAAATGATATTTTGAGGGGAGAAGGTCACAGAGTCTATAAGAATCTAGAATCCATGATTAACGTTACACCACTCTTGGCATTTCAAATACAGGTTGAAGCTTTATACAATCATACACCTCAAAGCCCCCTTGAATATCCAGATCCTGCACACTTCTTGCAGAGTACCATTCCTACAAATACAATAGGATACAAAGATAACACTTAAGGAGTATACAACCGTTGTGGTCAAGCGACTCAAGCCCCTAAAGATGACTTATCTCGGAACATATATCAATAAATTATCATGTGTGATCACTAAACACAAATACACAATAACCTATCTAAGTTTTGGACACAACATAACACAAATTTGCAAACATGACACACTTGACCCAGATGAGACACGCAGAAAACTGTGTCCACATAACGGGTACCTAATTTTAAGGATTGGTTCTACGTGCTTTTTTGCATTACAAAAACCATATACTTGCATATACAATGTTACTCAGCCCACTGACCAAACAAATGGTAACGGATTAGGTTCCTTCATCCAATGATGTAAATTATCTGCTCTACGAATCAGTCATAATGCAAATGTGTTTAAAATTTCAGATATGATCAATACCTGCACCCTTGCAGACTTTGCAATCAATCAGTCCTGCTTGTGTCTTCATCTTACCATCATTACAAAATACGCATTTTGTACCCCCTATCCATCAAGAAGCAAACCTTAATTTTACACTGATTGTTACAGGGAATAAAAATAAGCAAAAGGAGTACAAGTATCCAACTGTCTGTAATTATGAAACTTCAGAATGCCGCAGAGGCTCAATCAAGTACTTGAGTTAAAAAAAGAGGTTTAAGTATACTACTAATGAATTGAAAACATCAAGCAACAACCTTTGACCACTGAAACTATTCATGTTTCACTTTTATACTATCTGAAGCAATTTTTCACCACTTTCTGGGATGCCTATCTCCATTTGTCCCTTCTTTCAAGGATATGTGTTTGACCCAAATATATTTTTCCTTTGTTTCACTTTTATACTAGTTCTATAGAATAGTAACATTGTACAGATATAAACAAGAAAAGAAAACCTCAAGCAACGATTTTACTATGTATTGGAACGAAAATGAGGCGTACCATTTCCTGCACATCGATCACAAGGAACAGGATCCCCCTGCAAAAGCTCACCAGTTATTCACCTATCAACTTATATCTAGGACAGAAAAATACTCCTGTCAGTACAAACAATGAACAACTGAATCAAACATGAATGACTTACATAGTGGTTGCAGAGAAATTAGAGCATTCTCTACATATAGATAGTTTAAACCTTTCCGTTCTACTCCAAATATGCACATATGTTGATTAATTAAGAGAGAGTATGGATGATTATTCATCTTGTATGTTTGTGTTGAGTTAGATGGATATGGTGCTTTAGCTTACACAAACACGAGGAAAGAAAGTTGCGAATTGTGAAATTTACTACATCTAATGGAACAAGAAAACGGAAAGACAATTGCAATAACAACCCAAGGCAAAGAGGTCGCACCTCACGACATGCTTTGCCACTCGCGACTTTTGCGCAGTTTTTCCAATTTTTGTGCGATTTTTTACCATTTTCAAGAATTGTTTTGATTTTCATCTTATCTTTTTATATATATCAATGATACATGATAAAGAGCATGTAAAAAATTAGTTTTTGTTCTCATTCTTTACACTAAGTATCTTTTGAGATTCTCTCTCAAGTTCTTCACGTCATGTTCACAAATCACATACACTAGTTTATGTTGAACTTTGTCGGTTAGAGCACCACCATAATTGAATTCTTCCATTGTATCTCAAAGGCATTTCGAGAAGCCCAAGCTCCCAGAATAGGGGAAAAATATTGTCTTTAGGATAAGAAAGTGAGATCACACCTCGAAGGTTATCTAATAAATCACTATGATATGTATAAATAGCAAATCACATGACATTTTCGTAAATAAGTAGAAAACTTTATCACCACACTATCCTTTGAAATGCAAAGACGACCTTACCCCTAAATTTCTAACATATTACCCAAAATATCATTGTGATATGCAAAATAGTGATTTATTGGTCAGCCCTCGAATGAGTCAACATTTCTAACAACATATTGGAACATTACTAATTTACTATGCTACTTGGACTCTTCATCTACCTAAAGCATCCTAAACGAAAACTCTCTGCATTTGGACATAGGTATGACACTCGGACACACCGACACTGGTACCGTGCTCTTTCTCGAGACTTGTAGCAGTGTAGCCAAATCTAAATAACTTACATTGTTGTCATTGTGGTTCAAACAATCTAAGCTATACTAAATTACGAATGCCTCAAAAGGAAAGAATACACCTACCAACAAAATACAACTGCTATCATTCTACCAATTCATATTTCAAACTGTCAAGTATATTAACATTAATCCTCAACTTAACGAAAAAAATCTCAGTTTATTACCAACTTAACTACCTCATCAAATAAATTCGCAAAATATAAATAATATACAATCAAAAAAAAATGAAAATTGAGTTGATACCTTAAATCCAAGAAAGAGGGAGAGAGTAATGGCGACAAAAACGCTAACAGTAATCAAAAAAGTTTGAGTATCAAGAGGTTTGTCAAAAACAGCAAACATTAAAAATGGAGGAATTATGAGATTTTGGCGGCATAATTTTTTAGAATTAAAATTAGGGGAAATTGTTGTGAGTTTGGGAATTTTGGATTTATGCGTACAGAGAGAAATATGATAGAGTGAAGAGGTTGAAGAAGAGACAGAATTCGAATGAAGACGATGTTGTCGTTGATGATGATGATTATGGTGAAAAGTGCAGCAGTTGTTCAGTGACACTGCCATGGATAAGAATTTTGCTGGAGCTCCCTTCTCCTCGCCTTTTTTTTCCTCTAATTTTTATAATTTCTTGTATAGAAATATTTACCACAACTGCATTATAATATTACATTGTCGCAACTAATATGATACGTAGATAATGCTGAAAATGATATAATTACCTTTTAACCAGCTGTTGAAATTTAATTTCATAATTAATTATTACCAGAATACATCCGTTATAAATAATTTGCAGCAATTTGATATAAAGTAGACGTTGAATGATTAGTCACTCAATTATCAACTTAACACACATATTATTTCTAAGGGAGTGACTCAAGACATTGCAAGTTTCAACATTCAAGGATTGCTATAGGTGGAAGGAGGATGCCACAGCCAACAAGTTATAAATCTGTGATTACTTTTCTTACAACCGTTACAAGGCTGGGAAACTTGAGCAATTCCAAGTTGATCAATTTGAGATGTTTAAACAAGGAATTTTCCAAGAAATTGGACATAGCTTTTTTTTTTGCCTTGAGACCTTTATAAAATTCTAAGGTTTACATTTTCCTTGAGCTTGCTCCCATTTCAATAATGAATAAAAAAAAAACCTTCGCAATTAAATTCCTTAATACTCTGTATGATCTTTTGAGCATAAGCTATAACCCAGGTGTGTTGCAACGTTATATGGTCTGATAATCCATACACCAAATTTTACTAGATCTACCCTCATTCAATTGAGTTTGACAAATGTTGACACCCATATTATCTTGGCTAAATAGTGTTAAGAAATCAAAAATCAAAAATACATCTTAATTTCAGTTGGTGTACCGCAAATGAGCAACATATATACCACACCCAAAATTCTTCGATTGTGACATCAGTATTTTACGTAGACTAAATTGTCTGTCCCTCATCAGCCATTACTCAGCATCATATTGGTGATGTGATGATTGTATTTCCAGAACAAAAAAAGGAACCAGATTCATCACCACAGTACGAGTAACAGCCCAAGGATGAACATTTTAGTATTTCACCTAGCAATCCTAGAAGGCTCCTATCAACTCAACAGCATTACAATGCAAAGGACCTTTACTCAATAACTCATTATGACTCGTCAAGGCTGTAACAGACAGACTTCTTTTACAGATAAAAGACCTGGAGAAAAAAGAGTAAAAAAAAAAAAAGGAAAGCTGGGTATCAAACAAACAAGAAATTATCAGTAGACTTTCCCCATAAACTTTAGATTCCTAAATAAACAGAAGAGGTGAGCAAATGAAAAAAAAGGCAGGCACCCCAACTATACTGTGTACACATCCCTAAAGCCAAAATCTCATTTATGTACCATTTCTTAACTTACAACTGAGGCTGGGTAAAGAAGAACACACATACAGCCATGGAAACCAACTCCATACGAGAAAAATGACGCGAAAGCCTGACGAGGGTTGTGGACTTGTGGTGGACAAGAAAAATCAAATACCGCATCAGAAAATCTCCACTTGCACACTACATGAAAGAATTATACAGCTAACAAAATCCATTCTAAATCGTCGTCAAACCATCCGAGCACTATACTGATCGAGGCGTCCGATATGCTAAGTGGCGGCTTGCTCTCGACCAATGAACTACAACTGCAACTTACAGACAGCATTTTTAGCCTGCCAAGGTTGCAAGAATCAGCCCAATGAGAACTTAATTCCCAAATCACCCTAATTGTAGATTTTTACAGGCTTCTCATATGTATGACGATTCTGCAATTTACAAAGAATAAAATTAATTGAACATTTCCAAGTTGTTTCAGAGAATAAGAGCTAGTTACTATAAGACTCAAAACGGTCCACACAAGGAAAGTGACTATTTACATGATATAACTGTCCATATACTATATCACATCAAAACTTCATATTGAACTCAATTCAGTTCTAGCTATGGAGGCTAGAGGCCAATATCTTAAAACTAACAATTGACTGTCCATGTGACACTAGTGCACCACTGCCCATATTTGAAAATGTAAAATATGGTTCGTTACTGAATCCCAATTACTGAATCTAGAGGCAAAGATACAAGTATACAACCATGAAGGGTCATCAAAATCTAAGACTAACAAATAGATAAAGGGTGAAACTGTTGTTGAACAAGTCAGGTTAACACTATGTTATTTGTTTTATGGATAGAAATGAGTGCAGTTCGAAATGACAAGGTTGTATACTTGCACTTGCTTGATTGGGGAGTGTTAACATACAATTTCTAGTTTGGTTACAATGGAAAATAGTTTCCTATGGTGTTTTGTAATTTGTAGGACTGAATGCTGGGCTTTGAAAAACTGTCAACTCCATAAGATGAGTGTGGCAGAAATGTATATGCTACGTTGGATGTGTGGGCATACAAGAAAGAATAAAATCAGGAATGAGGTCATTATTGAGTAGTCAAGGGTTGCATCTATTGAAGATAAAACAGGGAGAATCGTCTAAGATAGTTTGAACATATAAGACGAAGACCGAGTAATGCTACGGTAAGAAGGATGGAAGAGTGGCAATATGATGGATGGAGGAGAGGTAGAGGAAGACCAAAGGAATCTTGGATGAGGGTAGTTAGAAGACATATGAAAGTATTGGGGCTTGAAGAAAATTTAGTGTTAAACGGTGAAGGTTGGAGGAAGAGGGTTTTAGCAAATAACTTTTGCGATTCCACGTATTGTTTCATGTTTAGCCGGCCCCAATCTATTTTGGGACTAAGGCTTTGTTGTTGTGGTAATTTGTAATTTGTGGGAAATTATTCAAAAGGAATTGTTTAGCTCTGTTTGGTATATAGTACGGAAATTATAAATCATGGGAATTTTGAACGGCCTAAGGAAAGCTAGGTAATTTATTTCCTCCATTATGTAGGGATTTCAGCTTCCTCCATTATTGCACTTTTTGGATCAATCAAACAACACACCACTAAGTATTTCCTTCCTTTGAGTACCTATCGGAAATTGGTGCAAACAAATATCACCTTTGTATAATTACAAGTTTATGACTAGACTATAAGCATCCAAGTGCCACACCAAACCCAGATGTTCAGGCATCACATGCATACAGATGACATGAATAGTGTAACACAGTTCTAGCCTAACAAGTACCTTTGTGCTTGGGCAGAAAATCAATCAGAAATCCAAACTGAACGACCACAAGTTGTCTGAAATAATATGCAGAAATAATGTTTTATGAATTTGAAGCAAACTAGCATCATATAAAATTGCAGCGTTCAAATTATATCACATGAACACAAATTCAGACCCAATTCAAGTTCATTAACCCAACTGAAGAGGGCCTAGATTACCCGGGTTGCCATATACATTCAACAATCATAAGGCACCGGTAATCTAATAAAACAAGCTAGAATGGTAATCTAATATAACAAGCTAGTATACAGATGCTATTTACCTGATTTGAGTAAGTTCTTTTAGGAGCTGTATCAGCATGTTCAAGCCCAAGGTATTGTTCCCAAGCCCCATAAACATCCCTCCTCTGAAAAGCCAGAAATAATTAAGATTAAATGAAAATGATAATGCGTAGAAAGCAGATAGTATTTCAACATAGTGACTGGTGAAGGAACCTGGAAACGACTAGACACAACATCAGTGTCCTGGAGATATTCAGGGCGACCTAATGAAAGGAATGCAAACTTCCACTGGCCAAATCGAAACACAAACAAGCAATTTACATCAACAGCAGTGAAAATCAACTTTACATTAAGGCATTACTCGTGACATATAACTATAAGATGTAGCAAGCAAATAAACAATAGAACTAAGCATACCTTGGAAAATTCTTCATCTGGAACCAGCAATTTCTTTTGTATTCTCAATTTGACCTCAGCCAATGTTTCTCCTTCACGGATCACCAAGAAAAACGGCTCACCAAAATTCTGTATTTGCTGTTAGGGGAAGATTTCATTAGGACAAATACCAAAATCCAATATCAGCTAAAACCCAAAATGTTTCAGAATTCTCAATATTAACAAAATAGACTAGGCAAAATAAAATCACGACTGCAAAGGTTACAAATATATAGTAGCTACCATTTGATTCTGAGCTGTCTCCTTTGTAAAATGGTACACATGAATAAGTCGGTCATGAGGACCCAAGTTTTTCTCTTCTTCAGGAATCTACAACGAAAACAGTGATCAGGTAATCAAGACAGATTTTAAAAATAAAAAAAAATTCACTATAAGAACAGCAAAAGTAACAAAATCAAGCCAAAAGTTTCTGCAAAATTATCAGATAATCTACCAGGAAATTGTGGCCAGCTTTTTACATAAATTAATAACTTTTACCATGAAAAATTTGTTTATTGTGTAAAAAGTTATGATTTTTAGTTAAACTTAAAAGCCGCAATTTTTAGTTAAAAGTAGCCCTTTGACAATCCGAGAGATAAGCTCCACAATAAAAAATTATACAGCTAGTATTTTGAAATAGAAGAGTATTACAAGAAAACACTGACCTCTTCAGCCCGTAATGTCCAGTACTGATCATTTATATTTTCAATCTTCTCACTCGGAGGGAAAATCTGCCAAAAATAATCAAAAAAAGGCATTAGCTAGACAGATCAGACCGAGGCAGTTATTTGACTTTAAGCAGTACAAATAAATCAGATATCATGATAAAAAATAAAAAAAAAAAAGCACCTTATAGATCTTGTGATAAAATACTTCAAGTAATCTCAGCTCAGCATCAGGATGTGACAATTCAACCTAATACAGGAAAACCATATGAGTTAATATTATCAAAGGAACACATTAAGGCTGAAGCCCACTGGATGCACATGATAACGTATACAATACATCTGAAATATGATTTGCCATAAATCATAATTCTGTCTGTGTATATAAAGAGAAGTGAAGTTTGAAAAATTCTTTTAATCAAGATAAAGGAAAAGAAAAATAAAAAAGAGACATAGACTAAATGCACAACTATATATACAGCACAAAAGCGCACATAGTTCTGGACAGAAAAGTCATTACCTTCGACTTCAGATCATCAAGAACATCTCCCACTGTACTTTGTTTAGGCAGTCTGATAGTGTGAACAGTCACCTGACAACACACAGAAAATACAAAATAAAAAATCCTTAAAAACAATCAATACAGGAAAACAGTAAACATTTGTTTTCCCCAATCCGCTTACATCATCTTTTGTCGCGTTATGGAACGCAATTTTCAAAGTTTTCAAGCCTTGTAATTCCGGCAACGGTATGTCCAGAACTTCATAATACAGTATGTCAGAAGTCTGCAAAATTCAAAATAAAATTAGAACAAGCCTGGATAAAAGCAACGGTTACATATAAAAAATGTACAACTAGTACCTGATTATAGTGGACCAGCATGTCCGACAAATGATCCACACCCCGATACTTAATAGGCTGGGGTTTTGGCTGCTGTGAATAACAGTTGTGAGAAGTAAGCCTGATTTTAGATGGATCGTCCAAACCAAGTTGACGAGCCACTCTTTCAACAACATCATCATAGGTATGATGTCTTGACCTAAAGCTCATTAGAGAACACGAAAAAGGGAAAAAATTACAAGGACGATCTATACCATTTGCACATCTTCTCTTTCAACCCCAAGCCCACATAAAATTGAGATAACCTTTAGTAGGAAAAGTACGTAAAGAAAGGCTAACTCACAACTCAAGGCAAAAATCATCTTCCTTGGGTCTTTCCAATGATCTAAAATGAACAACCTATGAAACCACACAAACAGATGAGGTCAAGAAAAAGAAATCTCTCACACAGAAATGCATTAAAGCACACAGCCATCAGAAACTTTATTTAAAATAAACAACCCTATGCAACATTAGTAAATATTCATATTGTTTCCAGCTATTGGTACTTGCTAGTAATTGTACACCTATTGAAACCAACCAATGGAGTCTAAAAGAGGGATATTTCAAAACATCCATGGTTAAAAGATGGAAACATTACATTATACCAAAAAGTTGCAATCAAAAACACAAAGTGCTGTTGTAATTGCAAATGTAACAATATAATTTCATCCAAGCCAAGAGGCGAGGGAAGTCTCACCATAAGAATTTCTCACTGTGATTTTGGAAAGAAGGCTCTCCTTCTATAATAAATCTCTATATGTAGACCACCAGTCTTTTACATTCCTACAAAACCCATCAAATTTTTTGCACTTCTATTCACCAAATTTCCCATACACCCTAGCTACAACTATCTTCAAACCACGATTCTATATGTGTCCTTATTTTCCTGATGTGTGAGATCAAGACTTCCAAGAAATCCAAAGCGAACCCTACATATTACGGAATGCTGGCAGGAGCAAACATTCTAGATTTCTAGTTCACTTGAATCACTCTGGCAACTACACTTCATATGCTTTTAAGCTCCAGCAACTCCTCAAATCCATCTCTAAGGTTTTCAATCTGAAACTACCTTGGAATTCAACACAAAGGGTTCAATTATTAGAGCCTGAAAGTCAAAGAAAAGGTAAAATATGTTGCTACTTGCTAGGATCGATGAACTTTGCAAGATCAGCGGAAAGATAGACAGATGACCAGCAAACACCAGAGATAAGGAAAACAGAGTAGCAAGCCACCTATCAACCTAGGTTACATAAGCGAAAATAGCCCAAAATGGAGCTTAAACAAGGATCCTAAATTGCTACTATTCCTACCAAGGTGGGACAGGTGGCCCAATCTTACATCAGCTTTATATCAATCAATCAAACAAAGCCTTAATTCCAAAAATTAGGGTCGGCCACATGAACCAAAAAAATCATTCCATGTGGTCATCCACCTAAATTTTCCTCCTCTNTATACAATACATCTGAAATATGATTTGCCATAAATCATAATTCTGTCTGTGTATATAAAGAGAAGTGAAGTTTGAAAAATTCTTTTAATCAAGATAAAGGAAAAGAAAAATAAAAAAGAGACATAGACTAAATGCACAACTATATATACAGCACAAAAGCGCACATAGTTCTGGACAGAAAAGTCATTACCTTCGACTTCAGATCATCAAGAACATCTCCCACTGTACTTTGTTTAGGCAGTCTGATAGTGTGAACAGTCACCTGACAACACACAGAAAATACAAAATAAAAAATCCTTAAAAACAATCAATACAGGAAAACAGTAAACATTTGTTTTCCCCAATCCGCTTACATCATCTTTTGTCGCGTTATGGAACGCAATTTTCAAAGTTTTCAAGCCTTGTAATTCCGGCAACGGTATGTCCAGAACTTCATAATACAGTATGTCAGAAGTCTGCAAAATTCAAAATAAAATTAGAACAAGCCTGGATAAAAGCAACGGTTACATATAAAAAATGTACAACTAGTACCTGATTATAGTGGACCAGCATGTCCGACAAATGATCCACACCCCGATACTTAATAGGCTGGGGTTTTGGCTGCTGTGAATAACAGTTGTGAGAAGTAAGCCTGATTTTAGATGGATCGTCCAAACCAAGTTGACGAGCCACTCTTTCAACAACATCATCATAGGTATGATGTCTTGACCTAAAGCTCATTAGAGAACACGAAAAAGGGAAAAAATTACAAGGACGATCTATACCATTTGCACATCTTCTCTTTCAACCCCAAGCCCACATAAAATTGAGATAACCTTTAGTAGGAAAAGTACGTAAAGAAAGGCTAACTCACAACTCAAGGCAAAAATCATCTTCCTTGGGTCTTTCCAATGATCTAAAATGAACAACCTATGAAACCACACAAACAGATGAGGTCAAGAAAAAGAAATCTCTCACACAGAAATGCATTAAAGCACACAGCCATCAGAAACTTTATTTAAAATAAACAACCCTATGCAACATTAGTAAATATTCATATTGTTTCCAGCTATTGGTACTTGCTAGTAATTGTACACCTATTGAAACCAACCAATGGAGTCTAAAAGAGGGATATTTCAAAACATCCATGGTTAAAAGATGGAAACATTACATTATACCAAAAAGTTGCAATCAAAAACACAAAGTGCTGTTGTAATTGCAAATGTAACAATATAATTTCATCCAAGCCAAGAGGCGAGGGAAGTCTCACCATAAGAATTTCTCACTGTGATTTTGGAAAGAAGGCTCTCCTTCTATAATAAATCTCTATATGTAGACCACCAGTCTTTTACATTCCTACAAAACCCATCAAATTTTTTGCACTTCTATTCACCAAATTTCCCATACACCCTAGCTACAACTATCTTCAAACCACGATTCTATATGTGTCCTTATTTTCCTGATGTGTGAGATCAAGACTTCCAAGAAATCCAAAGCGAACCCTACATATTACGGAATGCTGGCAGGAGCAAACATTCTAGATTTCTAGTTCACTTGAATCACTCTGGCAACTACACTTCATATGCTTTTAAGCTCCAGCAACTCCTCAAATCCATCTCTAAGGTTTTCAATCTGAAACTACCTTGGAATTCAACACAAAGGGTTCAATTATTAGAGCCTGAAAGTCAAAGAAAAGGTAAAATATGTTGCTACTTGCTAGGATCGATGAACTTTGCAAGATCAGCGGAAAGATAGACAGATGACCAGCAAACACCAGAGATAAGGAAAACAGAGTAGCAAGCCACCTATCAACCTAGGTTACATAAGCGAAAATAGCCCAAAATGGAGCTTAAACAAGGATCCTAAATTGCTACTATTCCTACCAAGGTGGGACAGGTGGCCCAATCTTACATCAGCTTTATATCAATCAATCAAACAAAGCCTTAATTCCAAAAATTAGGGTCGGCCACATGAACCAAAAAAATCATTCCATGTGGTCATCCACCTAAATTTTCCTCCTCTATCCCCTGCGATCAAGGACCTCATTCTCTTGTAAATCCAAAAGCTTCATATCCTTTCTAACCCCTTCCCACCAAGTCATTTTCGGGCACCCTTGCTACATCAGCATTATATAGATGAAGAATTTTCCTATTTGAGATATTTCAAGGAGACTCATACCATAAATTCAAATTTTCCATAGCCATTGCAAGGCCGTCAACAAACATACATACAATGAGCTCCAACAATGCGGGATATGAATCACAGCTAGCAACTGCATGCCTTTTGTATATGATGTAAAAAATCAAAACAGATATCTGGCTATAACTATACCGAAACATTCAATCCTTAGTAGAAAGACCAAGCAATTCGGTAAAAAGGGCTTTATAACTCAAAAATTTTAGAATAAAACGTACTTGCCGATTGTGAACATAATCCAAGAATGAGGGAACATCTGGATAGCGACATTTCTCAGCAATTTCAGATGGAATAATTTTCTGGAAACACACTATATCACCATCTTCAAGCTGGTAAACAAAAAACAGAGTTTGAAAAAGGAGCGAGAAGAAAAAATGCAATTTCCAGCCAACCTCAAATATGCCTAATTAAATACCTGGCTACCCCGGAACGTGAGTTTGCTGTCGATATGTTCACACATTACATTTGGTTCAAACTTAATTTCCTGAAGAGAGCAATGCCATGTTAATAACACAAAAGCAAAATACACAAACTGGAAAGTTTCAGCCACTATTTTAAACGATACAATCATTAGATAAGTGCAGCCATAAGAGCAAAAAAATTCAAAGACCGCAGCAACTCAGAAACACTGGATGTAGATCTCAAAAAAAAAGTTGAAACGCATCAGTAGAATGATTTTTTACTATTCTTATAGATAGGAAGTAAAATAAGTTTGCACTGAACCTGAGTTGGTTTGCCTACTAAATAAAAGTACATATTGATGAAGGAAAGGGCAAAAAGACATTGTATAAAATAATCAAAATACAACAAAAATATCAAAACAAAACCAAACCAAGACTCTTTAACAAAAATCTAACCTCGTATAATTCAATTTCTTCCTCAGCAGGGTATCCAGCCAATTCCTTTAAGATTCCTAAAATCTCTCCCGGTTTACCCATGGCCTTAACAAAAAGCCTTCCAATGTAGCTGAAAAGATAGGAAAAGATGGGAGAAGGGATATCATCAATAACTCAACAAGTTGCCATCCCAAGATACCAAAGTGAAATTCATCATGCATCAAATACAAAACAAAAGACACTGACTAGAGATATGAAGTGTACCGTAGCTCTTCTTTCTCAGGGTCATAATGCTTGAAGAATAATAGAATTTCCTCCTTTGTCTTCTCTGGAGGGGGAATAGGTCGTAAATCCTGCAACATATCATCAAACCCTTATGATTACTAAAACACTACTTCTATTATCGGCTGTATATGCTTAATTATCCATAAAGACTTACTATTCCGAGCTCTATTTCCAAGAACAACTTAAGTTCAGCGTTGTGAACTTTATTCGATACTTCCCTTAATTGTCCAACCTACCAAAAAAAAGAAAGAGATTGTTATCATTCACCAACAACAATCCAGATTGATCCATATACACAGCATAGCAAACTTATGAAATATTATACAAGTGCATCGCATTGGAATGATTATTGAGAACTTAAGTTCAGCGTTGTGAACTTTATTCCATAAACTTAGCCATGAAATTATAAAAGTTCAAGAAGAAACAGAAAATCTTCATTTCTTTCATAAAAGCATTACATCATTAGCCATACAAATAAATACAAAAGGTTGAAACTTGAAACATACAGATTGTGTTTCTTCCAGAGCTGTCAATGGCCGATTTGGTCGATATGTATGGTTTTGGCGCTTGGCCCACAGCCAATACCGTTGAAACTGTACTGGGATGCCAAACTCTTTAGCAACCTCCTCCTGCATGAACAAAATAAATAAGGCATTAAACTGTCAAAGACTTGCAACGTAACTGCAGCTGGTCAAAAAATACAATGTTGATTGTTGAAAAAGAAATGTTTTTTGCCGTTTAAAAATGTATCCAAGTAAGCGATGCCCCTAAAACCTAAAAGAAAGCAAAATTAGAAACCCCACTAGAAAAACAACACTAAGTGATACTATAGGTAATATCGTAGCCAGCAGACGCTTAACAAATTTGCTTTTTGAATGCAAGTGGTAGTGATAGCACCATAGCATACAGGAGATTTGGGATAACATATACACCTCAAACCGAAATGAACACTACTGTGTAAGAAATGTAATGACTAAAGAAAGATCACAGAGAAAAATACTACACCAAACCTCAATCTATAAGAGAATGAAGGAAGACCAAGTTGATTGTTTATGTACAATAGCCAATGAGTACAATGCTAAAAAAGTATATGTAATAATGACTTCAATATTCTCATGCAAGTACAACAAAAGCAATTGGCAAAGACGGATCCAAATACGGATGCACAACTACGGCATAGCAAGGATATATGAAACATTACCTTGAAAAGATTGAATGGCATTTGCTTCTGAATACGAAAAGATTTAACTTTGTCATGGTCTACAAGATCAAAATAGATATCCTTTCCTATCTGTTCCGTTAAGTCATCATCTCGTGCAACCTGTGTATAAAAGTTTATAATATGAACATTATTGAAAAGAAAAGAATAAGCTTCCCCAGAAATACTTCCAGAATAAAGAAATATTATCAATGACCTTTATAATGGTGTAAAGGTGTGCTTCTGCCTTCTCCTTCTTCTTATGCTCTTTCTCTTCCTGTTCTCTTTTCAGACGTTCCTGAAGGAAGCAGAAAAGGTATGTCTTTAGTTCTTTGCACACCGTCTATTAATTAAAAAAAATGGTTAGCATCACACCGAAGCCTCACCCTAAGATGTTCTGCAATGTCCTTTTCATCCACATTACACATAATCTTCTCTTTGTCGCTTTCACGTATATAAACAAGCATATATGCATTTGAATATTTCGTGAATTTGAATGGAGTGTTATTGAAACCAGGATTTGTCTGAGGTAACTGTAAAAATATAATTTCACTAGATAAGTAAAAAAAATCGACAAAAACATACAGAAAAAAATTACACAATGGAAGATAAAGAATACCTCTTCTTCACCGCCATATTGCTCTTCAAGAGCCCTCTTCACATCTTCTTTAGTAACTCGTTCATCATCAAATTTATACCTGGTAGGCACCACAAACAATTTATGGGAACAGATTTAAATTTCATAGGGCCAAAGGGAGAGAAAGATACAGCTGTATGCATATCACAGTATTAGCCAATCGTCACTGGAACACAAACAAACTGAAATCCAAAGTCAGACACTTCCCTAAAGAATTCAAAAACAGGAATACAGCTTTCCTGCCGGTTAAGCAGACCAAAAAACAGAAAGAGAAAGGAAAAAATAACATCACAGAAGATGTCATTTCAAGAGTACCAAATAGTAAGATAAAGAACTGGAAAGTAATAATTTGACGTCTAAAGTTCAAACACTTCCCTAAGACATTCAAAAACAGGAATACAGCTTTGCTGTCGGTTAAGCAGTACCAAAAAACAAAACTAGAAAGGAAAAAATGACATGAGAGAAGGTGTCAATTCAAGAGTACCAATTGCTAACATCAAGAAATAGAAACTTGGAAAGTAATAGTTTGAAAAAACTCTTCATCAGGCATGACATTGCAGTTACGACACTGGGCTGTCCTACCACGTTACGGGAGTTCAGCAAACCAGAATCTTAATGTAGAAGCTGTTCTAGGAAAAAAAAACTACTGCTGTGTCCAGCCAGCTCATACATATAACAAAAAATTTACTAAAGGTCATCAACACTAGTTAGCTAACAGTGAGATGTTAGCCTAGTGGTCTTAAGACCTGAGATTATGGGAACGCGAACAAATGTACAATAGATCAGATTTTATTCCCTTGTGGCTCCTACCCATTTGTATTTTGCATAACCACAGTAGCACCATAGCACCCGGGAAAAAGAAAAAACAACCAACAACAACAGCAACAACAATTTTCAGCTAACAGGCCCCCAACAAGTTACCGCGCAGCAACAACCCTCTGAACCCAAGGCCCAATAAGGCCTTGAATGCTACTCTCTTCATTCTTATTTCTTGGTTACATTTTCCTTTTATGGTGTTCCCTTTTGTTGGTTACATTTGGAATCTTTAATTTTCTATCAAAGTTTTTGGACAAATTCATCCTTATGATCCTTGTCCAATTCCTACACTTAAAAAAGGTAAAAGAGTAAAAAGAAAAAATGACATCATTACACTACAAATTTCAAGTACAACTTTTACTTTTTCTCTACTATACAACTAAGAATATTTCCCTACCATCTAAATTCATTAATCTACGTGCATAACACCAAACATTACCAACAAATAGGAACGGAGGGAGTATAATATATTATAAAAAATAACAAAAAGCCCTTAAAGCTGGTCGTTCAGTATCATCAGTGTGTTGCAATTATCTAAAAACAAGAAATATTTTCCAAAACAACCACCCTGAACATATATGTACAAGGTACATCAACTACCCCCTTAACTAGTAACCCAAAAAAACACAAACCTTCCTCATAGTCTCCCAAAACATGAAACTTCATTTATTTGCACTAATATTATGCCATGCTAATATCCAACATACCTAAAAACTATCAAAAGTAACTCTCAACTTCCATTAATGATGCATTTAATTATTTACTATATATTAAACACTTCAAAGGCCATCTTGTTTACTATCTCATAATATATGCGATTGAACCTTTCAAATCTAAAGCTATCTTAATGACTAATTAATCCATTTCAAGATCCAAACAACACTAGTAATCTAAACTAGCTGAATAAAAGAAAATCCTCTTTTTGTAAAATACTAATTTTGCCCTTGTTCCATTACTGCATGGCCATACTCACTCACACTGTCCATGTTTATATAAAAATTAACATAACAATCATGTGTGGTCAGTAAAGTAAATTTTCATCAGTAAAATTCAGTAACACGAAGGAAAATCAACGGTAATTAAAAACCCAACAAATCTAAAAACCGGTTTCAGTCAATAAAAATCAATTGAAATGGGTTATAAACTTAGAATCAGCAACAATCAATAGTATTAATATTAGCTCAGCAGAAACCATTAGGAAGGCGACATGGCCTAACAAGAACTGAAGGGCTTTAAAGACATATTGAAAGCAAAAAATTATGGTAACACTACGACCATAAATGTTCTCAAAACCATGCAAAAAAAAATACTAGTAACAAATTAACAGATCAAAACAGTAATAAGCATTGCCATGTGAGATGGGAAAGAAAATAACTAATGCATAGGTCACCCCTTGAAACCCTAAGTCTGACCTGTAAAAGACTTGCATACTGCTCATACTCGTGTGACTATGATTTAAGACACAAGATTCACCACATCCTTATGCCAGTTTGTTGTCTCTCTAAAAAAGTAGGACAAGCACAAAGCATATCCTCACATGTGATAATTTTCCCTTTTTTAGGATCTCCTAAGATAGAACAATCATTGAAGCACAGCCAAACTATTCAATACATAAGAAAATGACACGATGCATACCACTGATCAGAAAGAGTTGGTCGTATGAAGGCATAATAATGTCCGCCATGCACCCCACCACTGTGGACCAAAACACTGCAGACAAAATATTCGCTCAAGTTAGATGTGTCATCTTTGCTTCTAGAAGACATTTGTATTAAATTTTCTTTGCAGAATATCATCAAAGGAGCACAAGGTATCAACAAAATGAAAACTAGCATCAAACACTTATCATAAAAATAAATTTTATCAAATAAAAAAAAAACTTAACGAAGGAAAACGTATCATCATTAAAAATCAAATAATCATAAGCAAACACGATAATTTATAGCAATATTGACTCTCAAAATCAAAATGCATTGTTTATTCCTCTCATATCTAATAGAAATTTCCATAGAGATACAAAAAACATGAAAGGAATAACAATTAAAGGAAAAGCGAAGCATAAAATTTAATTAAATCAAAGGTTAATATACCGTGAAATAATGTTATCAACTATATGACACAGCATAATATGCAACCACACCATTTTCCTCCAAAAAAATTCAGAGAAATGCAAACCTGTGCAGTGTATATACATTACGAACACTTCTATCAGCATCAGGAGACAAATATTTTCCATTATCGCGATCAAGGTCAAGTTGAAGAGGAAATTCATAGCGATCATTTATCTATTGAGCAAAAATGAGTAAAGAAAGAATATTAGCATACAAGACTTTCTTAAAAATCTGATGGATCAGAAATTTCATAAATGTACAACAAGAATTCAGGATACAAACCAATTGTTAATAAAATACTGTACAAAATTTATTCTTTCACATGGAAAAATACAATAATAACATCGTAAACCCTTCATAAAAATCTTCTAGAACTCCTTGGTAACCAAAATTAAATTAGACATTGAGTACAGCAAAATAGACATGTATGTAGCAAAACATAAATAAAGTATTAAGTTAATTGTCCTACAAATAAATAAACAATTGCAATTTAAAGAAAGATGACAGTGCATATAAGCGCTCTAACAACAGGTACATATCAGAATAGAGTCTAAAATAGCATACCAAGTACATCATCAGCTTTGCTAGTATATCCAACATAGGGCCAGAGTTGAAACACACAGGGAAAACTTGAGATATAGCAGAAGGGCAACGACTAAACAATCAAAATGTTTGATCAACGCAACAAAAGCACATTTTTCCCCTTTTCCTCTACTTGATTTATAAATTACTATTGAACTACTACACATCACCCTGAAGAACTAAACATCATTGCTTGCATGTTTGAATATTAAACCATACAACTACAACAGAGTCAAATTCAAAAGGGCAACAGGGCTTCTCAAGGCAAGTATCAGTTAGCAAGGCACGGCAATTAACAAAATAATAATGTCCCGCTAAATAAAAAAAATCAACGATAAGATTTAAAAAATAAAAAAATAATAAAAAATAAAACAAAAGCGTGTACGTGTCACATAATGATATCAAAACAGCGGTAACTTAACACGAGAATTGTAACAACAAACCTTAACCATGGTATCACGCATAAAATCATACTCAAATCGTTTGAGCTGCAATTGAAGAACTGGGGGAAAATCAATGAATAAGACACCCTTCCTAGCATCCTGAAAATTCCACAGTTGAACATTAAAAAATTAATTTTGACATATAGCAACCTTAGGAAACTAACTAAATCTGTAACCACAGCTATATGCCATGCTTTATCCTCACCAAAATAGACATATTAAATAAAATGCATTGCAGAATACAAACCTGTAAACCATACTGCTCAGCATGATATTTGTTGTCACCCTCCAATTTTTCAACTTCCACATACTTGTCAAACGAAGCATAAACATCACGACAACCCTTAACATCAAGCTGAAGATCTGCGACAGAATGTGCAAGAAAACTAGGTTACTTACAGACTTCTCAGACATGCTTATTTATAGAGAATTTTACAAGTACAAGGGTTTACCATAAAAGGATTCCTTTCTTGTAGATTTGTAATCCACATTAGCACACTCAATATAGTTCATGTGATGCCCTTCAAACAATTGCTGAATAGTGCCCTCAACCACAGTTCCCTGATATCAAAATATATATAAGTTCCATACTCTACTGATGAGCAACAAGGCTGAACATTCTATTTGAAAAATCACCTTCATTTTGTCTTCAAGCTTCTCACACAGAACTCTATTAAGCTCCTGCACATCATGTTGCATGAACGAATCATAAGTATCCCATCCAAAGGATTTTGTCAACTCTTTTGTTGCAACACTGCTGTCACTGTACTGAAGCTTGTAAAATAAGCTCTGAAGAGCCAAGGGAATGCTCGCAGATGGAATATCATTCTCAGTAGTAGGCATATGATACACAGCCTAAACACCGAGCATAAACAGAAAATTAGCTCCATATAATAAGTCTGTACCCTAATTATCAACAGATTATCAGTGAGTATAATTGACCTTTCTGAAATAAGGAATGTGAAAAAGTGTTTGAAGCAGAGAATTCATGTAGCACGTAGCTCCCTGATTCTTAAGTCCAACAAATCCGGTTTCCTTCTTGGAATCATAGGACCAATAATCCACAATCTTACGGACAGCAACCTCAGCCTCCACAATGACAGTGTCATTCACAAGAAATCCTCTGGTGGGGTCATATAACTCACTTAGTGGCATAAAAGAAGTAAAGCCCCAATCACTTTCCCGGGCATTAAACTGGTGCTGTGTATCTGCAGAATTTCAAATGAGTGATGTACAAACATCATACGAGTGATGCATCAAGATCTAAATGCTTGAATAAGAAGTCAATATTCCTTTTACATTACTACACATTAAAAATGCTCTTAACACTGATAATAAACTACATGTTCACAATCTGCATGCATCAGTTTATTAATTACAACTACTCAATAACGAGAGGGGTAAAGAAAAAGGTTCATGCATATTTGCCGTTCACCTTGAAACAGCCACAGAACACAGCATGAGTCAGGGCCAACAGTTTAAATACTATAACATGGATGGCACCGTAACTTCTTAAAACCCAAATCACTTCAACAAAAGAAACACAATAGCACAGCATACTTGCATGTATATACTTCGACCATTAAGCCATCTCATATAGATATCCCATCTCCAATGACAGAAAAGTTGAACACGAAAAAACATTATAACTCCTAATTTACAAAAGCCTATGTCCTTCTATACTCACCTAAAATGCAACTCAACTTCAACACAATGTGGAGTATTATCTAAAACTTTGTATTAAATCACAATCAAAAATTGTAAGCACAATAAATTTCTACATATTTCAAACATATTCCTGATAATCAACATCAAGACGGAAGAAAATTTGAAAAGAAAAAGGAATCATCAGTCGGTTTCTAAAATAATACCTTTTCTCACGGAATACTTGTTATGAATTTGATTGACCACAGCTAAGCTGAATTGAGCATACCTACTCCATCCATAAGGTAAATTAACAGAATCAGCAACGTCGAGATACATAGACAAGAAGTCCACATTGTTCCCTTTAGGGAAAATAAGTATCCGCCTGCACCAAAAGTTACACAATAAGTAAATTACCATAGCATCTCTAACTATAAGCAACTACAATATTAGTAATCAATTTTCGCAGTACCATTTGAAACCGCCAACAACAAACACATCCGAATAGTGCTTCTTGGCGTTCAACCTAGCGAAATTCTCAATTTTCCAGGTAAACCTAGATGATTGAGGATCCTCCGCAGCTTGATTCTCAGCAGTGCTAGCAGCCTCATTGGCATTAGCGGTAGCGGTGTTATTATTATTAGCAGGTTCCGCTTGCGCCACGACTACAATGCAAAATCAAACCAAAAAAAAACACACACACAAAAAAAATCAGAAATTCAGAACCCTAAGCAATGTAAATTTGACATACTTAGAAATTTCGTCGGATCAAATCGAAACCGAAACGAGATCAATCAAATTCGTATAACAAAATCGACGAAACTAAATGCCACAAAAAAGAATCAAACCTTCCATAGGCTGATGATTATTATTATTATCGGCTATATCAGAATGCGGAACAAGCATCTCATCATCTTCTTGCTGCAAAAAAAACACGAAATCACACAAATTCATCAATCCGATCCACGAAACCACCAAAACCCTAGCGAAGACTCAAATTACGAACTAAAAACTAATTGAAAGAAGCTTCAATTAAAGTAACAACAACTAATCGACGAAAATCAAATAAAAAGCCCTAATTTCGAAATTGAAATTCACGGAAAATAAAAAAACAACATTTTCAAATTAGAGGAAAAAATCACAAAAATCAATCAAAAAATAAAATAAAATAAGTTCGATGAAAAAAAGTATGAAATTGCGAAGAAGAAGAAGAAAGAAGGTTCGAGAAGCCGTACGTCAATGGGAGCAGGAGTCATGACAGTCATTTGAGGGAGGAAGGAGGAGAGAGAAAGTGAAGGTTTGTTAATGGCGGAAAGAGGAGGGAGAAAGGGTGAAGTGAGTAAGGAAGAGAGAGAAAGGAGGGAAGAGAAAGGTGGGAAATTGGGGTTTTTTTTGTTGTTGGAAAAAAATAAATAAATAAATAAAGGGAAAAGGAAAAAGGGCGAAATTTGGGAAAAAAAAAATTATGGGGGAGATCGCCAGAAGAAGGTGGTCGAGGTTTGAGGAAGGAAGGGAAAGAGGAGGGGAAGGAGAAAGGTCTTGGGCTTTATATGGAAGGAGGGTAGTTTGGGAATTTTGGGGTTTTTGGAGAAGGGGGGCATTGGAATTGAGGAATTATGATAATGTTTATGGTTTACTTGTCATTTGGTCAAATGACTCTAATCTATGTTTTTGAGAGGGGGTGTGATACTAGATTCTTCACTTCATAATTATAATTGGATCGATGTGTTATTTGCATCGTATCTCATAAGTTGTTATTGTGAGATTAAGGGATAGGATTTCATAAGATTATGAGATCGATTCCCATTATTATTTTTGTGGCTCTGTAAATGACAACAAAAGTATATTGTAATAGAGTATTGAACATTGGTTAAGAGAAAGCAAGGGGTGCATAGGGTTAACAACTAAAAAATGAGCCTAAAAAATGTCGATATACATTAATCACCTAAAAAATGAACCTATAAGGAATTGAACTTGGATTTATTATGTTGTCAACAACAAGTTTTGCCACTAAGCTATTAATCATTAAAATATACATGGTAATAATTATACTTAAAGCTCAATTTGTTTAGACCTCATAAACAACATAATAAAATTATGCCCAATTATTCTTTCACTTTAATAAAAAGAAAGATTAGTAACATGTTATTTTGCATAGAATGTATACAATATCTGGGGGCAACAATCTAGTTTAAGTATCAAAATAAGTAGGCATATACATGTCATTTGATTTTTCACACAAGGATAAGTGATGTATAGCTTTTAGGATTGTGTTTTTACCCTAGGCATATGGCAAGATGCATCAATTATACAAATAATGTAGGGTTTTCTACGTGGCGTCCCTATGGTACTGGGTTTTTTACGTTGTGCCCTCCCAAATTAAAGCTTCCACACGGTGATCCTAAGGTTCATTAAGTGACTAAGTCATGACCATTTTGTTAAAAATGTTACAATTTCAATCTCAATTTGGTGGCTCATACGCTTCTGCTTATGGCCCATACTCTTCTATTTTGCCTTGCGGTTAAAGAGCACTATGGACTCTCTAACTCATACAATAAATAATTTACGAGCATTTAATATCCGTTTAACTACAAGGTCATGGCATAGTAACTAAATAAACCTTGGGGGGACCACGTGAAAGTTTTAATTTGGGAGGACACAGTGTAAAATACCCAATACTTCAGGGACACAATGTAGAAAAATCCAACAATTTAACTAGATGCAAAGCATAAACACAGTTTTTTTGGGGGGGGAGGGGGGCTAGGGCTTTGGGATTGGAGTTCATATTAATGTTAAGTGCTTATGTGTCATTTGGTTTAAAATGATAATTGAAACTGATTTGTCTACTTTATATGTCATATTATTGATCCCTAACACGCTAATGTTTTATGAATGAACTACCTTCATTCGAGCCATTTGATGTTAAATGTTATCGTCTAGTGTTTTGTGTGCTTTTACAAAGTTTAGTAGGAAAAAGTGAGGATTCTACGACACTTAATGTTGACGCTTAAGATAAAACAAGCACCATTGAGCATTCCAAGCCGTTTGGTGCATCTACAACCAATTGGGCCAACTTTAAGACCTCTGTAACACCCCTCGTGATTGCTTTAAAATTATTATATATACTATTCATACTAACAAGATGCATCTTTCTTTCAAGAAACTCATTTCCTAAGAAACTCCTTAGTTAAACGTGTTTAGTTGGGAGCAATCATAAGATAGGTGACCTCTTGGAAAGTAGGGGTCCCTAGGATTCCAAGTTTATTAGATGTAACGATAGGGCTACCTGAAGCCATTTGGTGTAATATTGAGGACGGCCCTTAGGGTTCCAGGCACAATGAAGGCATTGTCGTTCTCAAGCAGGGGAGTATGTAGTACCCCTCATGATTATTTTAAAAGGATTATATGTACTACTCATACCAACAAGATGCACTTTTCTTTCAGGAAGCTTATTTCCTAAAAAAAACTCCATAGGTAAAAGTACGGTGCTTGGCTAAGAGCAATCTTATGATAGGTGGCCTCCTGAGAAGTTTCTCAGGGTGCGCATGAGTGAGGACAAAATGTGCCGAAAGGACTTGTGTTGATCAGCTCCGTTACGAATCCTGAGGTGTTACAACCTCACTTAGCAAGTTGAAGGACGAGAAAAAGTAGAAATGAATAATTAACTAGATTTGGTCCCTGGGCGTTACCCCAAATCATTTGATAAAATTTCATTTTAAGACTTCTTTCATTCGTTTTGCCTTTTATCAAAATTTAAAATATTGTAATTACAACTAACTTTATAACAAACTAAAATTTAAGTGAACAAATAGGAGTATTATTATGAGATATTTACAGTAGACAACCATAAATATTTTATAATTGCAATAAAAAAGTTTCAAATGATTGCGAATATAATGTGAGTTTAATATGTCTGTTGATAAAAAGATTGAGTATATATTTTACACTTGAACTGTTGAACATATGATTTCAAAAGAAACTGAATGAATCCAAATAAGAGATTAATTGTGACATTGACAAAGAGGTAAAATGAACATGAAATTATCATTAAAAAATATATTCATTATTATTTATTTTTTCACATATTTTATTTATCATACGTAGAAAAAGAATTATTAATTTTGCTGAGTTATTATTTTTTATGATATACATGATATAATAAAGTGTTGCGGAAAAATACACAATAATGACATATAGCTTAATTGGTAAATAACGTTCCATTCTCATTAAACACACTTTCTACCATTGAAAATTGATTTCCAAGCTGAGGTGGTGCCACGTGGCGGATTGTGATTCTTCGCTTTGTGTTTTAATATATAGTAGTTGATAGTTAATTGTGAAGATAACAAGTGGAGAATTAGATTATTATCCATTGTTTTGATTATATCTCACAATATCAAAATTGAATTCTTTTGATTCTATTTGCAACAGAAAGTCAATTTTTACATATTATTGATCAATAATCATCCTTATAATTATCTTTTAATTATAATGAGTACCATACTTTTTGATATATACTACTCCATCTGCTTCACTCTAATCTTTATGTTTCATTCTTACACGCTTGTCAATGTGATTTTTCTAATACTTATAATTTTAATTTTGTATTTGTAAAAATTTTAAAAAGTTGACATATATTCTAACAGGCTAAAACTATGCGCGCAAATCAAACAAGACTCCAGATGAATATAATTTTACCTACATATAAAGTGCAAACAATGGTCAAAGTATTATTTGTGAATAGTATCAATAATTAAAACGTACAAAACACAGTGAAATGGTTCAGAGAAAGAAAAAACCCGCCTAAACTTATAAAGCTATTTGATTTTTTGCTTGACTAATTTACTTATTCATAAAAATAAAGTAATATATATATATATACATGATACATTAACTATCTTTCATATATATATTTTTTTATAAGGAAACTAATTCATTAAGTAAGTCATACGATATCTATAAAGACAATTAACCCCGAATGAATCAAATTAGAGTTTATTTGTGGAATAGCATTCACCTTTGCACATGTAGCTATGGAAAAACCGTCCCTCTAAGTCATCTTCATGTACCTATCAAATTAACAATCTTTGCTCACCCGCATCAATCGTTATTCATTATCATTGAATAAACCCTAAAATTCATAGATAGAAGTCTAGAATATTAAAAGAAAAATATAATAGTATTTTACCCTCCTCTCTTTTTAATATGTATAGATTATAGTGAACAATATAAAGGCTATATTTGGTGAAATTCTATTCACCTATTTCGGACCCATATCACGTTCAAAACTATTGTATAATCTCTTAAATTTTCTTCAAAAACAAACTATTAAGAATTACAATCCAAACATAGCTTAACCTCATTGCTATGTCTTCTTGCCATTCAACTGATCATTTTAGATATCTAACATCATAGAGCGTCAGCACGTTATATTATATCAAATGAAAAATTCAGGTTTTCACAACGAGTAATTATTAAACTCGGATGGCCTAATTTAATTATCACATCCAAACACCTTTCCAAATTTAAATTGTGGTCAATTTATTAGACACACGTCATGCGTTGTTATAAATATGATGCGAAATAAGAACACTAATGTGTTGCTTTCTGTACTTGCCAAGACAGTCAATTAACATTGGATCCAATAAAACTCATCTCTACTAGAGTATTGATTATAATCTTGATAGATGTTAATCTTGTTGGACACTCCATACTCTACTGGAGTATATTAAAATTACTGGTACAAATCAGTTTTACTAACATAATATCTTCTTGGGATATTTCAGAATGTATTACCTCCTCAAACTTGTCATTATCAATAGTTGTTCCTTTTCAAAGATTATCAATATTTATGCATACAAAACTATTAATCCAAAATTCCTACTCCATATAAGTGTATAATATATCAAATTTAAAAGGAATCTAATTCCACTTCAATTCCAAAACTAAAAAAATATGATACGGAGTACTGAATATCATAATAGTATCAATTTAATTATTATATCAAATATTAATGTGACAATTGTACACTAATAGGTAAGTCGTCAAATTAATATTCCGATAATATATACTAAGTGGGTGATCAAAGTTCAAGTAAGCCTAATAACAATTTCTATTAGTTTTAATTGGCTTTTTCTTAAAAAAAATGACTCTTAAATCTCTCAAATCAAGTAAAACCAGCTCATGTAGAAACAAGACAAGTTTAAGTATCAAAATAAATAAATGTTAAGGTAGAAGAGTAGAACTAATGCTANTTTGCTTGAGGACAAGCAAGGGTTTGGCTTGGGGGAGTTTGATAAGTGTATTTTATGCTTATATTTTACCCCCTTTTCTGGTTTATTTTGACTCTAACCTATGCTCTTCGGAGCTATTTTGGCTAACATTTGGTTGTATGGAGTTGTTTGTGCTTGTTAGTGACTTTTTGCAGGATTTCGGTGTTGTTGCATTGATTCCGAGGCAATCGTATGAGTTACAACTAGATACTAGAAGCCATGGGTTAAAATTGAAGTAATCAGGAAGCTATGATGAAGCCTGGAGTAACTAGAAGACGAGCCAACTTGATTTAGGCGAAAAAGTCATTTCGCCCGGGCAGTCGGGCGGAATTTACTTAGCATTTTTCAAGAAGATAGGGGCGAAAACACTGATCGCGCCCGATCGGGCGGATTTCTTCCAAGGCCAAAATCACTCGTTTTGTGAGCCCGATCGGGCGGATTCTGCCCGAGTGGTCGGGCGGATTGTCCGGAGCCCGTTTTTCACTCCTTTTGACCCGAGCATTGTCCTTTTTGTATAAATAGTGTTTGTGTTAGGTTTTTTCAACACATTACATTAGACATTAGAGACTAGATTAGAAATTATTTTCTCTCATTAGGATTTTTCATTCAGTTTCTCTCTAGAACTTACTTTTGTCAAAACTCAATCATTCATTCAATATAATTGCAATTTCAGGTTCTTCTTTATTTTCTTCTCTTGTTTTTATTAGTTTAATTTTTTCCTTAGTTTTAATTGTTAGTAGTATTTTAATTTTAGATCTTGAGTTATTTTTGTTCTTGTTAATTAGTTTAATTGTTGTAATCATGTTCTCAGTTCCAGTTCTTATGATTAAATTAGTTCCTTTAGTTTCTATTATGCGTGAGTAGTTCCCTTTCTAGGACTAGGGGATCCATGGATTGATTTTGATGCTAGTTCTTAATTATTGATTGGTTATTAATGTACTTGAATTCCTGTTGTCAACTTTTATTGCTTTCAGTTNGAATTCCTGTTGTCAATTTTTATTGCTTTCAGTTAAATACTGGCCAGGTTTAATTGTTAGTTTGATATTGTTGAAATCGATACCGAGAGGTAAGATTACCACAATCAGATCATAAGGACAATAGGCAAAACAAGTCTAAGTGAGCGAGAGCCATTAGAGGAGTTTTGAAGGGGACTAGATTCGAGAGAATTAGTGGACCTTAATTCAAGGAAATTGATAATCTAATTAATTAATTGTGTGCAATTCATTTGTTAATCTATGGTGAACCGATGTCCTAGACTTAGTCATAGATTTATTCCCTTAATCAACTTAGTTCTAGTTTTAGTTAGCGTTTGAGTCTTAATTCGACATTCAAAGGCCCTTTACACAGTCTAAACTTTTTAGAACTAATAGGTTTAATTGCTTCCCTGTGGATTCGATCCTTACTTCCCTAGCTATATTAGTTAGAGTGGTTAGGTTTATTTTTGGTAGGTGTGCGATAGCCTCATCACTAATATAGAGGGATAATAAAGGACATGAACTCTTTGTTATCATATACCTCATATAATCACCACACTACAACAATTACACTATGCCATGAATGAGGAATTACATTTGTAGGATTACAAATTAGAGTATGTGGTATGGTCATTATGCATATGGAGGGCGACTAATACAATTATTGAAGATTCTACAATTTCCCCTTAATTTTTATTTGATTTATTGTGATTCTTGGGGCGGCAAAATATTCTTTTCTACATTGTTTTACAATGAGTTGTGCATGTTGTTAAAATAATAATAATGGTAATTAAATAAATCGAATCATTATATGTAGTAAAATGGTTGTCACAATACAGCCCGAAAGTTAAGAAATTGAATCAAAAAGTACTCCATAAATTACAAATTTCTCTAACACATATAATTATAAATAAATACTAGTATAAAATAGATCAATGATTGCGCATATTATCATGAACTCTTTACCTTCCATAATACTTCATTATCATTTTCCAGGTTTTGATGTTTGTTTATACTTCAAATATCCAAAATTAAGATTGTAAAAATACTAGAGTATTAAACACACAAGGGTCAATGTCAAAATTCTCATGAATTTATGATCATGACTACTAACAACTATAAAAACTGCAACAAATCAATGTACAAGCCTTTCACTATTTCACTACTAATATCAAACCAACAATTGAAATAAGAGAAAAGAATAATCAAATTTGATAAAATTATGAATTAATTCTGATGAGGCTATCGCATACTTATAAAAAATAAACCAAACCACTCTAACTAATATAGCTAGAGAAGTAGAGAACGAATCCACAGAGAAACAATTAATCTTATTAGTTCTAAAAAGCTTAAACTGTATAAAGGGCCTTTGAATGTTGAATTAAAACTAAGAAATTAACTAAAATTATAACTGAATCGATTAATGGAATGAATTAATGACTAAGCCTAGGACATTGGTTCACCACAGATTAACAATTCAATTGCACACAATTAATTAACAGATTATCAATTTCCTTGAATTAAGCTTCACTAATTCTCTCGAATCTAGCCCCCTTCAAAACTCCTCTAATGGCTCTCGCTCACTTAGACTCGTTTTGTCTATTGTCCTTATGATTTAATTGTGGTAATCTTACCTCTCGGCATCGATATCAACAATATCAAACTAACAATTAAACCTGGCCAGTATTTAACTGAAAGCAATAAAAGTTAACAACAGGAATTCAAGAACATTAATAGCCAAACTAACAATTATAAGCAAAACATCAAAAATTAATCCATGGATCCCCTAGTCCTAGAAAAGGAACTACTCACTCATAATTGAAAGCATAAAAACTAAATCAATAAAAGAAATTAAAGCCCTAAACATGATTAAACTAAACAAACCAACAAAAATCAAGAAAATAAAATTTATCATAAAACTACTAAAATTAAGAGCATAAATTAAAACTAATAATAAACAATAACAAAGAACAAGAATTAAGATTGAATGAAACCTGAATATTATTGATTGAATGATTGAATAAAGTTCCACACTTAGAGAGAATTATAGACTAAAACTAGAGTTTGTAAAATGTAAAAAGCGTAATTCGCATTTAGGAGTACAAAAACATTAAGTACTAAGGCTAAACAAGGAGAAAACACGCGGAAAAACACCCTCGGAGCCACCCGCCTGGAGGGGTTCGGGCGAGCAGCCCTTACCCGGGGCGCACAGATTCGACCCAGGCGGTTGGCTCGCTTGGCATCGTTTCTCGGTTTTTGCTCGTTCTTCCTTAATTACTTCTTTAATTCTTCATTTAGCACTTCTAATCTTCAGTAAAGCTTCCCAAATGACTTCAACTCCTCACTAACTTCTTCAAGTACTTCAAAAGGCTCAGAAAATAACGATAAATCATCGATTCCTGTAAAATCTTATAAAAAGCACAGCAAACACTCGAAATAGCAAAAGTTAGTAAAAATGGCTCAAAAGAGTCGTATTAGAGCTAAAAATCAATCGAGATTGGGGATAAAATACATATCAAATATCAACTTATCAAATTCAAACTTTATCAAACCATCGAAGATTAATAATCAAATAATATTAGATTCTTTTCTAATTCATAAACAATTATGAATTAATAGGGAGATGTAACGTGAAGGCTAAATTGAACTAACCTTATTTGATGTGTTTACACCTTAACTTGGAGGACCATCTGGAGCGTTCTTGCTGATAACGTGTTATAAAATAAAGCGAAACAAGAATAGAGATGTAATTGCATGTGGAGTAATTCTCAAATGTATATCCATTGGATCTCTCCACACAATATTTATACACATAGTATTTGATAACTTTTAACTAGGGGTGTGCAAAAAATTCCAATTCCGAATTTCTGATCCGAAAAATCAGATATCCGGCCCGGTCGTTATAATTCGGGGAAAACCGGATACCGTAGTGGACCGGAATGAAAATATTAAAATCTGGATCCCGGATTGTTAAGGAAAACATAAACCGAATATCCGTTTTTTTTAAAGGAAAAAATGAGGTTTTTAGAAGAATTTGGTTAAAAAAACCCGGATCTAGAATTTCCAGAAATCCAGTTTCCCGGATTGTATACGGAATACATTTTTTTTATCCCGTAAAATCTGGATATTCAGTTTTCCAGATTGGTAAATTTCCAATATCCGGCTTTGGACACCCCTATTTCTAATGACATTAAGAAGTTTCCATTAAGTGGGGAGTTACAAGTGATGAGATTACATAAAAAGTGTAAAAGGTCGAGAGTTACAACGGAATTATAAAGGTTAGGAAGAGTTACAACTAAATGACTTTTAACTCACGGGATAATGGATATCTACCATTATATAACATTTATCCCATTTTTTCGTACTTTACCAGTGTAATATTACAGTAGAATTGAGATGGATAAACCAATCATGGGCTTTTGTAACAATACTCAGGGGGGCTCGAGGTAAAACATTAGTTTTTATTTTATGGATTGGGGGGGAGGCCCTTTCTAGGCCCTATTGAAAATCATGCATTGAATCCAAAAGAAATCTCATGGAGGAGAATTGTAAACCTTAATTACCAAAGGAAAATTTATAGTTATCAACAACAACAAAAAAAAGGAAAATTCATCGTTATCAACAACCAAAAAAAAAAAGGAAAATTTATTAAAGCAAACTAATCAAAAATATATGAATAAGAAATCAAGACTAAAGATATAAATCGGGGCTTTCCATTGAAAATTAGATGAAAGTCCCTTAAAAAT
Source organism: Suaeda aralocaspica (assembly GCA_016808085.1). Taxonomy (NCBI): domain Eukaryota; kingdom Viridiplantae; phylum Streptophyta; class Magnoliopsida; order Caryophyllales; family Amaranthaceae; genus Suaeda; species Suaeda aralocaspica. The sequence goes on along the minus strand of PYUH01000120.1, from coordinate 6,081,079 downwards.
TCAATAATGGAGGCTAGGTTTTTTAAGGAAAGAAAATAGGGAAGATTATAACCTTTTGAAATTTTCATAACCATCTTCAGCTTTTTAATATCTCTAAATAACAACATTTTGAAAATTTTATTTTAATTAACCACCTTCTGTTTGTCAAAATACTACATTTCACTACTACCTTGGTTTCGGCAAATTATCAAGTCGACATGACCAGAGTGGTGGCGATAAATTAACGCGGCAACCAAGTCCATATTTTGTTGTGCACGATGGTCTATGATTTTGTTGTTGCCTAGTGGTTGATGAGTTGATCTACTCATTTGGTGTTACTCTGTCTATTTATGCAGTGGTGGTTGATCTACTTATGCAATGGTGATTGATCTCTCCTTTTGATCTACTTATAAGGTGGCAATCTAATGGTGTTGGTGCGACGATGTGGTTTAATGCAGCAAGTTGATGGTGTTAGTGGTGGACTGATAGTCCAAATTGGAGGTTGAATCAAGGGCGGTGGCAGCGCAGTGATGGTGTTTTTTATACTTTACAAAGAGATTGAAGAGGGGAGGATAGTGAGGAGATGAATTGAGGTGGTTTTAATAGTGAAGGACATTGTTATATATATATATATATATATATAAAGAAGATAATTTATTAATAAGTAAATCATACAATCTCTACAAAAACATTCAACCCTAATAACAACATTACAGAATAAATCAAATAGCTAATTTCCTCATTAAAACTACATATGCCACATAGAATTTTTGCAACAAAGCGCCCCCGCATATATTGTCACAAACTTTCATATCAAACGAGAGACTATTTATGGAAGAGCTTTCGCCTTTGGGCATGTAGGCATGTAGCCATGGAGATGTATCGTCCCTTTAATTCATCTTTATGTACCTGACGAATTGACAATCCTTGCACACCCGCATTAATCATTATCGATGAATTAACCCTTAAATCCATATATAGAAATCTAGAATATGAAAAGAAAAGAAACAAACACAAAAAAGTCTCAAAGAGGATAATTGTAGATTTCACCAAATGAGATCTAATTTATTAAAACAAAATAAAATAACATAAAATTAGTAGAAAAGGAGAAAAAAGGGTTGGTTGGTAGTAGCCCCAAAATTAATAGAGGAATTAATTTTTTTTATAAGAAAAACGAATAAGTGAGAAAAGGGTGGTGTGACAGTGTATGAGTATATGTTGATCAACATAGTGAAGGGCATTTTATGAAGTTCTCTAAGTATTTAGATGATAGGGAGTCATTTGAGCAAGTAATGATATTTCTTGACACCTGGAGGTAGGGATGCCGCGAGTTGAGTCGAGTCAAGTCGAGCCGAGCCGACTCGAGTAATAGTTTATTCGAGCTAAGCTTCATAAATATTAATCGAACTCGATCACAATCGAGCTTTCAAAATTCTAGCTTGTTCAAATTTGGTTCGTTTAAATTTTCGTTGTTCGAGCATTGCTCGTTCAAGTTCGTTTATTTTTTGAGTTCAAATCGAACTCAAGTCGAGCTTATAAATAAACAGGCTTTAGACATAATTTTTAATCAATTCATTGCTAATTGTTAAGGAAGTCAATTACTCAAGGGAATGTATAATCAGCTAAATATTCCTCAAATTTAAAGCTTATTTTGTGATATCCACAATAAATGGATTTTAGTACCCAAAAAGTGTTAAGGTCATTATAAAAAGCCTATTGAACAAGCTATAAACGGATTGTGATTGAGCTCATGAGTGAGCATAAACGAGCTGTTTGCAAGCCTTAACGTGTCAAATAATAAGTTGTTCGAGTAAAACTTATTTTCTAATGGAGTTTGAGATTTTTATCCAGACTTGTTTATTTACATACAATTGAGCTTTGACCGAGCGTGTTTCATGAGTTGTTTACGAGTGTATCAGCTCGTTGACATCCCTAACGGTAGAAAAAATGTAACCGACCAGCTGAAGGTCCTTTATGCTCAATTCAAAAGGTTTATTACAGATTAGTTTGTATTTCAAAAAAATCTTTTACATAGTAGTAATATGAATATCCATGTATTGTACGCAGGGATGTCAAAAAGTGATCCGAGCCGAGCCGAGGAGTACTTGTTTGGGCTTACCTTGATATATTAATTGAACTCGAGCCGAGCTTTAAAAAATTCTTGTTTGGGCTTTGCTTGTTTAATTTTTCATTGTTCGAGCTCAGTTTGTTTATTTTTGGAGCTCGAAATCAAGTCAAGCTTATGAGTAAATGAACTTATGGATGAACGGACCTTACACATATATTAATAATCTCAGTGTTAAATATTTGGAAAGTCAAACTAGTCCATATATTTTGAAATAACATTTATGTTGAGAGCGAAAGGTAGCTCAAGTGGTTAAAGCTTCAGTCCGAGAGGTAGCACTTGGGATTGATTTTCATTCTTGCTTTTGTGTATTCCTAGCACCAAAAAATTTATAAAATAAAATTAAGTTTATAGTGTGATACTCAATATAAATAAATTACACAACCAAAAAAATTATTTAAACGAGTTGTTCGAGTAAAGGTTGTTTATTGATTGAGCTTAAAAAGATTATTTTAATTTATTTTTTATATGAACTATTTTTTTTGTAGGGATCTTTAAATGTGAGGTGAGAGGAAAGATTCAACCAATTAAGTTACTCCTCAACTTTTAACATAGTACCTTAAAATACAATTATCATATGCAATTTTACGTATCACGTTAATTTACTTGTCGAATGATGGGAGCTAAGACATTATTTTTAAAATAACGGAACACTGTTTTTTGAAGGAAGCCGGTGTTCATAAAATAGGTCAAGGAATAAGGATCTCACAAACCCTAATTTCTGGGGAAAAAAAACGCTCCACCTCGCGCCCACCTCTTCCAAAACAACCAAATTCAAACTACCATCATCAAATTAGGGTTTTTTCTTCTCACATTCAATGGGGAAAAAATCAAAGTCAAAATCAAAGTCAGAATACTCAGAAAACGTCGTCAATGGAAACCGCAAATCGTCGTTTGTGTTCTGTGAAAGTGACGATGAAGAAGCAAACGAAGATTTGAGCCTTAAAATCGTCGAAAAGGCAATGTCACGCGCCTCACGCGCAGGCAATTCGAAGGTTATTGGTGGTGAGGATATTGTAACCACTGAATTGGTTGCATCGGAAATCGTGGAGAAAGTTAGTAAGAAGTTGAAGAAAGAGAAGAAGGAGAAGAAAAAGAAGAAGAAAGCTGAAACTAAAATTAAGATGGTAATTTTAATTAATTTTATGTTTTTTTTTTTTTGAATATTTACGTATTTTTTTTATTGATTTATTGTGCTCTTTTTGAAATGTGATTTTTGATTGTTGGTATTAAGGGCTAATTCCTCCATTAATGATTAGTGGAATATCTTTTGCATATTTTTAGATAATTGACGTTTGTAATTGTAAAATGTGGAATTGTTATATTATTGTAAATTGAGATTTGAGATTGTGATGTTTGAAGTCAATTGGTTTTGTTTTGAAATGGTAAGAACTGAAAAAAGTAAGCTGTTTAGTGACTCTTGTTACCATTGATGAGATTTTAGAAGCGCAACGATTATTTCGGACACATTGACGAATGTGGTTAGTTAGTGTGCTTTGTGATATGATGGGAGATTTCGAGCTGTAAAAATAATTGTAATTGGTGTATGTAGAATTTCAAACTGAACTGTAAAAATAATTGTAATTGGTGTATGTAGAATTTCAAACTGGTTATTATTACTCGGAGAAGTTAGCAATTTGCTAATGGATTTAGGAAGCTGTGTATGTGCTGAATAATTGAATTTGTTTAGGTGACGTTGGATGACGGTGAAGATAAAAGAGACGCGAAAACGGATGCAGAAGTGGAGAAGTCAGCAGTTTCAAATGATGCTGACAATGCCTATTCAAATAATGTTGTTTTACGAAGGCTTCTTGTGAGTGTGATTACTGGCCTTGAATGCCCTTTTGGAAGTACATTTAACTGTAAAGGCTTAGTTTCGAATTGTATGTCTCTTCTTATCCTATCAGCGTGGACCAAGGTACTTCGACCCTCCAGACAAGAGCTGGGGAGCATGTTTTAATTGCGGTGAGGATGGCCATTCAGCAGCTAACTGTACTTCGGCCAGGAGAAAAAAACCTTGCTTTATATGTGGGAGTCTTGAGCATGAGGTGAAGCAATGTCAAAAGGTGTGTATGGAAGCAGTAGCATTTTCTGTTGCTACTTGCTACTTTTCCCTTGGCATTAGAATGTTCTTGTTTACTTAGTGCTTTCTTCATCTTTATATTATTCGTGTTAGCTTTTGTTAATGTTAGCTGGAGCAATTATTATTACTAATGTCCTTGTTTCAGTTGTTGAGCCGTGAACATGATGTTGAAAATGACCAATAGTTTCGATATCTAGCAGTCTAGCCGTCATTTTCTGGTTTTCTTCATTTTTTTTCCTGTTGGCATTTGGCAGGATCGTGCTGGATGGCTTCTATCCTGTCAGTTTCTTGGTTTTTGTGTTTTATCTTATTTTACTGTGGAAGGGTTTCGATAGCCATGATAGGACTTTTGTTAGACTGTTGGATGTAGGTTGAAAATAGTAGTTCAAGTGCTATGTCCTACAATGAAGTCATTGAGTTCTAATAAGACATAGAATTTGTGTCTGTTTAAATGCTGTCAAGGGGTTAGGGACTTATAGGGCTGTCTGTCTTTAGTTAGAAGGTTGATGCATGAACCAAACTATACAAATAATAATGGATGATCCAGTCACACTCTCAATGAATATCGTTTTGATGTTTTCAGCTTACCTATGTAACTTGTCCGCATTAAACCAATGATAGTCATGTACTTGTGTAGTTGTGTATGCCGTAGGGCAATCTATACCTAGATTATGCGTTAACTCTGTTGATGTCCCTTGTTTGTAAATTTCTGTTTGCATTGACGCAGGGAAAGGATTGCTTCATATGCAAGGGAGCAGGTCACCGTGCTAAAGATTGCCCAAAAAAGTTTAAGCGCTGTGCCCAGGCCTCAGAGTTGTGTTTAAAATGTGGTTCTTCGGCACACAACATGCTCTCATGCAACAATGATTACTCGCGTGATGATCTTAAGGTCTTTTTTGTCTCTCATGATTTTCATGCATTTATTGAAAAAACACAAAGAAATGAGTTAACTGTGTGGGTGTGTTTAAGGAGTGATGATCCAGCCTGAATATTTTGCCTTAGGATTGAATTGAAAGCAACTTCCAAATATACCCATGACTTAATTTAATCCAAACTAAATGTTTTTATTGCTGTTCTAGTCTAGTCTGGTTTAATATGTTGGTCCATTTCTTCTGGTTCTTCTAATGTAAAAGGCTCATACTTGGATTTATTAGCGTAAGCAAGTCAATGTTCTCTTGTTGAATCAGTGATTGCATTGGATTACAAGTGACATTCTTACCTAGATTTATGGGAAAAAAAAGGCTCAATCTACATACACTGACCCTGGACTTGGGCTTCAAAGACTTAATTATAAATCTGATCTAGGAAGTGTAAATTGTGCTTTCAAATTCAATCTGATATTTTGAGAGCCTGAGTATGTTTGTATAAAGACTTAAATTTAGGACTGAGTCACACCAAGTTATATTAAATTGGTATTGATTGGGTTTTGAACTTTATCCAACACATGAAGTATGTCTATATCGATTACATGAATGACATAAGAGTCTTACATCATCATAGAATAAGAACTGTACTGGTTTTACCCTTTTACCTCATATTTCTTATATCTTGATTGATTTTGCTTTTGTTGAACACGCTATCAGGAAATCCAATGTTATGTGTGCAAAAGATTTGGACATCTCTGCTGTGTGGACTATTTTGATGGTCTTCTAAGTGAAGCGTCATGTTACAAATGTGGTCAGTCAGGGCATAACGGACAGGTTTTGTTTCTATCCTCCTAAACTTATGTTACACATTTGAATTTCATCATGAGGATTTTGAGCTATGATCTTGTGTAACTTTTGTTATTGTCATTTGTTGTGCTAATTCTGTGATGGTACTTCTTGACCGTCTGTGAGTTTAAATCGGTTTAGAAAATTTGTTCGTTTGATTTGAAATTGTGTTACGAAATCCTTATGAGCAAGTCTTCTGTGCGGCCAACTACATAGTGTTGCCATTTTTGTTTATAAGAGATATTCCTATCCATACATTCGAATTTGCCATGTAAGTCATCGTTTCGTTATCTAATATGGAGTATAAGAATTTACCAATCCGTTTCGTCCCCTTTATAGAGCATATACTTGTTACTTTTCTCTACTGACTTACAAACAGTACATGGCTAGCGATTAGGTTAATTTACTTGGCAGAAATTCACTAACTATTCTCGTAGACCCTTCTTTCACTTGGTTATGTTTATGTTTTAGATAAGTTAAAACAAGGTTTTGCCCGGCCTAGTAGTTCCATAAGTTTTAATTAGGTCATATAAGTTTCAATTGTTTCTTAGAATCAAGTTCAATGAAGTCTGATAAGTTCAGATAAATATAGGACCAATAAGTTGATAGACCTTTTGTTTTTCCCCCCTTTTTTCTTTCTCGAATGTCAATTATCACTATTCAACCTCTTACAAGATGATGTTTGGGGAGATCATCAAACTCGTATTTTTATAAAAGGAAATAGCTGTATATATTGAGGTGAATATATGAAATCATATAGTTTAAAAGTGTTACTGATATTATATATCATACTGTTTCTTTTACTATTGGCTACTGTTGAGTTTTACTAGTTTATGGTTTAGAAGATGCCTCTTCCTAGGTGTTTGTGGATCTGAATGTATTTTTTTGCAGGAATGTAGAGGATCAAAGGGAGAAGCGCCCACCACAGGTACACCCACCTCATGCTTCAAGTGCGGAGAAGTTGGGCACTTTGCTCGTGAATGCACAAACTCTTCAATGGTATGGTTGTATTCTGATGTTCTATGCATTGATGATTCTAAACTTTTCTTGGGTTTCATTTAATTTTTTGATCTCCTTTTAGTTGCTGCATTATTTTTCTTCTAAGGCTTTTTCTTTCAAAATCTTGTTATTTTAGTCATTTGTATACTGGAGCATTTTTTGTTCTTATCTCTATCTTATGGCTGAAACATTCCCATAATTTATTAACTTCAACAAGGACATACTATAGATACATTTTCTTTTTTTTTTCTTTTTTGTAACGAGTTTATTTCTGTTGATTATTTCCTTGTGACATTTCTCCTCTGGCAAACCTTTTTCTTACTCTCAGTGATTTGCCAGCAGCTAGACCGTAAGAATCACCTACTTGTACAATCCTTTCTATCCCAAAATTTTTGGGTTGTATGTTTAAGATGAGAATATTGGTTGATTGACCCTTTTGTGTACGTGTGTTTTTGTCTTTCTTCCTTGCATTTGATTTATTATTGAATAATGCATGTAATGAGGTAAATGTTTCTTATTGGGAAAAAAAGGAAAATACTTATATTTTCTATTAGACCTGGTTATTGGATAGGCTAGCCCAATCGCTAAATGTTTTGGGTCAAGTTAGTAACACTTTTATTGGGTAGGGTTGTTATTGGACAGGGTCATTGTAGGGTCAAAGTAATGACCCAATAACTTTTTCAAAAGTCAAATTTTGGCAAAAATATAGGGATAGATTCGTATGCATATTTTTTCACCAATGGCTCACTTAGATTTTTAATCCTCTTTTAAATTTATTGACCCACCCATTAATGACCCGCTAGCAACCCGCAACGACCCATCTGCAACCGATCCTATTAGTGTGACCCGCTTAAAAACGACCAGTAACTGACCCACACTGACTATGACTCGACCCGCCCAATAACCACCTCTATTTTCGATGGCCTTGTGCCCTCGGTCCCTCATCCATTTACCAACTGGTGGAGTGAGTAGGATCGGTGTACTTTGATCTTTAAAAGGGAATTGACATATACTTTGAGGCGTATCCTGTGATGCAAATGTTACCGACCATGTTTACAATTTTTTTTTTCATTTTGCTTCCATAATTCTTGGATCCTGTTGACTGTTGAGACTGAACTGAAGATTACTCTCTTTGCAGGCACGTAGAGGATCACAGGGAGAAACATCTGCTACAGGCACGCCCAGCTCATGCTATAGGTGTGGGGAAGAAGGGCACTTTGCTCGTGAATGTTCTAATTCTTCTATGGTATGTTTTGTTGTGATGTTTAGCCTGATTCCTCTGACCATCCTATCTCGAGGCTTTGTTTGATGCTGTACCCCCTTTCAATCCTGCTACTTTATTACTTTTTTTGGACCTTCCATTTCATTTTTTTAATCATTTGTATATGAAAACAATGGCTTATATATTCTCTTCTGCATCTCAGGGCAAAAATATGACTCGTGAATTCTCAACTCCACCTAGGAGATACCCTAGAGACAATAATTCCAGTAAGGGGTTTAAATCTGCACCGCAGGACTTTGGCAATTCTCATAAGAGGTTACACTTTGACTATGGAAGTCCTAACTGGTCAAGTAAACCTAAGCGGAGGGGGGGTTGGATTCCAGATGATCCTGATGATTTCCCTCCTCCAAATGGCTGGAGGTCTTTTACCACCCCAAACAAGAAGCATAAGGTATTTAGTGGTCAAGGGTCAAGCTCGTATTCTTCAAATAGATGGGGTAGTCCAGGTAAATATAGTTCAGGAGGTTCAAGTTCGCAAGGTTATTCGAATGGTTATCAACATAAGTTTACCGCATCAAGATTTAGCAACTCCAATAGTTATGAGACAAGAAGAAATTATGATCGATGGTAGAAAATTGTATTGTCTTTTAATTTTTTACTCTAAAAAGCTTTCAAGTTGTATGTATCAATGTTTACCCAAGTTTCTTCTTATACAATTGGTAGCAAAGTTGGGGCTAGTGATTGAAGTTGAGTGTATTATCTTTGCTTTACGACCCTATTATTGCTGCTATTATACATTGTTGCTTCTCATCTCATTTACCTTTCATTTTAAATATAGTTTTCAGACTTGGTTTATCATATCATCTTATGTCTATTGGTTTTCTTATTTTTGTTGGAGCTTTTAATTATTGTCGGATTCATCTTACCTATATCAACAATGCCTTACGAAAATACAAAAACTTGTATAAGATGTTCTTATTCGGTAGGATCATTAAAGAGCTATATAAAAGTTCTTATTCGGTAGGATCATTAAAGAGCTATATAGAAAAATCTAATACTTCAAGAAAATTTACTGAAGAATTGTTAGATATGTAATGCCTTTTGCATAAAAGTCCAACAACGTTTCCACCAAATGTGGTCTTAATTATAATTTCAAGATGCCAGAATCGGTGAATCTTTATATAGCCTCATGCATGGGGTTACTACAAAAAAAGTAACCCTATATTAGTTGCACTCTTTTGACAAAGACAAGATAATAAAATTATAAAAAAAAAGCCAAAATTGTTAGAAACTACAAAAATTTGTGAACAACTACCTAATAAAAAGTTTTAATTACTAAACTACTTAATAAAAAATTTCCGGTTTGGTAGCACTACCACTTCCCCCTATTTTTTTTTTTTTTTGAAATTCTCAGGCAATGGGGTCCCACTTATAAATATAACTGCTTCCCTCATTATTTGATGTTTCGTAGAATGTCGCCAGAGTCATTCCAGTCTGCTCAACCCCACCATACCCACTGTAGTTGTGGCATTCATGTTGCTGTTAGACAATCTTGGACGTCTCGCAATCCTGGTCGTCGATTTATCTACAGTAAGTTCTATAGTCCAGAAAATGGTTGGCGTGGATGCGATTACTTTGAATGGATTGACTGTGACATGTTGGAGTGGCAGAGAAAGGTTACCAATCAAGTACTACATTAGAAAAAAAAATAGTGGAGAAGGACAATTAGCTTTTGAAGGCTGAAGTCTGTAAACTGCAAGAACAAAACTTAAATTTTCACTCTGATTTGGAAGGGTTAAATGCAAGAAAATAGCTGCTCTGAACAAGGCAAAAGGAAAGAGAAGCGTGAACTATAATGTAAACATTGTTATTGTGTTAATGGTTGTGACGTTTTTTGCTGGAGTGTTATGTTGTTGGTTTGCAACCAATTACTAGGTAGTAACAACTGTGCCAGGTTTATAATACAACAGCTAGTAAGGTATGATGTGGTTGAGGTAGTTGATTATTGAACATGACCTATTTTGCTTTGTTGTAAGGTCATGTTCTTAGTAAAACTGTGTAAGTTGTGAACCTATTTCAATGAAATATGTTGTTCTTTTTCTCAATTGAAAACATTCACAATTGATAAATCAAAGTAATGATATAACAAACTGTTGTATTTCTTGCATAGCCGTACCAAATCACATAAGTTGCACAAATAAAGTACAATTGTTGTTATCCAATTTGCAAAATACCACTGTTTTCAAAGTTAAATGACACTTTGAAACATAAAAAATCCAAAGTACTACCAAATTAAAAGTAATCATAATACACAATGCCATAATTAAGAAACCATCACCAAACTTACCAAATGTCATAACCTACTTCTTCTTCTTCTTTCCTTTAGACTTGACAGGTAGCTTCCCTTGGCTTGTGTTGACAGTTGTTGGCGCTGAGCTTGCTTGGGAAGGAATTGCATCATTGTGATTTGCTGAACTTGCCTCAGCTCTTGTTGTTGATCTTGTTTGATGCTTTGTTGCTGCAGTTGAAGCTGACTTGTTTGTGAGTTGATCAGTTGTGGCAGTAGCTTCTGTGGCTTGAGAAGACAGATTCCTGGTTTGACTTTTCACTGTTTCCTTGGCAATCCATTGGTCATCACTGCATGGTCTACCACCCTTGTTAGTAGGCTTTGATGGTGCTGGTGGATTGCTACATTTGGTTTTGTAGTGACCAGGTTGACCACAGTTAGAGCAATTATTCTGCCTTTTGTATCTCTTCGCATACTTACCTTCACCATCTTCTGCAGCTGATCTTTTCCTTTTTTTTCTTTGAAGGCCTTCCCGGCATGTTCCTAAACAGTGGTGGTAATTGCCTTTGTATATCTCTTTCCTCTCAGTGATGCATTCCAAGCATTGCTTTAATTAATTCCTTGTATGCCTCCAAGTAGGTTGCTTTTGTGTAGTAAGCATGCACATAGCTATTAGGATTTTCCCTTCTTTTAGTTATACAAGCAAAGGCATGAGGAAAAGGAATCCCACTAAGCACGCACTTGTAACATGTGCAAATCCAATCTTTTAAGTTAACAACATGCTCGTCATCAACATGCTCAACCTTCTATTCATGCAGTGAACACTGTAATACCACACAAGACAGAGCCTCTTGGCTCACCCAATTGAATATCTTGCTAATGTAAGGCATTAGCCTACCCTTTTGAGAAGAAACTCCCTGAAACTTCTCAAACTGCTCAACCTTGCCCAATGCTTTGTTGGAATTTCATTCAACCACTTGTGTGCCTTGTCATTCAGCTTCTTTATTTTAAACATCTCAGCTTTGAAAGTGTACTACAACCATCATACATTCAATAAAACATTAAGCATGTATCACATTAAGCATATATCTTGTCAGTTGCATCATAACAAAACAGATTCCTTAATACTAGCTTTATACCTTGTTACAAGTTCTGCAGCATGCCAAAAGTGCTCCTTAAATGCTTATCCTGAGAATTGCAATTTAAAATTGGCTCATATGTGCCTCACACAGTATCTCACTTCAGCTTTAGGAGCCTTTGAGGCAATTGCATCAGTCAAACCCTAGCAATTCAAATGAGAATGAATTTGTGCACTCAAAAACAAAAAAAGTAACAATGTAAGAAAAAAGAAAGATCACATGTATAAAACTAACCTTTTGCCTGTCACTCATGATGGTAAGTCCTTCTCCGGCTTCATACCTTATGTCTTCAAGTAATAAATCAAAAAACCATGTCCAACTTTCTTTATTTTCTTCTTCCACAACTGCTAGGCTATTGGGAATATGATATTGTTCCCATCTTTGCCCACAGCTACCAAAATCATACCAGGGTGTTGTCCTTTTAAATGGCAACCATCTACACCTACTATTGGTCTACAACCTCATCTAAAACCAGCCTTACATGAAGCCAAACAAACATATATCCTTTGGAAAACAGAAGTTCCAACATCTAGACCTTCACACTTAACAATGCAAGTACTACCAGGGTTATACTGTATAATAGCAGTACCATAATCATGAACCCTACCATACTCCTCCGATGCATCACCATACAGAATGAATTTGGCCCTAGCCCTAGCCCTAGCAAACCAAGCCTTGTAGTACCCTATAAAACATCCTAAGTCTAACCTAATTTGTGTCTGCAAATCTTTCAAGCTATTACAAGGGTTTGATCTAAACAATTCCAAATATTTGTGAGCTAAAAACTCGTAGGTGACTTTTCGGTTTGCATCTTGATATCCATAAACATGCTTAAGATTGACGCTCTTTATTTGTAACATTTGATCACCTTTAAGTTTCCTAGCATAAACTCTAAATGGACATTTGCAATCCTCCTCCTCACAAGTGCATTTCATTATTTTCCCATGCTTTTTATCCCAAGGACAATTACACTTATACCTACAATAAGTTGTGACTCTGTTACCATTGTTATGCAAATAGTAATAGTTGTAATGCTTCACTATAGCATGAAATCTAAGGGCCTTTCTAAGCACATTCACATCAGCAAATTTCAAACCTTGTGTTAATTCAAAGTTGTTAATAAAGTCAGTTTTTGGGTTAAAAGTGGGATAAATGTCTACCTCATCATCTGAGCCATGTATACTGTTAAGCTCATCAGAATCATACTCAACTTCATGCACATCAGCAAAGTCAGTGTCATCTTATGTGTCATTCTGGACTGTTGGTTTCTTACCCCTTGAACTGGTAACTTGCTCAGAGATCTCTACTGGTGTGGTCTTCACATATAACTCACCATCATCATATGATGCATATTCTTCTTCAACTGGTTCCCAATTCATATCTAGGTCACTATACTCAGAGTCACTTGACCAATGGCCCTCACCATAAACCTTTTTTTTTTTTTTTTTTTCTTACCCTTTGTGGCTTTTTTCTTGCTACCTTTTCCTTTTTTGATCCCTGGTTTTATAGGTTTGGTGGCAGCTGTCTTGGTAGCTCTGGTAGTTGATTTGGAGCAAGGGTTTTCAGTTGGGGGTGGTGGGTGTTTTAGTTTTAAAGTGGTTGGGTTTGAAGGATGGTTTTGGTAGTGGTTAGGGTTTGAAGGAGTGGCAGTGAGAGTTGGCGGCGCTGACGACGGGGTGAGGGAGGGTAGGTGGGTGGTTGATTTGTTGGTTTGTATCGTCTCAATCGCATTTTTTAAATGATGAGGGAAATATTTAAAGCATTGTTTGAGAACAATATATATATATATTAAAAATAATGTATAAGGCATTAACAACATTTGAGTAAGTTGGTAATTGATTTGAATTATGTAAGAGAGGTCATTAATTCAATCGTAACGCAAATACGTTGTTCGTAACTCCATTTAATATATTACGAGTATATGATAAAATTCCGTAATACGGATTAATAAAAACGGAAAGTGTATAATTTCATTTCATTTGATTTACTTAAGTAATTATAATGGACAACAAAAGCTGAAATTCCTAAATTCTCTCAATACTGTTCATCCACGATTCCACACACACCCACTTGCAAAGTTTTTCCCTCCAAACCTCCTCTTTCTTTCTCCAATTTTTCCCCCAATTCGTCACATTTCCCCTTTCTACAATCACTTCTAAACCCTAATTTCTCCATCTTCAAACCCTAAATTAATCTTCTTCTTCCAATTTCTTTTCACAATTTCATCCTCCTCACTACTTATTTCTTACTCAATACTTCATTGAGCGAAACTTTTAACTATTTCTTCAACCTCAATTTCATATTCAACTTCACTTTTTCACCAGATTTCTGAAGTTAGGGTTTTCAATCGACGTCGTAATTTCACTTTCAATGCTGTGATTCTACTATTATAATACTAAAATTGATGATGAATGATTTCAATTTTGGTGACAATTTGCTTCTGATTATTATGCATTGGTTAAGTTAGCCGTTGTTAGGGTTTTTTCTCCGGAATTTTCGTCGAAATTTTTGTATTTGTTAGTTAATTTGGTGCATTTTGAGTTATTTGGATCGAAAATGTCCGAAGATATGCTAGTTCACTTCTCTTCAAACTCTTCTAATCAGAGTGATCAATCTTTGCCTACTAAAATTGCTAAGCTTGAAGCTCGGTTGGTCGGTAAGGGTTCAGTTTCGGGTTCGGGGACGAGTTCGATGCCTACTCCTGCGCAAACTGTTTGGCCTTCGGCTCCGGTGGCGAAGTTTGGGACGGTTGATAATGCGGCTGAGAATTCGACTTCTAGTGATTCTGATGATGATGTAAGTGTGTTAGATTAGCTGTTAATTGACTTTTGTTATTGATCAAAATGACATTTTCCAATATTTACAATAGCGTGTATGAATTTAATGTGAGTTTGCATTGATGACATTTTTGCTTTTGTGTGGAAATTGTGCTTTTTAGATGTGTTTTCTGATGAGATTGATTGTGAGTATGCTCATGTGTAGTTTTCGTTGATTTTGAGATACTTGTTGAGGCATAAAACTTAATTAGGAAGATTACATTAGTCATTGATCTTACTCATTTTGCGATTTTGATATTTAAGTTTGTGTTCAGGCATCTTATGATCCGAATGAGAATGCTAGATTCTCCTTTAAGAAGTCTCCCTTCAAGATGTTTAGGTTTTATGGTCAAGTCATTATATGTATATTGTAGCTAAGAATAATCGTGTTATTCTTAAGCAACAATGTGATACTATCAAGCTCTATTTGTTTTGATGGAAAACACTTTTCATGGAAAATGGTTTTCTAAGATAAATGATTTTCAATGGGAAACAAAATTGTAACAATAAGTTTTCCTTCGTTTGTTTTGGTGGAAGAAAACTCATAGAGAAAAAGCAAATTGAAAGGAAAGGGAGGGGGGGGGGGTAATTGCAAAGAGAGGAATAAAAGAGTAAGGTATAGGAAGGAAAGTATAGCATACCTGGTTTACCAAAGGAACATGGGTTTTCTTTTTGCTTTTTTTGTCAGCAACTACCTACAAGTTACTTGTTTTTGTCAACAACTACCTAGGTTTCAATAAAAATTACACAACTACCTACATGTTTCCATTTTATTTGGTAACACTACCTACTAACGTTTTTCATCCAACATTTCCGTTAGTGGGTCCGAGTTTAACATTGCCTCCATTAATTATTATNAAAAACGGAAAGTGTATAATTTCATTTCATTTGATTTACTTAAGTAATTATAATGGACAACAAAAGCTGAAATTCCTAAATTCTCTCAATACTGTTCATCCACGATTCCACACACACCCACTTGCAAAGTTTTTCCCTCCAAACCTCCTCTTTCTTTCTCCAATTTTTCCCCCAATTCGTCACATTTCCCCTTTCTACAATCACTTCTAAACCCTAATTTCTCCATCTTCAAACCCTAAATTAATCTTCTTCTTCCAATTTCTTTTCACAATTTCATCCTCCTCACTACTTATTTCTTACTCAATACTTCATTGAGCGAAACTTTTAACTATTTCTTCAACCTCAATTTCATATTCAACTTCACTTTTTCACCAGATTTCTGAAGTTAGGGTTTTCAATCGACGTCGTAATTTCACTTTCAATGCTGTGATTCTACTATTATAATACTAAAATTGATGATGAATGATTTCAATTTTGGTGACAATTTGCTTCTGATTATTATGCATTGGTTAAGTTAGCCGTTGTTAGGGTTTTTTCTCCGGAATTTTCGTCGAAATTTTTGTATTTGTTAGTTAATTTGGTGCATTTTGAGTTATTTGGATCGAAAATGTCCGAAGATATGCTAGTTCACTTCTCTTCAAACTCTTCTAATCAGAGTGATCAATCTTTGCCTACTAAAATTGCTAAGCTTGAAGCTCGGTTGGTCGGTAAGGGTTCAGTTTCGGGTTCGGGGACGAGTTCGATGCCTACTCCTGCGCAAACTGTTTGGCCTTCGGCTCCGGTGGCGAAGTTTGGGACGGTTGATAATGCGGCTGAGAATTCGACTTCTAGTGATTCTGATGATGATGTAAGTGTGTTAGATTAGCTGTTAATTGACTTTTGTTATTGATCAAAATGACATTTTCCAATATTTACAATAGCGTGTATGAATTTAATGTGAGTTTGCATTGATGACATTTTTGCTTTTGTGTGGAAATTGTGCTTTTTAGATGTGTTTTCTGATGAGATTGATTGTGAGTATGCTCATGTGTAGTTTTCGTTGATTTTGAGATACTTGTTGAGGCATAAAACTTAATTAGGAAGATTACATTAGTCATTGATCTTACTCATTTTGCGATTTTGATATTTAAGTTTGTGTTCAGGCATCTTATGATCCGAATGAGAATGCTAGATTCTCCTTTAAGAAGTCTCCCTTCAAGATGTTTAGGTTTTATGGTCAAGTCATTATATGTATATTGTAGCTAAGAATAATCGTGTTATTCTTAAGCAACAATGTGATACTATCAAGCTCTATTTGTTTTGATGGAAAACACTTTTCATGGAAAATGGTTTTCTAAGATAAATGATTTTCAATGGGAAACAAAATTGTAACAATAAGTTTTCCTTCGTTTGTTTTGGTGGAAGAAAACTCATAGAGAAAAAGCAAATTGAAAGGAAAGGGAGGGGGGGGGGGTAATTGCAAAGAGAGGAATAAAAGAGTAAGGTATAGGAAGGAAAGTATAGCATACCTGGTTTACCAAAGGAACATGGGTTTTCTTTTTGCTTTTTTTGTCAGCAACTACCTACAAGTTACTTGTTTTTGTCAACAACTACCTAGGTTTCAATAAAAATTACACAACTACCTACATGTTTCCATTTTATTTGGTAACACTACCTACTAACGTTTTTCATCCAACATTTCCGTTAGTGGGTCCGAGTTTAACATTGCCTCCATTAATTATTATTAAAATTACTATAATACCCTTGCAAATTTTGAAGAGGGTTTTATCTCCTTTCTTCTTACTAACTTCATTTGATTCATAAATCAAACTCAAATCTTCATCATAATTCAATTCTGAATTCAACAATATCTTCCATTTAGTAAATCAGATTTACAACATCATCATTAACCATGCTCTTTGTTTTCTTTGAAAATAACTAAAATAAAAGGCAACTAAAACCAATTGAAACTTGATAGTGTAGGAAAGTAAACCACCATTTCCCAAAAAAAAGGAAAGTAAACTAGTAGTATTAGACAAAGTAATTACTCCACTCCCACAAATTACAACAATAATTAAGCACTTAGTCATTACTCCATCAATTTCGCATTGTGGATTGAAATACTGGTAAGAACTTTTGTTTGGGGTTATTTCCTAAGCTTTAATTCAATTAAATTGGGTTTTGGGCTTGATTTTTCTGATCTTTGATTACAAATATGAGCTTAGTGTTCGAAGTTATTGGGTTTTTGTTTGATTTTTCGGGTTTAGGGTTTGTATTCTGTTCGGTTTTCTCTTCACAAAATTGTTTGATTCTCCCAACTTGTTAATAGCTAATTACCATTGGTGAGCTTCCACCATAAATTACAGCTTCAAAAAAACAACAATGGTGTGTTGTAGTCTTGTAAAAGTTGGGGAAGATGAAATAAAGGGCAAAGTGGTAATGTTATTACAAATATTGGAGAAAAGACCCAAAAAAGTGCCCACTAACGGCAAAAATGGATGAAAAATGTTAGATGGTAGTGGTACCAAATAAAATAGAAACATGTAGGTAGTTTTGTAATATTTATCAGAACGTAGGTAGTTGTTCACAAAAATAGTTAATTTGTAGGTAGTTGTTAAAAAAAAAGCTTTCTTTTTTAAGGAGAAGTTTCCACTTTTGAGAAAACTGATTTCCAACAAAGGAAAATGGGGAAATGATGGAAATTTTTGTAGGAAAATGTTTTCCTCCAAAACAAAGTGTTGGTCTTAAATTAAATTGGGATTAGCTAAGCATTTGAGGAACTACAAAAGTCTTCTATATATATTTTGTCCTCTATTTTTCCTTATTTAACTTTATATTTTATCATGCCTTAATAGTCAAATATTGCCAACTACCTTCCTTATCCAAGTTTGCTTTTCAAGAGTATGAGACCACACTCAGGATAGTTAGAATTGTGTAATTGCTTTCTACAATTCGTCCAACTATGGAAATATATAATTTGAATATGTTGTCTTCCTCTACCTCTCACCTTCAACTCTCCCTACCAAGTCTAGTGCTTTTAATAGTCTTCATCTTTCTAACCAAATCATTTACCATTTTAGATGATTCCCCACATCTTACTTTCAATAGATGTGGTCTCTAAGTAATGTCTAATAACCCTATTTATTATTCTCCCTCATTTGATTTTAACTAAATGTAGGCCAAGTGGCCCCTACCTAGTATCCAATAACCCTAGTAATTATTTTATCCTTTTTTGTATTCCCACATTTTCAATGTAGCCTACTCAATTTGGAATTGACAAGGTATGGTAAAAATTTTCTTTTTACCAATTAGCCTATGAGGCATTCTATGATCATATCTAATAAGAAATCTCCCTTTTACTTCAACCAACATCCTGTAAGAAGTCATAACGTTGAATTCTCCTTTCATCCAAATTGATCAATTTTTCATCTTGCGTCTTGTCCTGCTAAGTTTGCATTCGAACTATTCCGTCTTACTTTTGTGTAGCTTAAAGTCGTAAGATCTTAAGGTTTGTCTAGCTTGCTACCATTTCAACTTACTTTGCGCACTTTATTTCGTCTTATCAACTAATACAATGTCATGTGCAAAAACCTTAGCTATGGCAAAAGGATAAGTTTTGTGACTGGTAACACACTAATACATATGTCTAGAATGTAATCTTAAAAGGTTTTATGTTTGGCTACTTAGCTATTTGACTATTTCTACATATGTCAAGATTGTTGTGACTTTTAACAAATTTTGGCTTGTGTGTTTGAGTATTGGCAGACCCGCTAATCAGCTCAAAAAAGTTGTTAGCTTGATAATTTAACCTTAACTAGAACTTGCAGGTCCATAACCCAAGCTTAAATTTGGCCTGATTCGATCTTAAGTTGACTTAAATCAAGTTGAACATGTTTCTACCAAAGTTCTACACAAGCTCGGAATCGTCTAAAAATGGTTGTGTAGTATTTTTTCTATAAAATCATCAATTTTAAACTACAAATTCTTGAATGAAATGAGGTTTAGCACATATTATGATCATCTTCTAATTTATTTCAATGGATCAATGAGTGGGAATTTGAGATTTGTTGACTAAAGTATCTAACTTCCTTCTAGTAGAAATTTTCAATTTGAGAATTCAGCTGTTGACTCATTAGAATCTCCGGTCAAGAATGAGTTGTTCTTGAGTTTATTAGCTCATAAGTAGTCCTAGTGTCTCATAGTTGCATCGTATCGGCTAGCTTGATATTTCTTTTGTCGTATGATTTAAGAAGAATATTGGTTAGTAGTGATACTGAATGTTGTGATCCATGTTTTCAAGTGGTTTTTGCACCGAGAGAGTGAATGCAATTGGTTTTACCATGTGAACACTAGTGTTAGCCGTAGAGACCTTTTATGCGCTATGTTTCAGCATATGACTAAAAAGGTTATCTGAATTCCTGGAAATCAACATTTAACTATTTAAGTGTAGTAAATTGTTGTCCTCCTAGGTTTTACTTGTTTTTTCGTTCCTTCTATGTCCTCAAAAGAAATTGTGAGAGAACATAGTTGTGGTTGAGAGTTTAAAATTAATAAAGGCGAATCCACTTTAGTTTGGGGCTCGCCTTCTTTAGTTCTTTGTACAGAAGTAGTTTAGTGGATCTAAGTTTGTTACATTGAAATTTTATCAATTGGACGACTTATAAGTGGAATTATGAAATAAGTTGGTTAAAAAATTAGCGTTTTTTTTGTCAACAACTGCCTGCACATTACCTATTTTTGTGAACAACTATCTAGGATATGTTTTAATTTACAAAACTACCTACTTGTTTTAGTTTTTTGTCTAACACTAGCAACTAGCGATTTCCATCCAAAATGGACGTAAGTGGGCCCCACAAGTTACTGTTTTCAACCCCCTCCTCCTTTTCACCCCCTTTATTTAACTTTACCATTTACTCTAATCTATTCCCAATTGCAATTTTTATCACAATTCTCAATTAAGCAAAATTTTGTTTATTTAATCTTTTCATACATAAACCCAAATCTAACAAACTGCGTAAACTCTTTGCTGAAATGAATTTTGGTGATTTTTTTTGCGAAAAATTTGATAACATATGAGTAGAAAGAGAAGGTGAATTTATGAAAAGAATTGGACATTTGAGGGGATTAATTGATCCCTCCATTTTCAATATAATTAATTAAGTATGAGATTGAATTAGAATGGTGAATTAAGGAATTAGAACCGTTATTCTTCATTAGAAAAGAGCGGTAATTAGCGCGGCGCTGGACGCTCCCATTGTTGAGGCCAAAGTGGTGGTGTTGGGACTGAGATTAGCTCTTCAATGTCACGCTGCTCATGTTATATATTGTTGAAAGTGATTACTAAGTGTTGTCAACCAGGGATGGTTCGTAATTGGGAGTATTTGTAAGTGAAGCATTAATGCTGGTATAGATGCTTTTAATTGTATAGTATTGCACCGAACCCGTGCCTCAAATTTGGGTCCTTCACGAGTCCGATGACTACAGCAGAGGAGAATATGTAGAGGGCGCCATTATCATGATCGAGGGAGGAGAGTGATGGTGGCCATTATAGGGGTTGGATTTGAAGATGCAATAATGGAGAATGTATTAGTGGTTGAGGAGGGAGACATTGCAGGGGGATGGGGTTGTGAGGAAGGATTAGTTGTGGAAGCGGTGGTATGGACTATGGAGGAAAAAGTTGAGGGTGAGGAGGCGGAAGAGGGTAGTTAAGGTGGAGGGGAAGATTATTACCATGTGATTAAAAATAAATCTCAATCTTAGTGAAGAAGAAGGTTCGTTAGTTAGAATAGAATGAATGACACATTTGTAATTTTCTTAAGAGTATTGGAGGAAAATGCAAAGGATGGGGCCCATTAACGTCCATTTTGGATGGAAAGCGTTAGTTGGTAGTGTTAATCAAAAAAATTGAAACAAGTAGGTAGTTGTGTAAATTAAATTAGAACCTAGGTAGTTGTTCACAAAAACAGGTAACATGTAGGTAATTGTTGACAAAAAAAACAAAAAATTACTTTGAGATTGTCTATTTTGAGCTTTTGAGGTTTCTTTTTATGATGAAGAAAGTTATCTTGTTCACCGCAGAAAAACTAAGGTTATCTTCAATGTCTTAGATAATAGCAATTGTGGCCATAGAGTGCTATTCAACCCTGACTTTATTTCCTGGTGGGCATGTAGCGCTCAAATACTTTTTGACATCGTGCTTATCTCTGTAGAATTATCTCTAAATTTATTTTGAATCAATTTCTAGATAGACATCAAACATTATAATTGTCACATTGCAAGCTGCATTACTGACCCTTTATCTAGGCTAAGTACCCGGGTTGCACATTCCACACATTGAGTAGTTTATGAAATGTTACATGACATTTTATTTTTCATCTAGACCCCGCACTTGGAAAGAAAATTTGGTATTAAGAGATGGAAGGTAGGATTATGTTATGTGACTTGTACTCATAAAAAGCTTGAGAAGATTTTAAGTCATTCTGAATCTTGTGTTTATCCATCTATAACTCAAATAGCACACTCAACAATCCGTAAGATTTAGGATAATGTTCTATGAATTATTTGTCCTTGCACCCGTGTCCAATTTCATAATATCTTTTTCCAATTCAATAATTAGTGAATCCGTGCACCTAGTGACGTAGATTGTTCATTTCATATATGAAAAATACGTACTCCCTCCGCCCCTATTTGTTGGTTACATTTGGTATCATGCGCGTAAATTAAGGAATTTAGATGGAAGGAAATATTTTTAGATGTAAAGTGGAAAAAACTAAAATTTGTAGTGTAGTGATGTCCTTTTTCTTTTACATTTAAAGTTGTATTTGAAATTTGTAGTGTAATGATGTCATTTTTTTTACTCTTTTACTTTTTTAAGTGTAGGAATTGGACAAGAATCGTAAGGGTAAATTTGTCCAAAAACATAGACTAAAAAGGAAAGATTCCAAACGTAACCAATAACAAAAGGAAACACCTTGAAAGGAAAATGTAACCAACAAATAGGAACGGAGGGAGTGTTTCTTTTCATATCCAAAGTTTTCTAGTTTTTTGTTTTTTTTCCTTTTTTTACACAGTTGAGAAGGATTTTGCTACTTCTTTTGAACATAACTCCCAATTTTCTACAATCAAATTTGATTTTTTAAGTTTTCAAGCAGAACATATTTTTCTCAACAAAAAAGTTCTTAACGACTAATGCACCTTTTATTAGACACAAATGCACATAATAAGTTTGTTTAGAAAATTCTGACGCTTTGCTTATGCACTTAATGTCTTAATTCAATAATGCAGCGCATGTAGCTCAAATTATATGCATAGTAAGTCTTTCTCAATTTACTTTGCATCTGAGCTTCTCATATAACCCTAGATCTTTCTTTATATGCCTTGTATTTTTTGCCTGTGTTTCTCGTTGAGAATATCTCTTATTTCTCCCGTGTTTTCAGAATGGTGGAGAATTTCTCATACAAGCTAACATTCAGAAGCGGCAAAAACTTCAGGAAAACAATAAATCTGATTTGGATCATGCTGAGGTAATTTTGCCTGTACACTTTCTCTTGGCAAAGACAAAGAAGAGCTCTTTTGTGTGTATAGGTATTAGGTTGCACGTCTGCTATAATTTTTATCACATTGATGTTTACTTGCTTGCTGGAATCTTTGTAATTCTCCTATCTTACTGGATGGAAAGTGATTATCTGAAGAAGCCTGTAATTTAGTGTGCAATTTTGTGTGAAACTGGAGTTTAAATCATCGGACAAGGCTTTGTAGTCTTTGACTCTTTGGACCATGTAGCTGCCTACGATTTGTGATACCTGGAGTGTAGGCTATTTGGTCATTTTCCGTGAGATTTATGATATAATATTAATTATTTATGGATAACTTCAGCTAGGTGACAAATTTTACATTGCATCTTCTACATAGACTCATAGTCACTTTTACCAATATTTTAATTTTAATCAGGTATTTGTTAAATTTGTAAGGTTGTCAGTGATGGAAAGCCAAAGACTGTGGAAGAAACACCTCCCAGATCTTGTACTGATACAAGCAAGAAAAAACAAGGCCGTGGTAGGCCACAGGGAGCAGCTGGCCGTGGCCGTGGATCTAGATCAAATGATCTTTCTAAAACTCAGACATCTCCTTCAGCTGTTTCAGCTGCAAACGGTCAGATCACTCAGATGGATAACTCAAATCACAAGGTATGTTTTTACTTGCACATCTTGAATTTGAAATTACCTACCTGTTTGAGTGGCTTAAATTCTTCAAAAATAGGTTTTCCTAATCAAATTGCGCAAATTTTCACTATTTTATGGTGTCACATTGCAGGAGGTGAGGAGTAAAGAGTTATTTGCAAATGGTGACCGCCCTCACTCGGAGGTACAGTGTTTAATGACAGCTTGTTTCTAATATAAAACTGTTTATGCTCCTATGTTCATACACACAAGCAAAAGTAATTGTGGGGGAATGAATTATGGTTTGTGAAATTAGGGCAAGTATCTCTACTATATAAGGGAAGGGGAGTAAGTGACTATGTGGTGCACATGTGATTACCACGCTACCTACTCGTCATTTATTATTCTCAATCGGATGGAAGTAATTTAGTATTTTAGACAGTTTATTACCCAATTCTCCTTATTAACATTTATATATGAAATCACTATAATTGTAAGTTTAATTTCTCGTCAAGATTTATGAAAATAACTTGTACACACCAAAGAAATCTTTTACCCACATGCAATTTACGTAGGTGACAATCTTTTGAGAAAGTTTAATTTTTGTTCTTGAGTAATAAAAGAAAGGGGAAAACTGTAAAAAGCGGAGGAAAAAAAAACCCAATAGTATTATAGATTCGTCTTTTTGAAAAAAAATGTATTGAAAATTATTAATATTTTTGTCAAAATTAATGACTTCAACCTCTTACTTTGATTAATAGTTGTTAAAATCTTTAATCGTATTCTTTATATCAATGCACTTAAGGCTACTAGGAAAAAAAGTGAAGAATGGAGCAAGTGTAATCAAGCCATATCTTGCATGTGACCAATTACACCCTTGTGGTGGAGAAATTGTTTTAATTACTTTTAAGTATCTTATATGCATCTGTCTTCCCTCATAAATAGGATGATGTTTCTTGCTTGCAAAGTAAAGTTGCCTCTTTGGAAGAGGAGCTGCGCAAATCACGTGAAGATGCTACTAATTATCATAATCAGTGCCATCAATTAGGAAAGGTGAATTACATATTTTGAATGTTATGTCAAAATTTGTTGCTTGAGTGTATGGGAAATTGACGCAAATATGATGATCTATTCAGGAGCTCAAGGAACACAAAGAAAACGAAGAAATAATGAAGCCAAAGGTTTGTTGGTTCTCTAAAATCGTGAAACTTGGGAGCTCGGTAACAGGATTATCATAGATAATACTCTGATTCTTCTTTTCTTCCTATAGCAGAGATAGTTAATTTGTGGACAAGAAACACTTTGTTATCTTGCTGTTTGCACTGGGGGGGGGGGGACTTCTGAAATAGATGAGTTTTTTTACGTGTGCCTGATATTATGTGCAATTTGTTGCAGCGAACTAAAATTATATCTGATCTGCTGATATCTGTTTCAAAAGCTGAGAGACAAGAAGCAAGGATGAAAGTGCGGCAGGATTCATTGAGACTCGGAAATGTGGGGGTTATGAGGTATGGTGTGTTTTCTGGGGTATATCTGATGTCTTCCGATATGCTTATGCGTTAAGAAGATTATTGATCAGTAGAGTCTGCAATGATGTATTATGGAGGTTTGAAGTGTGCAATGACGTGATACTGAGGTTTGAACTGATGGTTATGTGCTTATGGCTGATTCAAGATATTCGCTGCTTCACACCCCCTCATAAAATATTCGCTTGGTTTTTTTAATGTTGTTTTGGAAGATGGAAATGTTTTTCACTTTGAATGCCTTTAGGCTAATTGTGGGAAGATGTTTTGCTTCAAAATTGTGATTAAAAGGAACTAAACTGAATTTGCAGGATAAAAATCACGATTAAACATGCTTCTGAGAGTCGTGCACTCTCCCAAATACCTCACAAACTAACTTATTTCTCATCAATATTCTTCATCATTTTCCTCCCTAAAAGAGCTCTTTCTCTTATAGAAAACCTCTTCTCTGGAGCTTACTAGCTTTCTCTCCAAGCTATTAAAAACAACCTTCTTAAGCTTACCTAAAATATTCTTCTCCTAAGTCCTTTTATTAGATCATTACAGGTTAGTGTTTTTCAGTATTTATTTGCCTGATAAGATGACTTAAAAGTGAATTTGCTCATTCCTATTCAATATTAGCGATGTGTACTTGTGTTGTGTAGTAAGATTACCGTCACTATATATTCTTCTCCCTAAGAAGTGCCGTTGGCCAGGAAAATCATACTGTTTGTCCTGCTTCTACATTTATTTGATTGCCTTGTTTCATCCCAATTCAGAGGTTGGAGTTTGATATATTTCTGTCCCTGAATGGTTTTGAGACATTAAATTTTTTGATATGCTAACATGTCCTTTCTGATGGATAAAATTGGCAAATGTTGTATTATTAGCCGAGTTAACTTCGAAACTTTTATTTGGGATTGAGAGCATTGAATTTTACCTGTCATAGAATGTGTTGAATGGCTGTTTATTTTTCCTTCTGCATTTATTTGCTTGTAAATTATGCTGGTGTAATGGTCAGGTTCATTGAATATATTACATGCCTTCAAAATTACCATTTTACCTTAGCAACCTGAACAATTGAAACACTGATTTTGTCATTCTTGAGTCTTGAAGGAGATCTCNGGGGGGGGGGGGACTTCTGAAATAGATGAGTTTTTTTACGTGTGCCTGATATTATGTGCAATTTGTTGCAGCGAACTAAAATTATATCTGATCTGCTGATATCTGTTTCAAAAGCTGAGAGACAAGAAGCAAGGATGAAAGTGCGGCAGGATTCATTGAGACTCGGAAATGTGGGGGTTATGAGGTATGGTGTGTTTTCTGGGGTATATCTGATGTCTTCCGATATGCTTATGCGTTAAGAAGATTATTGATCAGTAGAGTCTGCAATGATGTATTATGGAGGTTTGAAGTGTGCAATGACGTGATACTGAGGTTTGAACTGATGGTTATGTGCTTATGGCTGATTCAAGATATTCGCTGCTTCACACCCCCTCATAAAATATTCGCTTGGTTTTTTTAATGTTGTTTTGGAAGATGGAAATGTTTTTCACTTTGAATGCCTTTAGGCTAATTGTGGGAAGATGTTTTGCTTCAAAATTGTGATTAAAAGGAACTAAACTGAATTTGCAGGATAAAAATCACGATTAAACATGCTTCTGAGAGTCGTGCACTCTCCCAAATACCTCACAAACTAACTTATTTCTCATCAATATTCTTCATCATTTTCCTCCCTAAAAGAGCTCTTTCTCTTATAGAAAACCTCTTCTCTGGAGCTTACTAGCTTTCTCTCCAAGCTATTAAAAACAACCTTCTTAAGCTTACCTAAAATATTCTTCTCCTAAGTCCTTTTATTAGATCATTACAGGTTAGTGTTTTTCAGTATTTATTTGCCTGATAAGATGACTTAAAAGTGAATTTGCTCATTCCTATTCAATATTAGCGATGTGTACTTGTGTTGTGTAGTAAGATTACCGTCACTATATATTCTTCTCCCTAAGAAGTGCCGTTGGCCAGGAAAATCATACTGTTTGTCCTGCTTCTACATTTATTTGATTGCCTTGTTTCATCCCAATTCAGAGGTTGGAGTTTGATATATTTCTGTCCCTGAATGGTTTTGAGACATTAAATTTTTTGATATGCTAACATGTCCTTTCTGATGGATAAAATTGGCAAATGTTGTATTATTAGCCGAGTTAACTTCGAAACTTTTATTTGGGATTGAGAGCATTGAATTTTACCTGTCATAGAATGTGTTGAATGGCTGTTTATTTTTCCTTCTGCATTTATTTGCTTGTAAATTATGCTGGTGTAATGGTCAGGTTCATTGAATATATTACATGCCTTCAAAATTACCATTTTACCTTAGCAACCTGAACAATTGAAACACTGATTTTGTCATTCTTGAGTCTTGAAGGAGATCTCACAAGCTTGAATAAAGAAACTGTGGTCAGATAATTATGTCTTGTGTCTTGTGTTTCTTGCATTTTAATCATATAAAAGGAGTATTGCTTTCACTATCAGGACTGGCTTCACTTGATTGTTCTCTGGAATGTATGGGCAGTTCTTTTGGCATTATGTTTTTTAATAAAAAATTATAGTTTGCGATTATATAACCCTCATGCCTTAGATCCTTGATGAGATGGGTGTGGTTCTACAAAATTAGTAGATTAATATGTCAGTTACTGTGTTACATCCATGTTAAGTATCCTTTATCTATTGTTGCAGGGCAGGAACAGTCATATCTGAGACATGGGAGGATGGGCAAGCATTAAAAGATATTAATGCTCATCTTGTAAGTGCTGTGGGATTTTTTCTGTTTGTTGCCTTGATTCTTTTTTCCCAAAGTTGGCCAAAACATATTTTGCCCCTATTGTGTTATGATATACTAATGCTTAATATTTGTACCCCAGAAACAATTGTTAGAGTCAAAGGAATTGGTTGAGAGGCAACGGAAGTTATTAAGAAAGCGACAATCTGGTAAATATTTTTATTTTTGTTTGATGCTAGGATAAAAAATCATAAGAGTGAACTTTGTGACAATAATATTGCTGCTAGGACAAGGCCTTGTAGGTCTAGGAAAATGTTGAAAAATTGATTGCTCTTCGTTATTTGTTTATGAGATTCAAATTCAAAAAAAAATTGTTGTAAGGACAAGGCCTTGTAGCTGATATATATTTTAATGTAGAGTCATAGCAACAGAAGCTCTTTCCAATATGTGTTAGTTAGCCTTGGCAGAAAATTTCAGCACTAGCTAACCAAAGTGACGGAGGAAACTTATATGCTACTCCGTACTATTTACTTTGAGTGAACCTTTTTTACTATCAATGCCTTCTCAATTGATTTGTTTGATAATCTGTACATTAATATCAGATTTTTTTTCTCGTGTCCGTTCTTGAAACAAATTGATTTGTTGCAACATTTCATTAAATAAGATAGGTGTTTATTATGTAAGGTTCTTTTGGTCTTTGATGGTTCTGCTATCAATTTCCCTTAGTTTTCCATCAAGATAAAAAAATGTCCCTTAGAACCCTACAATGCTTCTATTTGCTCAACCCTTCTATCTAATTCTTTGCCTTAGCCTTTGCCGCTGTCCTTGTTTTGAATTCACTTGTTCTTTCTGTCTTCTCATTGGACAATGTGACAGAACTTTGTTAGAGTCTACATCGAAATGCTTTTGTGCAACCCACTATGCTTTACTGTTGACTTTATATGGTGTATTTACCACTTAGATATCAATTACTATGCAATGATTAGTCATGAGTCACTAGATACGACTGGCAAGGCCCAAGTGCTTTTTTTTTTTTAATTTTTTTTTTCACATTTCCTTTCTACATTTTTCAAACCTGAATGTGTAAACATAAGTTCTAATTATCTACTACGTATTATTCATTTGTGGTAAACATTGCTCTTTTAGACAAGAGTGATGGAGGTGATGTGGATTTGGCTGTTCAAGAAGAAGACTTTATCATTCAAGATGAAATTTATAAATCTCGTCTAGCAAGTATCAAGCGGGTATCTTATTTCTTTCTTACATGAAACATTTTTTTGAAGCTCCTAGGTTGCATTGTTATTTTTAATTTTATGGTTTCATTCTTTATTGACTTTTGTCTGTAGGAGGAAGAAGTGATCTTTCGGGAGAGGGATCGTTATGAGTTGGAAAAGGGTAGGCTTATTCGTGAGATGAAGCGCATACGAGATGAGGATGGTTCTCGTTTTAATAATTTTCCAATTTTGAACCGTCGTTATGCCCTCTTGAATCTTTTAGGGAAAGGAGGGTTCAGTGAAGTTTACAAGGTTTGGATCTCACTAATTATAGAACTGTTTATTTGCATTGCGTTCCATGATAATCTTCTAATAGTAAATTGTAGAAAAAAATTTCTTTGCCTTAATGGGCAATGAGCATATAGCGTTTTGCAGTGATTTGAAGTGACAAATTTCCGGCAGGCTTTTGACTTGGTGGACCATAGGTACGTTGCTTGTAAGCTTCATGGTTTAAATGCCCAATGGAGTGAAGAAAAGAAACAAAGCTACATCAGGCATGCTATCCGAGAGTACAACATTCACAAGAATTTGGTGCATAATAACATTGTTCGTCTTTGGGATACGTTCGAGATTGATCAAAATACATTCTGCACTGTCCTGGAGTTTTGTAGTGGTAAGCTATTCTTAAGGCTTTAATGCTATATTTTGTCTTGTTTCTCCAGTGGTTCAGGTCAATTAATATACTCATAGTTGAAGTAATAGTCCTAAAACTATATCCTTTTTTCAGGCAAAGATCTTGATGCAGTTCTTAAGTTAACAGCAGTATTACCAGAAAAGGAAGCTAGGATAATCATTGTGCAGATATTCCAAGGCCTTGTTTACTTGAACAAGAGAACACAAAAAATTATTCATTATGATTTGAAGCCTGGAAATGTTCTTTTTGATGAACTTGGAGTTGCTAAATTGACTGACTTTGGTCTGAGTAAAATCGTGGAGGAGGATGTTGGATCTCGGATGGAGCTTACTTCACAGGGAGCGGGTACTTATTGGTGAGTCTTGTTAGATTTGATACATTCTGTATCATGTCTTAATATGGAGTCTGGATTCTCTATGCTATGACTGAACAAATCTGCTAATAAGTTTGTTAATCTTGTTTACTATGTGCTTGCTTGTTTCTATTTGATTTTTTATATGGGTTAATTATCCCCATTTAATGGTCTGTAATGACTTCATCAAGGTCTGGTATGTTCTGATCTGATGTAAGCAGTAACCCTTTGTAGCTGGGTTCTGGTTTGACTGAACTTTGATCATGTGTTCACGTCATAATATAAAAGAAGTTGGCTACTTGACACTGCCCCCAACTACTATGCAAGTATGGTTGGACTCACTTAAGAAGCCTCCGATGCAAGGTTGGTAGAAATCAGCTACAACAAGTTATGTACAAAAAGTATCTGGTAGCACAGTTGCAATATGGGCAATTGGGCATGTATGATTAAGTCATTTGAGATCTTTAGATTCACTGTAATGTTTAGCTTTCAAATATTCCTTTTTTAAAGTTTAAAAAGTCATAAATTGAAGATTATATACTATTGAAAAGGGGGATAAGAAGACTATGGTTGTTTTGGTATGAAAAACTAGTCTGATCTAATCCAGACTTGTTCAATAAAGAACTGAAAATATGTTAAAGAGAATATGGACGTATCTGCAATCTCTTTCTCTACTAAATTTTACCTCCAAGACTCCATGTTGCGTAGTGATTTCAGATTTGCTTGTGATTGCTTTGGATCATGAAGCTGATTACATCTATTCGAATAAATTATTACCTTCTAACTTTTTCTAAAAATAATTTGCTGCTGGATCACTGTTAGTACATTAATTTCTGTCTCTTAGGATTTGGTCTATTCAATGACATGCCATTTGTTATTTTGAATCCCCTAGAACACAAATAAAGTTTCATTTGTATCTACAAAAAGTTCTTTTGCAGAAAGCTTATGAAGCTATGAGCTCCTGTCACCTTTCAGCTCGATCTGTTCCTCTGATGTTAAATTCCATTATTGACATCTACTGCAGTACTGCATACTAGACTTGTTTTCTGTGTTGTAGAGATCTTATTTGGATTATGAATATGTGTTGATGTCAATGCTTAAGAAACTTGATCTTGTATTGTATTAAGTCTAGTCATGTTACTTGAATTTTCTGATCTTCTGCATAATGTACCTCACTCTCTGCCCTCCTAGGGTGTGTGAGTATTTGGTTGCAACTAGAAAATTGATGAGCGTTCCATGAAGCGGAGCTCAGGGTGCTATATCTTAATTTGTTGGCAATATTTTATTTGCTACATTTCTTCTTCATAAATTCAATAATTATGTTATTGTTTTTGTTTTGTTCAGGTATCTGCCTCCTGAATGCTTTGAGCTCAGCAAAATACCATTGATATCTTCAAAGGTATGCTTGTGTATGATATGTTTAATGTTGATTGAAGTGTCTTATATATTAGCCAAGTCCTTTATCCTTATCATTGAGGCATGATAAACCAGTGGTAGTAGTTTACCTTAGCTGTTCAATTTTTTCATCAGAAGATGGGGCATGACAAATTTATAATTACCATGCTTTATAAACAGGTTGATGTGTGGTCAGCAGGGGTTCTTTTTTACCAAATGCTCTTTGGTAGACGGCCTTTTGGTCATGATCAAAGTCAGGAGCGAATTTTACGGGAAGATACCATCATCAAAGCAAGAAAGGTGGACTTCCCTTCTAGACCTAGTGTTTCAAATGAGGCAAAAGTAAGACCCTGTCCTTTTTCAAGTGCTTCCTTTGGCTACTTGAAATATTATGTTTTTGTCAGCTGCCAATGTGAGGTCTGTGACATCCTATTTCAGTCTTTGTCCCAGTTTTAGAGTGCTTTGCAAAAGACTTTCTTTTATTTTATTTTTTATCGAATCCAAAAAATTAAAGACTTGGGTACTCAGAAACTTTTTGAGTTTGTATACTATACAAACTCGATTCTGCTTTTCTTTTCCACAAGTATATTGCTGACATCTATCAATTAAGATTTATAGAGTGGTAAGGGTATATACATAGTAAAACTATTTCAGATGTGTAGAAGTCCACCCCTTTCCTTGGGTTGGGTCATTTGACTCATTCAAGGCATAACAGTATCTATTTTTTTGATCTGTGAAACTTTTCTGTTCGAACAAAACATCTCTTTCTTTCCAGTAACAGTATTTTCTGTCTTCACAGGAATTGATACGTCGGTGTCTAACATACGATCAAGCTGAAAGGCCAGATGTTCTGAGTTTAGCGCAAGATCCATATTTAACTTATGCGAAGAAATAATTGGCATAATTTGTGTCTTTTTGGATTATGGGGCTGAAGAGAATTTTCAAACTTCCCTTAATACTGAATGCCGTATTTCGGTCATCAGATCTTCTGAAGAGACTTTGTATAGGTTGTAAAGCTTTTGTATCGATGTAACCTGTATATATTATTCCAACCCACTCTTTCCCTCCCCATCTAACCACAGTGGTGCCATTGTCTTATTTGCCATTCCTGCCTTTAGTTTTGGCCTCGGTTAACTTCTTTCTAATGGAAAATGCTAAAATTAGTCGCACCCATAATTTTACAATGGGCTTATAAAACTTTTTTATTCTGCAGTTTATTTGTTTGTGGTCTGTAGTTTATTTGCTAGTGGTTGTGGAATTTGATGTTACAATTTCTCTTGTTCTAAAGTGTGCTACTTAGGGCCTGTTTAGTTCAGCTTAAAATCCGTTCAGCTCTGCTTTTCTTTTATTTTGCTATTCATTAATCCTTTATAAAAAACTTTCAGTTCAACTCAACTCATTTCGGTTCAATTCAGTTCATTTCAGCTATATTCAGCTGGAGTGAACAGGCCCTTAGTACTCCATCCATTTCAATTTATTCTTTACATTTTATTTATACACGTTTACTAATATGAATCTTATAACGTTGATAACCCTAAATTTGTATTTGTAAACATTATAAAAAGTTGATATTCTAATAAGATAAATTAAGAAGAATCAAATAAGATCTCATATAAATATATTTTTACTACTGCATAAAGAAAACAATAGTTTAAGTGTAATGAATAAATAGTAACAATAGTTTAAACGCAAAGAATAAAATAAAATGGATGGAGTACTCGTAACTAGAGATGGTTAAATACTTGTATATAGTTTATAAGCTTTTAGATTTAGACCGGTAACCACATATTTGGATTGCTTCTAGTTCGATATCTGATAATAAGTTTCTTTTTGTTCTTTTACTATTTGTTATGATTACTCATTTCTAGTCACACGATACCTTTTTTTTTGAAATAAATATTAATTTATTAATAAGGGAGTCATACAGCATCTACAATAAAGATCAAAATTAACGAATACAAAACATCCTTAATCAAATAATATTCAAATTGAACAAAACTACAATCGTTGTATATAAGTTTTCACATTGATGAATACTCTATTCCACATTGCTGTTTTATGCAGTTTTCAACAAGGGGTTTTTCGATTTGCTGTAGTTTTGAATCTGAGTAAAATTTGACTTGATTGATTGTAGACGTAGAATCGACATCTGTTGCAACTTTGTACAAATCTTCATTAACAAATTAAAACATCCACTAAAAATAAAACCCTAACATCAAGCCCTCAAACTAGGGTAGCTAAAATATGGGTAGCTAAAACCTAATATATTTATTGGTGACATAAACAAAATATTAATGCAAGAAGGAAAAAGAGGGGTTTACTATTGGTCGAAAAAGCTGTTAGTAACCCTTAGACATGAAAAACTAGGGTTTTGGAGGATGAGGGAAAAAGAAAAGTGGAGATGAAAGAGGAGAGAGCTCGTGGGCCATACAAAGTATTTTGGTCTCACAGTAACTTTTGATAGGGAATTATTGACCTATTGTTAATGTCAAAATTTCCACTATGTTTTAAGTAAAAAACAAAGTTTTCGTTATGAGGTCAATAATTGCTGAACTAACTAGCAAGATAAGCCCAAATTAGTGTACAAAGCTACAAACATTCAGACATTCTTATCTTTTTATGTACATTTTCTCTTGTGTTCACCATTGACCAATGTCACATTCTCTATCTTCCATGATATGTAAGCCATTCCCAAATCCTCAAACCACTTCTACTTCAAAGCTTCAACATGCCATAGTCCGAACTCGACACCGAACCAATGGTTTTGTGTCCAAATGTGAACTAAATGATCAATCATCATCATCAACTGAGAACCTAAAGAAAGATGCATCAAAGTTGAGCATAGGTTCTGCTGTAATCATTACCGAGGCGCCTCAAATGATTAAAACTGCAGCTTCAGTTCCTTGCCTAAGAGCCAATAGCGGTGTGATCAATGCCGGTGATGTTGGAAGGTTAGTTTCTTAGTCATACGGTCAGTTTAGTTTGGTTAGGAGTGAAAAGTATTTACTATGTAACTTATTTAGTCACAGCACAAGCTAGTGCATCACCACATTGTATTGTATTGTATTGTATTGTATTGTATTGTATTGTATTGTATTGTATTGTATTGTATTGTATTGTATTGTATTGTATTGTATTGTATTGTATTGTATTGTATTGTATTGTATTGTATTGTATTGTATTGTATTGTATTGTATTGTATTGTATTGTATTGTATTGTATTGTATTGTATTGTATTGTATTGTATTGTATTGTATTGTATTGTATTGTATTGTATTGTATTGTATTGTATTGTATTGTATTGTATTGTATTGTATTGTATTGTATTGTATTGTATTGTATTGTATTGTATTGTATTGTATTGTATTGTATTGTATTGTATTGTATTGTATTGTATTGTATTGTATTGTATTGTATTGTATTGTATTGTATTGTATTGTATTGTATTGTATTGTATTGTATTGTATTGTATTGTATTGTATTGTATTGTATTGTATTGTATTGTATTGTATTGTATTGTATTGTATTGTATTGTATTGTATTGTATTGTATTGTATTGTATTGTATTGTATTGTATTGTATTGTATTGTATTGTATTGTATTGTATTGTATTGTATTGTATTGTATTGTATTGTATTGTATTGTATTGTATTGTATTGTATTGTATTGTATTGTATTGTATTGTATTGTATTGTATTGTATTGTATTGTATTGTATTGTATTGTATTGTATTGTATTGTATTGTATTGTATTGTATTGTATTGTATTGTATTGTATTGTATTGTATTGTATTGTATTGTATTGTATTGTATTGTATTGTATTGTATTGTATTGTATTGTATTGTATTGTTTTTAATATTCGTTATGGTTTGTATTGACAGGGTGGTGTCTAGGAAACCAATGGATGTATGGGCTATTCGTTTGGGCATTGGAACCTATCTTATAGATAGGAAATACTTCAAACCTCTGGAATTGGAAGAATGAAATATCAAGCTTTCTGTTTATTATTATTTTTTGTTAATAGAAATGAATCAAGTGATGGACATAGTTTTAATCACAAATTCACAACTGTTACATTGTACGTCGTAATTTGCATAGACATATGGCACATATCTCTTCCATTTACAGAATTGAGGTTTACATGTATTTGTAGCCCCGTCGGAGTTAAAAAGTAGTATGAAGTATATGAAAGGAAGAAATAAGGCTTAAATGTTATTATACATATTTATAATATAGAGTACTATATTATTTTGACATGCCATTTGTTATTTTGAATCCCCTAGAACACAAATAAAGTTTCATTTGTATGTTCTTTTGCAGAAAGCTTATGAAGCTATGAGCTCCTGTCACCTTTCAGCTCGATCTGATGTTAAATTCCATTATTGACATCTACTGCAGTACTGCATACTAGAGATCTTATTTGGATTATGAATATGTGTTGATGTCAATGCTTAAGAAACTTGATCTTGTGTTGTATTAAGTCTAGTCATGTTACTTGAATTTTCTGATCTTCTACCTCACTCTCTGAGCGTTCCATGAAGCGGAGCTCAGGGTGCTATAATTTTGTAGAAGAACGGTTTAAGGTGATGAGGAACTGTATATTACTAAGATGGAAGTTATTGGATTAGAAATTAATTTGGTGATTTGTTTTAATAAATTGCAATGCAATGAAAAATTAGCTGCATGTTTCAAATGGCGCGGAAAAATTGGTAAATTGACTTACCATAAACAGTTGGTTCATATGATTGTAGTATTAGTTGAATTCATAATTTTGATTGTTTCGCAACTTTTATTTGATAAAGATTTATAACTCGGACTTAGGAGCAAATTTTCTAAAGCATTGGTGAACATGATGTTAATCTTTAGTGATCATCGGTCGAGGTTTAATTTGTCAGTGGCAACTGGCTATTGTGAAGTAATGCTAATTTCGCTCTCTGAAACTCATACTTGATGGAACCCTAGTGGTGAATTTTATTGTCTGTTTTGGTTCGCACCGGCCTACTTCGTTCATGTATATTTGTTGTTTAAATTGTATTGATTTTGATCCAAGTGACTTATAAGTTATAATCATCAAATTGGGCTATTTGACTATAACCAAACCTGATCCTTAAGTGTATTTTGATAGATGAATTTACTGAAATTTCATCATGTAAATCAATTCTATGGCATTAAAACTGATTTTTCCAACTGCAAGGGTGCAAGTCTATATTGTCTCTTTTGCGACATTGACTGAATGTTTTATTGTTGTTCCAGGCAACTCTAAACGATCCATTTCTTGCTGATCTTGATGAGTTATCAGACAATGAAATGGAGGACGTGGTAAGTTTATGACTTTTGGTTTCAGTC
Source organism: Suaeda aralocaspica (assembly GCA_016808085.1). NCBI lineage: Eukaryota > Viridiplantae > Streptophyta > Magnoliopsida > Caryophyllales > Amaranthaceae > Suaeda > Suaeda aralocaspica. The sequence continues at coordinate 6,044,445 of PYUH01000120.1, read as the reverse complement.
TTATTAGTCAGCAGTCATTACTATTTGAGCTCTGTGTGTGGAGAGAATGTCTTTATTGCTATGATGCGAAGNCTATGATGGGAAGTTGAGAAAAGCAGCTATTAAAGAGGTTTTGTAAGAATTTTGCATGAATTAAATTGTTCTCCGTTTCTTTCTTTTGCAGGTGGAAGAAGATGCTGATGGGGAAGTTGTAGACGAAGATATTGATGGAGACTTAGCTGACATAGAATCCTTGAATTACGACGATCTTGATAGTGTTTCGAAACTACAAAAGTCGCAACGATACATTGACATAATGCAGGTTAGTTCATAAACGTTTTATGTTTGAAGCAGTTATGTAATGCTAGAATAAATATTCTAGATGAAATGTATAATGCTTTCATCCTAGTAGTCAGGTTCTCTCTCCCGTCTCCGCATCAGTCCGGTCTTCTAGTCTTCTATAATTCTTTTTCCGTGTCTTTTTTCCCCTTCCTGTATGTAATTGTTCACGGGTAAGAAAAGTGATTGTGATTATTGCGGGGTTATGGAATAACAACATCGACAAAACCTTTGTCCCAAAATAATTTGGGGTTGACTAGACATGAATCAATGCGAGGTGATGGAATGTGGCTACTTTTAAATTTATGATCTGAGTTTCTATTTTTTGATTTAACTTTTTTACAGTCACAATCTTTTAAATTTTTCTGCTCTTATAATTTGCAGAAAGTTGAAGGCGCATTGGAAAAAGGTTCTGAGATTCCTGATCATGGAATAGTATTGGAAGATGATCCTGAATATCAGTTGATTGTTGACTGCAATGCATTATCAGTAGATATTGAGAATGAGATCATCATTATCCACAATTTCATCCCTATCGATTATGCTCGTGTGGTAAAAAAGATCGGTAATGAAGTGGACTTGACCCTAGTTGATCTAGAAGGTCTTTTGCCTTCTGCCATCATCATGGTGGTTTCAGTCACTGCTTCAACCACCAGTGGCAAGCCACTTCCAGAGGATGTTTTAGAGAAGACTGTTGAGGCTTGTGATCGTGCAGTGCTATTGAGCTCGATTTAGCTAGGAAAAAGGTCCTTGACTTTGTGGAAAGCAGAATGGTGTATATTGCACCTAATCTTTCGGCTATTGTTGGAAGTGCTGTTGCACCAAAACTTATGGGGACTGCTGGAGGGTTATCTTCATTAGCTAAGATGCCAGCTTGTAATGTTCAGCTTCTTGGAGCTAAAAAGAAGAATTTAGCAGGTTTTTCTACTGCAACATCTCAGTTTCGTGTTGGCTATATTGAACAGACAGAGGTATTTCAGACTACACCCCCTGCTTTGAAAATGCGTGCTTGTTGTCTTTTGGCTGCAAAGTCAACCCTTGCAGCCCGTATTGATTCAACAAGAGGAGATTCAACTGGAAAGGAAGGAAGGAAGTTACGTGAAGAGATCCGCAAAAAGATTGAGAAGTGGCAAGAGCCGCCACCTCCTAAGATCCCAAAACCTCTTCCCGTACCTGATTCAGAACCAGAGGTGGACGAAGGCTTAGAAAGAGGAAGGAAAGGTAAAGCTGTTCTTGCTTTGTGTTTTAGAGCGTTTTCTTCCTATATATTATTTGCTTACTGTGTCCTTTCCCTGTTAAATTTCAGATATGCAGTCACGGATATGAGGAAGTTGGCTAACAGGATGCGTTTCGGTGAGCCTGAAGAGAGTTCTCTAGGTAATGATATCTTCTGCTTAGCAGACTTTCAAAACCTTTTTGCTTTACACCCATTTATTGGGTAGAGTCTAGACTTTAAAAATTTTTTGGTATCATTTAAATTAGGAGGCTGATAAAATTTAACTGATGTTGATGTTAGGCTGATATTAATACTGGTAGTAGATTGATTTAAAAGTAATGTTTCTGTTGTGTGAGATAATTATTATTCGAAATAATTCCAATATTCAAATGTAGAAGTTGTAATTTGTTGTTGTTGTTTCTTATCTTGTAATAGAGTATTATGTCTCACACTTCTTTCTCATTCTCTTAGGTGATGGTTTGGGAGAAGGATACGGTATGCTCGGTCAAGCTGGAAGTGGGAAGTTACGCATGTCTGCTGGTCCAAGCAAGCTTGCTGCAAAAGTTGCTAAGAAGTAAACTTTTTTTCTTATTATGTATTCCTCTTGTGTCTCCGTTTGATTGGATGTAAGTTGATCAGATAGAATTTGTGTTAGGTAGGTTGGCTTGCCTTCTTCTTTTCAGATTCAAGGAGAAGCGCTATGGAAGCAGTGGCGCTACCTCAGGTTTATATCTTATTTCCCTGGCCTGTCCAGGTTCATATCATATTTCCCTTTTAGTTGATTTACACTATTATATTAGCAAATCCATCTGTCCCTCCAACAATGTCTTCTCTTCTTTAGTTTTTCCCATTCTCTTGTTCTCTTTAATTAATCAATTAATATACCACCCAACTCTTTATCTTAAGACCTGTATCACTTTATGCTATACTCTTGTTTCTTACACTCCTTGATATAACAAATCTAATAGAACAGTCATTGTGCAACATATATAGCTAATAGCCAAGTAAACCCAAAATGTCATCATTTTGAAGCGCCTATTCTAGTATTGTATGAATTATTATAAGTATTTTGGCTACTAGAAATATTCTTGCTTTTTTTACATATGAAAATTGTACACTTGTCTTGCACCTTGATACATAGCAATTTTGTCTGACTTTGGAAAAGTATATATTGGGCTATTCTGCACCTGTAAGAGCCCTTGCTGATCTATTGTCTTGCTCAGACACTCTTTCAATGTAGATATGTGCCAATAGTGTCTCCTTTGTCCGAAACCCATTGTTCTCCAAAAGTTTGACTAACACCCAATTTTCTCTAACAAGTTTGTTTGACATCCAATGTTATCTGACTACTTTGTGTGACATCGAATTACTAATTCACTGTTAGATATTTCTGGTTAGGGTTTCAAGTTTCAACCCAAGACTGTTTAATTTTACCATTGACTTGTGGATAGTTGGATGTTGTTCTTGTTTTTCGGTAAACAGTGAAGGAACTAGTCTATGTTCCAATGAGGAGACCCTAATTTAATGTTCAGAGTGTGCTGCACTTCCATATTACAAGTGTTAGGCACAATACTAACACTATCTGGTGCTGATCATGTATATATATATAATCAAGCTGAAAATTCATTGAGGATTTGTTGTACGTGTTATGAGAGTTTTGACAATAATGTATTCGATTTCATATCTTTGTTATTGTTGTTTTAACAGTATTGTGTCAAGTATGCAACCAATGGTGGATAGATTTTAGCTTCTAGGCTAGCAGACTCAAAGTTCTACCATAAGGTTAACCGATTGAGACAGTGTAATTGATGCTTGTATTATCAAGATCTTAGAAAGCTAGGCAGGGTTTGCCATCTAGACAGCATGCGATTGACTGATTGTTTTTGCTTTGTTGAACGGGTTCAGTAATAAGAAGGAAATGGGATTTGAAAAGAGTGAAAGTCAAAGACAATAAAACAAAAAAGAAACTGAAGAATTTAAAACTTGTGACCTAATGCCATTTCTGAGTTGTCTTAGGAGTTGTTAGGAGCACACAAAGCTCATCCTTGACCACTGAGCTACCGCAGTTATGATAAAGTCTTACCACGAGTGCATCTCTTTCGACATAAAATCCCAATGAAAATATCGTATGCATAAACTGACATACACATTTTCCCCAGCTACACACCTACACCTTTACACGTTGAAGGAGGTTTAGCCTGTGGTTTGAACCGATATATTTAATCTGATTGAATAAATTGTTTGAACAACTATTCTCCTCCATTATCTGTATCTCTGAGTTACTCAGTGGTGGCTCAGAAACTATTGTTTGGTATATAATACAGCTAGTCTTGCAAGGTGCCTTTTGGGGTCTTAAAGCTTTTGATACTGATGTTCAGTTTTTTCACCTTTTCTGCAGGGCATTGAACTTTCAAATCCACAGGCTCATGCACATCAACTAGCTAGGCAGTGGAACACAGAGTACATATTTCTCTGAAACCGGCACATTTTCGAAAATCAAGAGTAACCTGGGTCGAATTTGAACTTATGTGATAATCAAGTGTTTGCCTGGTGCAAGACTGCAAGCTTCATGTAAATTATCATTTGTGTTAATTAGTTTAGTTGCTCCCTGTATAACAACAATTTCAAAATTTTGGCAGTCATTGTTATCTCAAGGTTGAAAGGATTCCTAGTTTTCCTGCTGCAACATGTATGTTTTACTCTCACTGTCATGCAGCATAATCGGAACGTCTATTTACTGTCTTTGAAATTGTGTACTTTTCTGCTGGATGTTCTGTTATTTGATTCATTACTGCACTTAGTCATTTATTTATGGGTTTCTATTTAATCCGAAATTTGTTGTTTTGAGCAGATATATAAGCCATAAGTGAATTGCAAACTATGTAACAGTTGGCTTAAGCAAGTAAACAATACCTATAAATTCTACAATTGATTAAATAAGTGAGCGATTTGGAAAGATGACAATTTGTTTAAATGAACTTGGAACTTGAACTATGACTCACTAAAAATATATAAATTTTGTTACAAGTTCACCACATCCTTGAGGAAACTAATATTGACGCTCCTTTAGTTGATATTGACACTCCTAACCGTGTTTTTACCGAAGGGAGTGTTGATATTGGATTGTCACGTGTAAACTACGCGTTTTTGTTCTTATTTTGATTGTTCATCTTTATGTGCACGTGTACTGTTCACCAAGTTAGCGAGTATAGAGTATTGAGTACCAAAGTCAAATGTAAGACAAGATAGAGTTTAGTGTATACACTATCACCCAATCAAATATAAAGGCAATTGGATTTAAGAGTATTCCTAGCTAGACATCTAGTTACTCAGATGTTAAAGACTAATGCTGCAATTTTTGTATTTGATGCTTAGGAAGGACTTCTCACTTGAGAAGAGCACTCTGCAGCCGATACACCACGGCTGCTGCTAATGAAGAGCCCATTAAGCCACCTGTTGATGTAAAATATACTCAGCTTCTTATCAATGGACAATTCGTGGATTCAGCTTCAGGTACACTTAAGACTTAACTACTGTGTATTCAGCAGAACAACTTTCCTGTGTATACAACAGTTATGCGTTTGATATACATTATCAAAATATAAAGTTTTCAACTTATGATGGCTAAGAGTTAATAGTGGCATGTAAAAATTCTCAAATGGAAGTAGTATAAATATTGACAATTCGCTGTTTGTATCAGGTAAAAAATTCAAGACACTTGATCCTAGGACAGGGAATGTGATTGCTGAGGGTGATTCTGAGGATATCAATCGTGCAGTTGCTGCTGCTCGTCAAGCTTTTGATGAGGGACCATGGCCTAAGATGACTGCTTATGTAACTACATACTAATACATACATGTATTTTTTTGTCTCTTTGAAGCTCTTATATTGAGTAACTGACTTGTTCAATCCTACAGGAAAGATCAAAAATCCTGTTGAAATTTGCTGATCTACTAGAACAACACACTGATGAGATTGCTGCCCTCGAAACATGGGACAATGGAAAGCCATATGAACAAGCTGCTAAAGCTGAACTGCCAATGTGTGTTCGTCTAATGCGATACTATGCTGGTATGTGTAAGACAAGTTGTTACTTGAATATATATATTTAAAATAAAAAAAGTGAAGTGTTTTCTTGACAGCTTTGAATGCATAAACTCTTTATCAGGATGGGCAGATAAGATCCACGGTATGACTATGCCTGCTGATGGACCGCATCATGTGCAAACCCTACATGAACCCATAGGAGTAGTAGGGCAAATCATCCCTTGGAATTTCCCTCTCCTCATGTTTGTTTGGAAAATTGGACCTGCCTTAGCTTGCGGCAATTCCATTGTTATGAAGTCGGCTGAGCAAACACCTTTGACTGCCATTTACGCAGCAAAACTACTCCTTGAGCGAGGTAATATCTGATCTACTTGTATTTTAATCAACATTATATTATTCTAGGGTTTTGAGTTTCTTGAACGGCTCTTCTTAATAGTTCAGGAAAAAAGGAACAAAATTATCTCTAACTCGATGATTTGTGTTGTAGGCTGGATTACCTGATGGCGTGTTGAATGTGGTTTCTGGTTACGGTCCTACTGCAGGTTCAGCTCTTGCGTCTCACATGGATGTTGATAAGGAATAGTGATATTCAAAACTATATCATATATTGTAGCATTCCGTAATCCATGAAGAAAGATAGTTATAATTAGCTGTTGTGACTAATCAAGTTGCCGAACTTTGATGGATTATTATCTGTGCCAATTTCCAAATGCTATTAATTCAGCATTAGACAAATGATAGTCAGATACACAGTCATAAATACTAATTGACAGTCATGTTTATTCAGCTTGCTTTTACTGGATCAACTGTGACTGGCAGCAAAGAGCAATCTTAAGCCAGTGACTTTGGAGCTTGGAGCATTCTGATGAGATTGCTGCTCTTGAGACTTGGAATAACGGAAAGACCTACGAGCAAGCCTTTAAAGTTGAATTACCTATGTGTGTTCGTCTAATGAGATATTATGCTGGTGGGTATTTAAGCCAGCTGCTAACCATGAATTGCCTCTCTTCTTTTTCTTCCAGAGTTCTAATTAACATATGTGTGTTCATCTAATGCGAAGTATTTTGCTTGACAATGTTTTGATGTTAAATGTTCTTAGGATGGTCCGATAAGATCCATGGCCTAACAGTTCCTGCAGATGGACCATATCATATGCAAACTATGCACGAACCCATAGGTGTAGCAGGGCAGATTATTCCATGGAATTTTCCAATTCTGATGTTTGTTTGGAAGGTCGCTCCTGCCTTAGCATGTGGGAATACCATTGTTTTAAAGACTGCAGAGCAAACACCGTTGACTGCACTTTATGCTGCAAAGCTACTTCATGAGGTTTTAAACTATGCAACTCCTATTATGCACCTCTTTTTCTATTCATCTAATTCTTTTACATTAAAAATTTTCTGAAATTCTGCATCATTTGGAGTTCAAAGAAGGAGAATCGATTGTTAAGTACATCTAATTGTCAGCATCAGTATCATTTATGTATCTTATGTATGCATAATTACAGATTTTCTGATGTTAGGATTGAGCTTTGTGCTCAGCTTCATGAATTCATGACATATACTCTTAATACTGTATGTAGGCTGGACTTCCTGATGGTGTCCTAAACGTCGTCTCTGGTTATGGTCCTACTGCTGGCGCAGCTCTTGCTTCTCACATGGATGTTGATAAGGTAATTATATATGTACGAATTAAGTAATTATTTTAGGGAATGGTAATTAATTCATCTCTAATTTGGTACAGCAGTGTCTACTGTCTAGTGTGTGGGTACTGGATATCCATTGTGTCTAGATTAACACTTTTACATTACAGTTGGCGTTTACAGGATCAACTGAGACCGGAAAACTGGTGCTTGTGATGGCGGCAAAGAGTAATCTAAAACCAGTGACTTTGGAGCTTGGAGGAAAATCTCCTTTTATCGTGTGCAAGGATGCTGATATAGACAAGACAGTTAAACTTGCGCATTTTGCCCTCTTTTTTAATCAAGTTAGTGATACTGTTATAGCTTAATTAGTCCATTGTTTCTTGGTTAATGCAGTTCTACAATGCCGTTGCTAGCCAATGAAATAGCTTTTAATTTCTTCTGTATTTGCAGAGACAATGCTGCTGTGCTGGCTCTCGTACATATGTACATGAAAGCGTGCATGATGAGTTTGTCGAGAAAGCTACAGCACGTGCCAAACGACGTACTGTAGGTGATCCTTTCCGGAAGGACATTGAGCAAGGTCCACAGGTAAGTTAAGTGGCTAAGAGTTGCATTATAGATGACATATGCTGCACTGTTTCATTCCGACATGTTATAAATTGGTATGAAATTGTTGCGTGTTCCTCAGATTGATTCAGAACAATTTGAGAAGGTCATGAAATATATAAGATCGGGTGTTGAGAATGGAGCAAAGCTCGAAACAGGAGGAGAAAGATTAGGGTCAAAAGGATAATACATTCAACCTACTGTATTCTCCAATGTCAATGAAAACATGTTGATTGCACAAGATGAGATATTTTGTCCTGTTCAATCTATCTTGAAATTCAAGTGAGTATACAATCATACAATCTCAGGAACTCTTTTCTGAATATCTCCCGGTGTCTAATATTTGAATCTTTAATTTATTGTGTCGATGTCTGAAAAATTGACTTATGATCCCTCGTAATTCTGTTAGCTAATAAGTAATACTTTGACTTGTAGAGACATACAAGAGGTGGTTCAACGAGCCAATACAACTCACTACGGGTTGGCAGCAGGAGTATTCACACAAGACATTGACACAGCCAATACATTGGCGCGAGCCTTAAGAGTAGGCACGGTTTGGGTGAACTGCTACGATGTTTTCGATGCAGCTATACCCTTTGGTGGGTACAAAATGAGCGGACAAGGAAGGGAGAAGGGCAGTTACTGTCTAATGAACTATTTGCAAGTCAAGGCTGTGGTTACTCCATTGAAGAATCCTGCAGGGTTATAGTAAAAGCATCAACATTATCATTGTTATCCTATTTTCCTGCTGTTTTCTTTTCCTGCTCAAATAAAAAGACAAGTTCATTTCTCCCCTTTATGAAACAGTTTATTGCTCATAAAGAGGAATTGCAGTTACTAATGTTTAAAGTTGTCTTTGTTCTAAAAACACTTATAATCGTATCACAAATTTGAAAATTACTACTCCGAATTATAGGAAGTACTTGAACTTATTAAAGGTACACGAAAAATCAAAAATTGATTGACCTGCAATCAATTAACAAAAATTCGAGATGTCATGTAGAGTCCATTTGGTAGGGTGTAAAACATTTTACATTGAAAAACTTTTTTTTGATGAAGAATTTTCACTGTTTAGTTGCATGTAAAATGATTTTACATTTTAAGCATTTTTCATTGTTTAGTTGGATGGAAAATCAAGTATTTCAATTGTGCGAAAATATTTTCCTTCTAAAAGTGTGATGAAAAATGTTTTCCTCCCAATTTTGGAGAAAATGGTTTTAACATGGTGGAAAACCATTTTCTACTCCAAAATTTACTCTAAATCAAACAATTAAAATTAGAAAAACAGTTTCCTGACAAATATTTTACGCCCTGCCGAACGAACCCGTAGTCAAACCGTATAGCCAAAGAAATTACATTTGAGTTAATATTAGCTGTTAGGGTCTCCTACACTCCTAGTGGGTAGTGGGCCAGTCCAATCAAGATGAGGGCGGGCCGAGGTTGCCACCAATTTCGTTATTAAATATTTATTCATCACTATTCACTAATCACGTGCTACATATTACTATAGGCCTACAAGTCTATAAGAAGGCCCTAAACCCTATTCCCAACTTATTTCGCTTTATAAGCTTGTTTATGTACAGCGTTAAACTTTATAATAATGTTTTTACGAAACTTTATATGAAGTGATCTGCTCTTCATTCGTAAGACAGTAAAATCTCATTCTATATAAAGTATCAACATACCACCGACGACTTAACAAATGTCGTCCGAGGTTAGTAGTTCCCGAGCGGCCAAGCAGATGAACAAGCAAAATTGTCATGGTCACTCTCTACTTGTGAAGTTTTTGTTTTTTGTTGTTTTTTTTCACAACTTCAGTCTCTACTTGTGAAGTTGTGAATAGGCTATCCCTTGCCTAGGATTCATCATTACATGTATGGTGATGGAAGCTGGCATGTGAGGAAAGTTGAGTTTGTTGAAAACAAATTTGATTTTGCAATATTTTGAGTCCTAGGAAAGCCAAAAAAAACTATTGTGACATTTTTCAAGAATACTCTAATTAAAGAGAGAATATAATAAGGTTTTTGATAGTGTATATAAATTATTTTTGGGGTTCAGTTTAAACTTTTGGTTAGATTTTTGGTTGAGTAAGTTCTCCAATATGGTATAGAGTCAGCGTAACACAAAGGTCGAAACTCATCTACCCCTCCCTAGAATTATTAAGCGCAGAGTATGCGGGGGCCTATGCTGCATCTACACTTCAAGTCTAACGGGCTCTCGTGTGAGGAGGCGTGATAGAGAATATAAACTATTTTTGGGCCTTCAACAATCAACTTAATCTTATGGTTGAGTTTGTCCTCTAATAATTTTAAAAGCTAACACTGTGTGATTGCCTGAATCACTCCAAGGTTAATAGAAGTGGGTGAATTTTGGGGAGAAAACGGGATAATTCCCCAAAAAGAAGGCTACATGTCGCGCGCTTTTCGAGAATTTTGGATTACTAATAAAATATTGGCCTAATAGTTTCGTGTTAAATCTCAATTTAAAGGAAGAACCTAGACAAAAAATCTAATTAAAATAGCCTAATAACTAATTTTGCTTTTACTATATAATAATGATTATGGAATTTTAAGAATTTGATAATATTAACTTGAAAGTACTTATTATAGATTACACAACATACTTTTTACAGTAGTTTAATGAAAACTAAAATTATTGGAAATTAAAATAATATAATGAAGAGTGTATAAGTTGAAATAAGTTGCAATCAATTTTTTACGGTAATTTAATAAAAACTGAAATTATTTGAAATTAAAATAATATAATGAAGAGTGTATAAGTTGAAATAAATTGCAATCAATTTTTTAAAAGTCTAACAAAATCAATAAGTATCGAGTCCAATGAATTTCCTTCTTGAAAAATAAAGCTAATAAGGTCTCATCAAATCCCATAAGTTTCAATATAGTCAAACTAGCTTATCTTTTTAGTTTATATATTAATTAAGGTCTTATAAGATGAAAAGAACTGATAGAGTATAAAACTAATTTCTGGGTCTCAACCATCAATTTAAACTTTTGGTTGAGTTGGTCCTCTTATATAGTATCAGCGCCAGCGTGACATAAAATCATGTGAGGGGCGTGATAGAGTATAAAACCAATTTTTATGCCTCAACCATCAACTTTTCTAACTCTGTATATTTGCTAAGTATCATTTATTAGTCATATAGAACATACTCAGTATTATGTTGGACTTAATCTCCAATTGGGATTAGCTGCACCCGGAGCACCTTCCTCTAGGTGCTTCCGGTTCTAAACACTGCGTTTTACAGTTTCCATAAGTCTTACACCACAACTGCTATAAATACACAGTAAATTTCTTTTTTTTTTTTGTTTTTTTAGTTCATCTTTCATTCTCTCTGATTCTCTCTCTCAAAAACAAAACAATTCTCTCTCTAATTTCAAATCCTAGAATTTCAATCATGGTAGATTCAACAGAAAATCAAAGAAATACAATTCAAAACAACACAAAAACAGACGAAGATCTACAAGAAGTAATCAATGCAGAAAATTGTAAGCTATAATTTTCGTCAAATTTTTCATAATTTTATTTAATAAACATTCAAAAAGTTTCAATTAAAGTTCAGAAATTATTGTTCTGAAATTTTGCATATATGCTGATGAAGATTCATAAATGTTCAGAAAAAATGAATTAATGTTCAGAAATTAAATTTCTCTGTTAGTATGTTGTTCTGAACTTTTTCATAAAAATTACACTACAAGAAAACAGCTTATCANGCGACGACACGTTTCCGACGGAATTCCGTCGCAAAGAAGTTTTCCGACGGAATTTCAGGATTTAGCGACGGAATATTCTGAACATTAGCAAAATTGAATTGTTGTTCAGTTTCTCTTGTAATATAATTGATGTAATCATATTTCTAAACTTTTTCTTAAAAATTTTGAACATTTAGAAAAAATGAATTGTTGTTCAGTTTTCTCTAGTAATTCGTATAGTCTTATCTCTGAACTTTTTCATAAAAATTCTGAACATTCAGAAAAAATGAATTGTTGTTCAGTTATGTTCTTCTAATTGTTGTACAATGAGTTAGTAGTGTTCATCTTTTAATAATTTTAATGTTTTCAATTTTTGCAGATGATTCAATCCAAATGATTGTAAATGAAGCTGATGAAACTGAATTGTTGAATGTAAAAGTGAATAATGATGAAGAAGCATTTGATTTGTATAACAAACAGTTATTTCTCTTGTAATTGATGTAATCATATTTCTGAACTTTTTCATAAAAATTCTGAACATTCAGAAAAAATAAATTGTTGTAGAGTGTACACGAGCTCTTTTGGATCTATATGTATAAATTCAAATTAATATTCAAAATAATAACATAGATGTTCAATCTTAAAACAACAATGTTCAAATAATAACATTAAAGTTCACAAAAAAACTATATGATCCAAAAAACATCATTGTTCAAGGTAACTACACCAATGTTCAGTTCAAAAACATAATTGTTCAAAATAAAAATAAAAATATTCATTTACCTAAGCACTGAATCAATGTTCAGTGAAGAAAAATTAATGTTCAAAATAAAAACATAAATGTTCATTTTACATAAGAACAACATTAATGTTCAGTTAAAAAACATTAAAGTTCAAAACAAAAACACCAATGTTCATTTTACTTAAGCACTGGTACTTCAGAACAAAAAAAAAAATTAAACTGTCGCGCGTGTCTTACACGCGCGCAGTGCGTGTCTTACACACGCCGGGGAGCACCTAGAGGAAGGTGCTCCGAGTGCACCTAAGAATTTGCGCTTAATCTCAACCAATGTTCATTCACACATCAATTTAATTCAATTCGATGCATTCATACTCTTCAATTCAATATTGTTTGAGAGTATTTAAATTTATCTCAATTCAATTTCATTCCATTAGATCCCAACCAAAATTTCGGCTTGCCGTTATTTTTTTAGTCACGTTTATTGATCAATCAAATGTCAATTAATTTTTTTATTTTTTGCGCCTCCTAAAAAGCTCTTNCTTTTCCGACACTTTAAAGTGTCGCAAATAGGCGGAAATGGTGTCGGCAAAGGGGGGGATTTTTAGTAGTGTTTCATTATCATAAATTCATAAGATCACCTATGCATGGATTAAGGTTGGCGTTATATTAGACTGGATTGTGGCACCGGTGGTAGATAGCACTTGCCAGTTGCCACTTGGCGTGTGATTGTGTGATTTTTGATACAGTATGATTTTGTTGGCTAGAAAATCACGTACTTTAGATTTTTGTTTGTATGTATGCCTCTTAAAACGTGTTTCGCATTTAACAAGTTAATATGATAATTATATATAATCTTGAAGGGTAATATATGGAATATATACAAATATTAATGATATATATACATAGTATTTGCATATATATACCGTTCGTGACTTCGTGCCCTTTAAAATGGTCTATATTTACTATATTACCCTGCAAGATAAATTCACATCTAACAATTAGAAACTAGACAAGACTATCATATTAGTATTTTGTTATTTACCTATTGATAGCATATATCCATTATTTTTTTGACAGCATATATCAATAGGGGATATCAAGTTAATATTTGTTAGAAACAAATTATGTTTATATGGTGACATTTTTGTAATTTTTGATGTAGTGTAAGGGTAATATTTTTAGGGATATATAACAAGTATTTAAAACTTATAGAATAAAAAGACAAAAATACCCCCAATATTTTTTTAGATATGTTTCTAACCAATATTAACCAACAATTCCCCTATATCAATTACTGTTTGTGTGACCTTATTAATTATTGTCCATATTTGGTTACATACATAACATAATTAATTATCTTTAATAATAGTTTTTATTCTTTATCTATATCTCTAATGCATGGACATTTAATTCTTTGGCATATGATTATATGAGTCCAAATAGCTGTCCAAAAATCCAATGGCTCACGTATTCTTTGCAAAGAATGGGAAGATTATTCTATAAGATGAAATATCAAAAATTGTAACACATTTGACAAATAAAAATTGACGTTACAAATTTACAATATCTTCCAAATTGGTAGCTTTTGTCAACATTACATAATTTAGGTAAAATAAAAAAAGTTGGAAATTATTTAATTAATTTATGTTTTAACTTAAGCTCTTATGTACATGTCAAACGATCTAATTAGCACCTTTAACAATATATTTAATCAAATCATAACGTTGACCAAATAACTACCTGCACAACTTTTTATACTACCTCTGCCGCAAATTACTTGCAACAAAAATAATAGTTTATGAGATATAAAATAATAGTTTGTTCCAATCAAATCGTGACAAAGGTTATACAATTCATAGTTTTCTCTATTTTAAATATATATTATGATTTTTTTAGTTGAAATTGTACAATCTANTATGATTTTTTTAGTTAAAATTGTACGATCTATATATATTATATATTACTTATACATTTTTGTCAAATGGATATTAGTCATTTTCTCATTGATTTATCCCACCTTCCATGTTTGGCTCTTTGCATTTGCAATTTCTAGTTGTAACTTGTAAGTGATGATTTCTCAACATTTTACTAATTTTACCATTAATTAATAATTATTGTCAGTATATTATAATATATAAAGTCATGTTTGGTTTGTCAAGTTGACAGAAAGAATAGTTGGTTTTTCATGCAATCTTTCTCCCTCACTTTTTTTTTTCTCATTCTTTATCTATTTCCCCTGCATTTTTCTATTTAAGAATTCCATTTCAATCCATAATAATAATTCACTTTAAATCATTATATAAGAGCAAAAATAATAATATTCATTCTTTTTCCCTTTTATTATTCCTTTTCAATTATACTTTAAAACAAATAATGTTGAACCCCATGTGATTTACACTAGTGAGTTGTCCCATATTGGAGAAAGAGGAGATGTTGAACTAGTTTATAAGCTTAGGAGTTACTCTTCCTATTACCAATTGGTTTTAGGATGGAACCTCCTTGGGCTTGTGGACCGGTTTGACTCTCATCCTCCTTGTTGGGTTACCCAGGCCCATTTATCTTTAACATGAAATCTAACAAATAAATAAATAAAAATGGCAAGCAGAAGAATTTCATCTTTGTTATCTCGCTCACTTTCACCTTATCTCAGTTCTTCTACTGGTAATTTTGTTTATGATGATTAATTGTTTATGTTATCTTCTTTTTTGTTTTAAAAAAATGTATTTAATTTGTTATTTTTTCATTTTTTGGATTGATAATTAAATGTAGTTTAATTTGTTTAGCCTTAATTTAATCTTGTTAAAAGCTGTTAATTAATTTTATTTCAGTATTATATTTTCTTTTAGATGTTTGTGTTAATTACTCTATTTGTGTTAATGGGTTTGTTGATCTCTCACTTTTGATCATCACTAATTTTTTTAGTTTAAAGTTTTTATCTTTAAAAAAAAATTATTTTTTTTCCCCAAAGAAAGAAGGCTAGTTTTTATGGTAATTAATTTATTTAATTTTGAGTATTTGGCCTCGGTTAACTTCTTTCTAATGGAAAATGCAAAAATTAGTCTCACCCATAATTTTACAATGGGCTTATAAAACTTTTTTATTCTGCAGTTTATTATTTTGTCTGTGGTCTGTAGTTTATTTGCTAGTGGTTGTGGAATTTGATGTTACAATTTCTCTTGTTCTAAAGTGTGCTAGTTTATTTGCTACTGGTTGTAGATTATATGTATTTTTTGAATTTATACGCCAAATTGTTCCGGGTAGAAACAATATGATCCAAATAAGTGAACTTGATTGAAAGGGAAAGGATCAATATCAAAGAGGTGCAAGGTCCGAAGATGAAGTCCGAAGGTCTTGCACAGGTAGAAGAGATTATTAGCCTCGGGGGTTTGTCCGAGGAACGCCCCTCCGATGCTAAAGTAAGCAAATGTATATATCTCAAGTCTAAGAATGTGTTAGTTTGAGAGTATGTGTAAAGTTGTAGGAATCGAGTTACCTGTAGAGTGTCATAAATGCTTGTATTTATAGACAAATGTCACCTTTTGTATGGCGGTTTGATGCCACTTGGACAAGAATGCCGAAGGCCGAAGGGCCATATAGTGGGCTTGTAATGTGGGCCTCTGGGCCGTTTGTAACTATTATTAAATAGTGTTTGGGCTAACCCGTATATTCGTGCGGGTTGAGCCTTGGTATTTAATATAAATGTGTTTGATTGTGTTTGTGTACAATATGTTTGGGCTTGGCCCATTTGAATTCTATTGGGCCCAAGTAAAGTTACTTGGGTACCCAAACAGAAATGAATCGAGTGATGGACATAGTTTTAATCACAAATTCACAACTGTTACATTGTACGTCGTAATTTGCATAGATATATGGAACATATCTCTTCCATCTAAAGAATTGAGGTTTACATGTATTTGTAGTCCCGTCAGAGTTAAAAAGTATGAAGTATATGAAAGGAAGAAATAAGGCTTAAATGTTATTATACATTTTTATAATATAGAGTACTATAGTATCGAGGGATTCCCCACATCTAACAATGAGATGTTTAAGAGAGTATATCACATGGTAAATCTGTAAATATATGCAAAATACATAACATATACACTAACAATACAGCCCCTACTTTTGCATATATTTACAGAAATGTCATGTGATATCCTTCTTTAAACATCTCACTGTTAGATGTCAGAATTCCTCTTATAGTATCACATTTTAACATTATGAGATGTAACAAATTTATTTTTAAACTTTAATAATTTAGTACTATCATTTTTTTTTTTTTTGCTAATGCTATCCGGTTTACTGGAGTTTAGCTTTGATTACATCCGAATTCGATTAGGATTGCACACCTAACTTGTGGTGGGTGAGTCTCTCAATAAGAGTTTTTTGCATTTGGTGAGTCTTGAACCCGAGACCTCCCTTAAAGAGGCATCAAGTTGCTTACTATTTAAGCCAACTCTTGTTGGTAATATTTTCATGAATTTGATCCTTCAAAAAATGGTTCACAACACCAATTTGGTGAATTTACTAGTAATTGAATTGATTTCTTGAAGGAGCTGAGGTTGGAGGCTTGATTTCCTTCAAAACTACACTTCTCAATGAATACATCATATTCTCCTTCCACCACGCCATGTTATATGTGGTCTTAAAATTTTATATATTATTGTTATTATTATTATTCTAATTTTTTTTAGTTAGGGGCACAACCCCAACACAAACAAGAAAAAAAATATGTACGAACAAAGAAAAATAACACTTATTACTGGATTACATCATCACACCCATCAAAAGACACCATTCTCTGACAGAATGTTTCTCAACTCCCTAGGAATAGTATGAAGAATGACAAAACTCTCACTCATTTCCACTCGTTAGCAAGTCAATCCGCCGCACGATTCGCTTCTCTATAACAATGATGAATTGTAATCTCTCATTCCAAATACATAATTAAAGCTTCACGTTTTCGAACGAGATGAATATAAGGAGAGTTAGAGGGTGTTTCATCCTCTAACAAATGAACAACCACTTTTAAATCCATTCGGATCTCCACCTTGATGAGCTAAAATCAAACCTTAAAGGACACCATATAATTCAGCCTTGGTGCACGAGCAAGTACCTCAATATTTGGCGAAATATCATTATTATTTTATTGTGCTATTTCATGTACACATAACATATTAAGCTTTTTTCTCCTTAACGCAAATAACCAAATTAGTAACGAGCCAACAACAACATATGAATAATTGTTTAGAAAAACCATCATTTTTTTGAGTATTTTATTTTAAAACTGAGAAATTAAAAATTTGGTTGAATTGCTAGAAGAATTAAGATATTTGACGATCGTGGAGATCAAATAAATGACATGTTAGGCTCTGTTCTCTTCACGGGATTATAATCCCGATCCATTCCATTTCAATCCATTCCATTCCCGGGTCATCCATTTCAATCCATTCTAATCCCGACAATCCATTCTAATCCATTCCAATCCCGGCAATCCATTTTAATCCATTCTAATCCCGACAATCCATTCTAATCCCGACAATATATTCTTGAAAATTTAAATCTTAATTAAAATTAAATTCTTAATTAAACTCTTGAAAATTGAAATCTTGACGACACAATAATGTTCATAACAAATTTACTTTTTTTTTACTATATTTTTGTTACATAATAATTTACTGTAGATACAATATCCTTACAAGTAGATAAAGAAGTGCTTCAATTATCCTCGTATATTTCTTCCTCCTCTATATCATCATCATCTTGGAACCTCATATTTCCAGCACACACATCTTGCCATATTTCATCTGCAATATTTGCACGAATGTCTCGCATTAACATTGTTCGTGTCGGATTAGTGAAATCAAATTCAGCTACACGTTCAATATTTTGGGGACCATGAGAAATTGGAATCCCTAATCCATTCTAATCCCGATAATCCATTCTAATCCCGACAATCCATTCTAATCCCATCCATTCCGTTCCATTCCAATCCAATCCATTCCATTCCATTCCATTCCAGCCAAATCCCGTGAAGAGAACAAAGCCATAGTACACCATCTTTTGTTTGCTTCACTACATTCATATTTGCTCCACAATAAAAATGTGAATAAAGATATATATTGTAAAATTTGTTTATATTTCATATTTTTGGTCGACTAGATTCTTTAATAATTTATCGCATTATATACAATCACTCGAGATATTGTTTGACCACTAACATTTCTTTCAATGCTAAACCTAATAATTGGATTTCAATTGCTTATCAACCCAACTTTAAACCCCTCCTTTCTAGTGCCATACCATATGCTATCAATAAATATGTCGACATCGCCTAAAGCATAGACATTTTTCTTCACTTTAAATGATTTATTTAGAGCCTTAATTATCAAGCAATTTAATTCATACTCTATTACGATTTCTAAATACGGAGTACTTATTAGGCTCTTACAAAGTTACAAAATTACAATAAAATACAAAAACTCTAACTAATACCTAATTAGTTAAGTAGCAAAGTGAGCCGCAAACCCACAAACATTAGATCTAGTTAGGGACCAAACCCGAATTCAGACCGGCCCGGATCGCCGATTCTGGTCCAGGTCCAGGTCCAAGCCCAAAAAAAGTTGGGGTGTCGGTCTTCCTGTCCAGTCCGGTAAAAATCGGGGTTTTCAGGTCCGGACCGGCGAACCTGAATAATTATTAAAAATAATTTTTTTAAAAAATTTGTAACTAAAACTTGTAAGTTGTAATGTAGTTGGAAGTATTTGAGTACTTTGATGTTTGTAATCGTTACTAATTAAATTGTATGTCGTGAATTTGGATCTTATGTTATTATGTTTGAAATCTAAGTCTCTAAAATAAGTAACAACATGTCCAACCAGTTTTTTTATTAAAATTTTCAATTAAAAGAGAAAAAAATATATAAAACAGATCTAACACTTCCGATCTAGGTCCAATTTTTTTTAAGATTTCGGTTCGCCGGTCCCAGTCCGATCTGCTCCGGTTCTGGGCCGGTGGCGGTGCTCAACCCTAGATATAGGAAATCTAGAACTAGAAGTAGAGAAAAGGGGGGAAAATAAGCCGACGAAATATTAGCCCGGGAATTTTGAGATGTGCTACAAAATTCCATTTTCATAAGATTTTTGATACCCCAAAAAAAAAAAACCTTAAAAATTCTTCTAAATTTTCGTTCATTCACAAATCATATTCTTTCAAATCAGCAGTTTCATTTCCTCACTTTCACATTCTCCCGCCTTCATCACTTCACTTCTCTCTCTAAATTCCGCGTTAATTGCTGCAATTGGTAAACCTCAGTCAAAACCCTAGAATTCAAATTCATACTCAAAACATTTCAATTTTAGGGTTATTATCTATTTATTGATCTTACAAACTACTTTAATTCATTATTTTCAAGTTATACTGTTTAATTACTTGTTTACTGAACTTCTGATTTATGATTACGACAATTGATTTGTTTTGCAGTGTTTGCGGCGTAGTTTAACGGTTGTAATCATGCATATAAAGCAGGTAATTCTCATTTCGGTGATTGTTTGTTGGTTTATAACCCTAATTTTTTGATTTTCGGTTGATTTTGGATTGTTTCGCTTGATTTAGTGTCTGTTACGGTTGTTATTTGAAAAGGATTTGATTTTGTTTCGTTTCGTTGTTTGCGCCGCTTGTTAGTGAGTAATTGATTTTGTATGTAGGTTGTTATTGAAGGATTTAAGAGTTATAAAGAGCAAGTTGCTACTGAAGCATTCAGTTCAAAGGTCAATTGTGTTGGTATGATGTTCATCTTTATGATCGGGTTTTTTGATTTTTGATTGCTTTAGTGTTTTTTATTTAACTGTTGATTTACTTGTGTTGAGAATTTTGTTGACGAGACTGGATTTTGAAACTTCGTCGTCGGCGATATCCTGCACCCTTTTGACACATAAAATAGATGAGCAAATGATAAAAAAGGAAATGGCCTGGATAATCTTGTCAAAATTTAGAAATTAGGGTATATTAATAGTTTTGTCATATTGTGTAATGATTTTGTTGTCGAGACTAAGTTTCGTTGTCTGCAACATCCACCAACCCTTTTGACATGTAAAATAGATTAGCAAATTATAGAAAAGGAAGTGCGTGCATAATCTTGTCAAATCTGGAAATTAGGGCATATTAATATTTTTGTGTAATGACTTAGTTAATGACAGTGGAGGAGTAATGATTATTGTGAGTGATCATGGTATGCTGATTTTGGGTTTGGGCGTAGGGGAGTGATAAGGAATCTTTTGAAGTAAAAGAAATTTATTAGAATGGGATGGTTATCTAATGATCAGTTGTAGTTACTGACTCAGTGGTGGCATAGAACTTCCATTGTCCCGCTATGCCTTGATATTAGGTTCTCTCCCGATAATAGTCCATTCTTTGGATTACTAAATCTTTGAATTTTGTCATATTATTGTGAACTAAATTTTTTGAAAGAAGGCTATCTTATGGAAAAATTGAGGCATAATAACATAAATGTGAAGGATATTTGTAACACATAAACTCACTTTCATAAAAATAGCTTGAATATAGTGTTTAATTGATGAAACTTGAAAGGATTTACAAGAAGGTTCTTTGTAAGGTTTATACAATTTTCTTATTAGCTAATGGGTGAATAAGGTCTCGACTTCTCGGTGTCTTGGTGAAATTAATGCTTAATACTTATCTCCGTTTTTTTTTCTCTATGATTAATCCTTCGTATTTGCCTACACACTACTTTGAGCATTGATATTTCTAATTATCTATGACTGAAAAGTATAAAATGTTGGTATTTTGAAATTATGTGTTGCTAGGAATCTAATAATAACTCACATGACTATGTTTTTGTTAATTATAATGTTATTGGAAAGCTTTATGTGCACTACTTAAGAAAACGGAGGAAGTATCATCTTCCCACTTTTCATTTTGGAGTGCCCTAAAATTTTAAGATTTCTGTTTACACTAGTTTTCCCCCTTTCCCAAGACCCAATCCATACGGGCTTAGTCAGGAACTCAGGATTCAGGTTTCACTAGGTACAAATTTCAGTTGGTTATATAAATTTATTTTTATGTCATTGGTAATGTAAACTAGAGACTACTGATGTATTTCATATAGCTGCTGTTTTGTTAAAAAAATTTTTTTTGGTAGGCAAAGTATTACAAGACGTACTCAAATACTCCCTTTCTTCATTGCTTTTCCACTATCTACATGACTACATTACCCTGATAGTAGCTGCTAGATAGATTATCTCCCAGAAATTTGCTTTATATTATGTTAGTTTGATTTTTCTATGTTTATTTCATAAGCCAGTAAACTATGGAAGTCAAAATAGGGAACTTTGTGGTTTGTATATTTGGCGGGGAGGTTGTGGAGTTCATTTGAAGTATTTGCTTACTATAACATTGTTCTGATAAGTTATTGGGAATGCTTCTACACCTTTCCTTTCCAGGATATGTTTTCAAGTTTATATCCAGTTTAAGATTCAAAGGAAATGTTCATATATTTTGCCTGTACTTGTAACTACAGCTTGGATAAATAGTATAGATACAGCTTGGATTTGTCATCAGTGCTGTGAGTTTTGGACACCAAATATATATTATCATTTTTTTGATAAATACAGCTTGAACACCCAATTTTATATTATCATTTTTTGTAATATTCTTTTAAATTGGAATAGATTTGAATATTTACGAACTGTAGTATTTTTAAGTGAAAGATGCAATTTTGGATGGTTGGTTGGACTATTGGTTGAGATTGTGCGGCAGCATGTATTATTGAGTGTTTTTACTTATATTGCGTTTGTTTTATTAATTTGGTTGGATCTTTGTTCTGGACATCCTTTGTATGATAATACTACTGGTATGTGTTTTTGTTGTTGTGGATATGTGTTCGTTTCTAAATTTGGAATAATGGTTGATCCATGCAGTTGGTGCTAATGGTTCTGGCAAGTCAAACTTCTTTCATGGTAAGCTAAATATTTTTTGATTTTTCCAATCTATACCTTTTATATAATGCCAAATCTTTAGTTTCTCCAGCTATTGTCAAAAGAAAAAAAAGCACTAGTTTCTCAGACTAACAAACATGTTCTATGTAGCTATTCGTTTTGTTCTCAGTGATCTTTTCCAAAACCTTCGCAATGAAGATAGGCATGCGTTACTTCATGTAAGTTTTGCTATTGTTAGTTATACGTTTGATGTTTCTAGAATAGATAACTCTGCTATCCCCTTATCATGTTAGTTTACATTGTATTTTTACACAAGTGCCCTCAGTTTGATTTTATGTTTGAGTTACTTCTGTTGTTGTGGATACTTGCCGAAATCTGTACCATTAGCAGCAGCCTATTTTAAGCTCCAGCCTTTTGGATCATTAGTAGTATACCCTTTTAGTAAAAACATTTCTGCCTTGGTATCACAACTACTAAGCCTTTGATGTTGTCATCTCTTTCTAGTAGAAGCTATTTTTTAGACATGCAAACTCCTTTTTATGGGGCACATTGGAATTTTCAGGAAAAGAAGCTTATTATTATTATTATTATTATTTAGTTCTACATATTGTTTTATGGTATATTTTCTATAAGAATAATAAAACATTTCCAAATTTTGGCACTGCCTTCAATGCTGCCACTGTCCACTGGCATGCTGGGCACAAAAGCTTCAAATTGAGGGCATCTATGTGGGCATATGCTTTGGATAATGAGAATTTTTCCAATTTTTTTATAGACTGATAAATTTCTCTATTTTTTCTCTGATTTGTTTGCAACTTTATTAGGAAGGAGCAGGAAATCAAGTTTTGTCTGCATTTGTGGAGATTGTGTTTGATAATTCTGACAATCGAATCCCGGTAATAATAATTATTGGTCTTATTTTCTGTTCTTGCAAATTTTTCTTTCTTGTACCCCTCTCATCCAAACTTCTTTTTTATCTCTGTTCACTGATCTTTGCCATTAATTTTATCAATGGAAGATCTGCTTCTTTTTCAACTCTGTGTCACTTGACTCCAGTAACTTTCTTTTTCAGGGGTGTCTAGGTTGCAGTCCTGCATCCACATACATAGTTTTTGGGTCATTATATAATCAAGCCCATTGTTATGTGTTATCGTTGGTTCACTTATTTAACATTGTTATGCCCTTATCCAGGTTGATAAAGAGGAAGTTCGCTTGCGGCGCACAATTGGGCTTAAAAAAGACGAATATTTTTTGGATGGAAAGCATATCACGTGAGAACGTTTCCTATTTTCCTATTTACAATACGTCCTGGTTTCCTGTATTTATTTATTCCATTATATATTGTATTTTCTTTGCTGTGTGTAGAAAAACTGAGGTCATGAACCTTCTAGAAAGTGCTGGATTTTCTCGTTCAAATCCTTACTATGTTGTACAACAAGGAAAGGTAACTATCAATTTGTTCTACTCATGTGCAAACACGTTCATGTACTTGTTCAAACATGCCAGGATTATGTTGTTCTTATCAGTGGTTTGCTAATGCTCTCTGCACTGAATGTTCTGTAGATTGCGTCGCTGACACTTATGAAGGACGCAGAACGACTGGATCTGCTGAAAGAAATTGGTGGTACTCGAGTTTATGAGGAGAGGCGGCGTGAAAGTTTGAAAATCATGCATGAAACTGGTAAGTTACAGTTAATTGAGTCACCATTAGTGTACAGTTCATAGTGTATGAGGAGGATGGCTTGATTGGCTAAGGAGTTGGGATTCAAGAGGCAGGAATAGCCACCTTCATTGAAGCAGCCAAGTTTTTGATGTTATTGGGGTGTAGTCAAGGTGCGTTGAGCACTGGAGAAAATTATAGTTTCCAAATTTTTTGTAACAAAACTTTTATTCATTATTGGATGGTATAAATGACAATCTAATGGAATTGTCAGTGAGATTTGTACCGTTTGCATATATTCCAGATAAATGTATGTGCTCCCTCTGTTCTCTAATCATTACTCCAATTTTCATTTATGGTGCATTTGTAATAGTTGTTTCAGTTTTGTTAAGAACAGAGGGAACGAAGTATCAAACCTTGATTTCCATCTCATGCTCCAACTCTACTAACTTTATTACGTGCGCCTCGTGCCTTTTTCAAACTTTGATATGGCCATGCTTATAGCACTTTGTGATTATTTCTCTGGTAGGTAATAAACGAAAACAGATAATTGAGGTAGTGAAATATTTGGATGAGCGGTTGAAGGAACTGGATGAGGAGAAGGAGGATCTGAGAAAATATCAGCAGCTTGACCGGCAGAGAAAATCCCTGGAGTACACCATCTATGATAAGGAACTCCAGGATGCTCGACAGAAGTTAGTGAAGGTCAGCATTATGTTAAGAATTTATTTACCCTCGATTACTCCTAAGTGATGTTGGCCTGGATCTCGTTTGTAAATGATGTTGGCATGAATCTCGATGAATCACTTTTGTGCAGTGACTGTATATGGCTACAAACCAAATGGATACTGTACCTGTAATTATAAGAAAAGTAAAAAAATTAAGCTATCAACTGATGAAGCTTGTGGTTCAGAGTGATTCTCTGGTTATTTTTTTCTTTTTTTCCTCTTTTCTTGACTGTAACCATTTTGGTACTTTTGCTTTTTCTGCAACAGTTCTTATGAGTTCTATTGTTCTAGATATCTAGAGCTGACTTTAAGATGAGAAAAAAGCTAATGTAACCTGAATTCATGCTTTGTCGACTTTATGATCAAGAAAGCATTCTCTAATGTTAAACCTAAAGGTTGACATTTGAATTTGCATTGAATACTCCCTCACATTTTTTTATGTGCTTGCTTAGTAATTTGACACTTTTTAAGTACTCCCCTTTGATGCTTAATAATGAATCTTTCGTAGATTATGTTATGCTTGTGTGGGTTCTTGTTTAATGGTCTCAATATGTTTTCCATTTATTAACTTGTTTATTTTATTCTCACTGAGTCTATGTATTGAGTATTCTTCACCTTGTCACATATTTTTATTATCTTTGATTATATGTTAGAGGGTATTTGGCCTAGCTTTTAAGAGAGTTTCTAGAATCCAAAAGCTAAAACTAGGCCAAACACTATATTGGTAGAGGGTAGATTCTACTTTTTAAGAAACCCAAATTGACTTTTAAAAGTAGAAGCTCCAAAAGCTTTTCAAAACAATTTCTCAGGGAGCTCTTTTTTCTTTCTTTCTTGTTTTTTGTCTTTTTATAATTTTTCATTAAATCCAAAAATAACCTCAAATAATTTACAAAATTCTGAATATCTTGCCTTTTTTTTTTCTAGACCGAAAGAATGTCAAATAATTTGCAAAAAATCTCAAATAAGTTAACAATTTGAATGCATTTTTGCTTGAATTGTTACACATTGAAAGAATAAAGGTCACTTTTTTCTCAACATTTTTCTCATCTCTATATTTTGGCATAGTTGCGTTGTTGTTGGTGGTGAATAAGGGTAGTGGCGAGTCGGCAACAAGAGAATGTGGTAAAAACTGAATACTACCTTCAAACTTTTTTGGGGACCTTCAACCTTGAACCTTACTTTGGCGAGTCGATGACTAGGCTAAATTTCTTTTTTTTACAAGTTTTGACAACCAATTAAATTATTACTCCGTAAACTATTCATTTCGATGTAAAAGTGTTTCTATACATCAAAAACACTTCTAAACAATGTAAAAGTGTTTCTATACATCAAAAGCACTTCTAAAATTTCAATGGCCAAACTAATCTATTTCTCTAAAGTATTTATTAAGAAGCCATTTCTACAAAAGTAGTTGAAAGAAGTAGAATTTGTTTTGCAAAAGCTTGGCCTAACATATCCTTAATATACTCTATTACAGCTACCATGTGATAGCTTCACAATGAGATGATCCTAACAATTTATGATGTGGTCAAAGTTCAGTGAACAGACCTAATTAAAATGTGGACAAAGCTAAGCGAAAATTCCAGTATTTTAGAGTAGTTACACCCAGCAGAATGACCTATCCTAGTACATAATCAAAGATATTNGAATCACTTTTGTGCAGTGACTGTATATGGCTACAAACCAAATGGATACTGTACCTGTAATTATAAGAAAAGTAAAAAAATTAAGCTATCAACTGATGAAGCTTGTGGTTCAGAGTGATTCTCTGGTTATTTTTTTCTTTTTTTCCTCTTTTCTTGACTGTAACCATTTTGGTACTTTTGCTTTTTCTGCAACAGTTCTTATGAGTTCTATTGTTCTAGATATCTAGAGCTGACTTTAAGATGAGAAAAAAGCTAATGTAACCTGAATTCATGCTTTGTCGACTTTATGATCAAGAAAGCATTCTCTAATGTTAAACCTAAAGGTTGACATTTGAATTTGCATTGAATACTCCCTCACATTTTTTTATGTGCTTGCTTAGTAATTTGACACTTTTTAAGTACTCCCCTTTGATGCTTAATAATGAATCTTTCGTAGATTATGTTATGCTTGTGTGGGTTCTTGTTTAATGGTCTCAATATGTTTTCCATTTATTAACTTGTTTATTTTATTCTCACTGAGTCTATGTATTGAGTATTCTTCACCTTGTCACATATTTTTATTATCTTTGATTATATGTTAGAGGGTATTTGGCCTAGCTTTTAAGAGAGTTTCTAGAATCCAAAAGCTAAAACTAGGCCAAACACTATATTGGTAGAGGGTAGATTCTACTTTTTAAGAAACCCAAATTGACTTTTAAAAGTAGAAGCTCCAAAAGCTTTTCAAAACAATTTCTCAGGGAGCTCTTTTTTCTTTCTTTCTTGTTTTTTGTCTTTTTATAATTTTTCATTAAATCCAAAAATAACCTCAAATAATTTACAAAATTCTGAATATCTTGCCTTTTTTTTTTCTAGACCGAAAGAATGTCAAATAATTTGCAAAAAATCTCAAATAAGTTAACAATTTGAATGCATTTTTGCTTGAATTGTTACACATTGAAAGAATAAAGGTCACTTTTTTCTCAACATTTTTCTCATCTCTATATTTTGGCATAGTTGCGTTGTTGTTGGTGGTGAATAAGGGTAGTGGCGAGTCGGCAACAAGAGAATGTGGTAAAAACTGAATACTACCTTCAAACTTTTTTGGGGACCTTCAACCTTGAACCTTACTTTGGCGAGTCGATGACTAGGCTAAATTTCTTTTTTTTACAAGTTTTGACAACCAATTAAATTATTACTCCGTAAACTATTCATTTCGATGTAAAAGTGTTTCTATACATCAAAAACACTTCTAAACAATGTAAAAGTGTTTCTATACATCAAAAGCACTTCTAAAATTTCAATGGCCAAACTAATCTATTTCTCTAAAGTATTTATTAAGAAGCCATTTCTACAAAAGTAGTTGAAAGAAGTAGAATTTGTTTTGCAAAAGCTTGGCCTAACATATCCTTAATATACTCTATTACAGCTACCATGTGATAGCTTCACAATGAGATGATCCTAACAATTTATGATGTGGTCAAAGTTCAGTGAACAGACCTAATTAAAATGTGGACAAAGCTAAGCGAAAATTCCAGTATTTTAGAGTAGTTACACCCAGCAGAATGACCTATCCTAGTACATAATCAAAGATATTAATGATCAAACTTTGGCAAGTGTGAATAGACATGATTTATTAAATGCTCATTCATATATATATATATATATATGTATGTATATGTATATGTACTGAAAGATACCTAGTAGTGATGCAATTGTTTAACATGCATTGGTTTCATTTAAAATTTGAGAGAATATGTGCTCTTGTGATGGTATAGACAATTTTTAGTTCTGTTGAGGCTGATAATCTAGCAATTTGATGGTTTATTGGTGTGTAATGTATGAATTTTTGAGTTCAAGTTGTTTTGCGGTTTTCGCTGGAGTTTTTTGTCATGTCAAGTATGGGGTATTGCTTGGTTTGATAAGTGTTTGCTCTTTTAAAGGTAGAAGAAGAGCGGGAAAAGGTTTCTGAGAAGTCTACTAAAATGTACAATGCTGTTCTTGAGTCTGAGGAGAGATGCAAGGACCTTGACAAGGATTATAAAAGGCTTTCCAAAGAGCACCAAGTGTTAAGCAAAGAGAAAGCAGCAGTTGAGAAACGCCGTACAGATGCAATACAAAGGAAGACACAGCTTGAGCTTGATTGCAGAGATTTGAAAGAGAGGATTTCTAGAAGTTCACGTGCCAAGGTATAGGCTTGAGTGTTGTTCTACTGTTGTAAATTCAATGTTTTTGACTTTTTGGTTGATGTGGAATGGCTGTTTATCAAACATCTTTTCTTTTATCCTTTTGTTTTTCTGTGGGGTGTTGTAGAATGGTGCTGCCAATCAGCTTGAGGATGTGAAGCGGAACATTTTTCAATCAAGAAATGATCTTGAAAAGTTTAAGCCTTCTTATGATGATTTAAAGAAGCAGGAGGATACATTGACCAAGGGGTATGGCTGGCAAAAGCCTTGGATACATAAATATCTGGCGTCTGCCTGCAAATATATGATGCTTTTCTAATGTGATGTGTTGTCTTTTCAATCTTAATTTTTAATTGCTTTTGTTTTTTGTAACACGCAGAATAATGGAACGTGAAAAACAGCTCAGTATACTTTATCAGAAGCAAGGTCGAGCCACTCAGTTTTCTAGTAAGGCTGCTCGTGATGAATGGCTTCGTAAGGAAATTGATGAGCTTAACCGAGTTCGTAATTCAAATCTATCACAGGTATACTACTGAGATATAATAATGACCGATGATGTTTAGATATTCTTTGGGAATATTGGTGCATTAATACATTTTCATTTCTATATCTCTTGTATATATCTAAAAAATTATCAAAAAAACGGATTTTTTGACAAGATCCTCCTAACTTCAGCAGTGGTGGTGTACTTTTATATTGCTTACAGTCTAAATTTGGTATGCTGTCGCCAATCATGTCGAGTCTCCTGGCTTGCCAGTTTTTGGTCAATTATAATATCTTGAAACCTTTCTGCCCTGCAAGGATTCTATCCTTATCTCAACCCTGTTTTTGCTTTAGCTCTTTTTTTGGATCTCTGTATCCTATCTTTTGCACAGCAAGCTGAGTACAGTGAATGTAGAATAACCTGTGTAAATTGTTTCTGATGTGAGAACTCAGATTATTTATTATTATTATTATTATTTTTTTTGCATATGTTTTGATACCATAGAACAGATATGTGAAGTAAAAGCTGGTATCTAAATTATGGTAGTCAATAAAAAACTGATTATAACGAGCATAACATTGTTAGGTGTAATTTTGTCTTGATCATCCTTGAGATTTGTGATGTGTTTTATCGTTTCATTTGCACCATGAAGCTGGTTAATATCTGATTTGTGGTCAATCTTGATTTTGTTTTTTAAACTAACTTTCCATGCAAGTATTTTTTTACTTACATGTAATTTCTTTCTACTGTCTTTGGATTATGTATCTGCAGGAACAGAAACTTCAGGATGAAATTGATAACCTTAATGCTCAGCTCAATGATCAAGATGAGTTTATAAAATCCCGAAAAGCCAATCTGACAATGCTTGAAAATAACATTAACCAGTTTAACGAGGGATTTATTGCATCCAAGGGACAAAGAGACAGGCTACAAGATGAACGGAAGTGAGTACTGTTCCTTTTTCCCTGAGTCCTCTATTCTCGCTTTCCTTCATCTATCAGGCCTTGCTCATTTTTGTTCGGACGTAAATCAATTTCTTATATGCTAGGTCATTATGGGAAAGAGAAAATGAACTGTCATCTGAGATTGAAAAATTAAAGTCAGAAGTTGTCAAGGCAGAAAAGAACCTTGACCATGCAACTCCTGGTGTAAGTATTTCTCCGTTGGTCTATAGCTTTTTACTTTGAACCACGTGTATTTTTGTAGTTTGGGGTGGGCCTTGTGAGCTTTGTTTTACTGTCAATCACGCTATTTGTTCTGCATTTCTATTGACGTATATGTATAGCTGTGGGTATGAAATTGTGATGTATGTAACCTGACGTCAGAATTCTGGATCTTTGCCTTGTACCCTATTCCTTTCAATGGAACCTTTGTTGGTTGAGGCAACTTAATTTTTTTGAGTGATTAATGGAGCGAGCATGTTGCTTTTACCATAACTGAATTTGAAATGTATCGGCTATTAATCTGCTTCCTCAGCTCCTCCCCTACGTAGGATGAATGATTCTGTTTGCAGTGTACTGCAATTATTCTTTTTAGACCTAATGATAGATTAAGTTGATGATATTCACTGTCTTGGTTCTTTGTTAATGATACTTTATCATGATTCATGAGTGAAACCCGATGGAGATTGTATGTGCACTCGGCCAACTTAGGTTACACATGGAAGTGGTTGGTCTACTAGAAAAAATTGAATACTCTTGGAGTTATGGACATGAGGTAACTTATGGAGCACTACAAGGATGAGAAGAAATTCTCCATATGGCTTTTATTGACTTGGAGAAGGCTTATGATAAGGTACCGAGCGAAGTATTATGGTGGGCTCTTACGATGAAGGTACCTCAAAGAAATATATTGATATCATTAAAGATATGTATGAAGGGGATAGCACGAGTGTGCGAACTAGTGTTGGGAAACAAAAGAGTTACCTATCACTGTTGGTGTCAAGGTTCTACACTTGGCCCCCCCTTTTTTTGCCATAGTTCTAGACGAATTGATAAGTTCAATTCAAGATGATATCCCTTGGTGCATGTTGTATGTGGATGATATTGTATTGGTCGATGAATCAAAAGAAGCACCGGAAGGCATGGTGGAATTGTGGCGAAGAATTTTGGAATCACGGGGTTTTCAGTTGAGTAGAATTAAGACGGGATATATGGAGTCTTTATTCAACGGGACAAGGAAGATGACACGTTCAATTAGTGTAGATGGAAAGAGTGTCCAACGTTTGGATTTTCTTCGGTATTTAGGATCCATTATCCAAAAGGTTGGTGAATTGGACATAGATGTGGACCACTTGATCAAATCGGGTTGGTTGAAGTGGAAGGGGGCTTCTGGTTTTTAATGTGGGGTATGCTCAATAAATTGAAGGGAAAATTTTACCGTACAACCATTAGACCAACATTGCTTTACAGGATCGATTGTTGGGCTTTGAAGTAATGGCAGAGATGTGTATGCTACGTTAAATACTTGGATGTGTGGACATACAAAAAAGACAAAATACGGAATGAGGTAGTTAGGAGGAAGTTGAGGGTTGCTTCTATTGAAGATAAAATGAGGGAAAATTGGCTAAGATGGTTTGGTCATATAAGACGGAGACCGAGTAACGCTCTGGTAAGGAGTTTGGAAGGTTGGCAATAAGAGGGAAGGAGGAGAGGAAGACCAAAGCCAACTTGGATGAGGGTTGTTATTGGAGATATGAGGGTGTGGGGTTTGAAGAACATGTAGTGGTGTCAAACAGGGAGGATAGGAGGATGAAGATTTCTGCTGATGACTTTTGCGACTCCTCATATCGATTCATGTCTGGCCGACTCCAAATTAATTTGGGACTTAGCTTTGTTGTTGTTGTTATGTTGGAGTTATGGACATCTGCTTCAAGAAAGCTCAAATCTCTTAAGTTTTCATCTGATCCTGGTGCTTTAAAAGGCTGATTTGTACAGCTCCGGTAATGAAATTAGATTTAAAGGCCCTTGCTGAAAACATCACCTTGAAGAAGTTACACTTAGATTTGGATCTCTAGCTCCGATTAATACATTCTTCAACAACTAATTGAAAAGGGGTTTTATAATGAAGCCTTATTTGTAGACGTGAATTGAGTTTAATATTCTGCTTGTTGATTTCGCTTATCATTGTGAATATAATTTACATAGTGCTCTTAGTTTTAATAGGTGAAGCATTAAACTGGTTTTTGGTGTTATGCAATCAATGAAACAGTATTTCGTAATTTTAACTCTTCCTAGGACTGCTGAATGATTTTGTATGGAGGTTTATGTTGTTTGTAGCAGACATTTGATCACTGTTTCAATATGATGTACTTGTCTAAGGTTTCTAGACCATAGATAGACAATCATTTGGTTTCAGGTCTCATTACTCGGTTTAGGAATTCTATTAGAACTGTTGCGTGTGAAACATAATACATTTTTGTACTTTTATTCTTTATTTACTGAGTACCAGCAATACCATATTATGCACTGTTTTCTTAGTAGCTTATCTTTTTTTTTCCCCCTGAAATATATTCCTATTGAATTGCAGGATATTAGAAGAGGACTGACTTCTGTTCGAAAAATATGCCGAGAATATGAATTTGGGGATGTTTTTGGGCCAATTATTGAGTTGTTGGAATGTGATGAGAGGTTTTTCACTGCAGTGGAAGTTACTGCTGGTAACAGGTATGTCCTATACCAGTATACCTGTCATGGAACTTGTGTTGTGAGATCTATGTTCGATTGATTTAAATTTTTTGTGTTATTGATGTTGCTATGAATTGACTTGTTACTTATTTTGCAGCTTGTTCCATGTGGTTGTTGATTCAGATGAAACCGCTACTAAGATTATTTCACTTCTCAATTCTTCTAAGGGTGGGCGTGTGACATTTATTCCTTTGAACAAAGTCAAGCCTTCAAATGTCACTTGTCCACAAAATGATGATGTTGTACCTTTGTTGAAGAAATTAAAGTTTCAAGAACACTATGCTAAAGCATTTTCCCAGGTCAGCATGTTTTTATATCTTTCTATGTGAGTGTTTGTGTTTTTTCCTTTTTGTTTTGGTTTTTGTAAGTATCAAGTTGAAGACGTGTGCGAAGTTTCATGCCTTTACCATTGACTCTTTATTGCATATCCACACAACTGCATAAAGGCTATCTTAGCTTTATTGCTATGAGTGGTATTTCCTTTCCCTTTTTCCAGAACACAAAGGGTTTAGCCCATTGTATATAATTCTTAAGTACTTGCAAAAGACTCAGTTTGCTCCAAGTGGATGGTGGAAATCAGTTATGCAATAACTTTTCTACTGCTAATGGTTTTTGGCTGTTTGGAGGGTTGTTAGCTGCTCTTTCTTTCTCCCATTAATTAATTTCAGCCCAATTTCACTAAAAGCGTTAGGACTTGGTTGTGCAATATGTACAATCCAATATTTGTGGTTATAGTGGGAGTTTTTGTTTGTTTATATGCTCAGTCACTTGACGTCAGTTTTAAATTTGTTTTTGTCTTCAGTTTTGTGTGATTTTATTTTCATCTATAACATGGTTGACCCTTATATGCTTTCAATAACCTTGTTCAAGGTATTTGGAAGAACTGTGGTCTGTCGAAATTTAGATGTAGCTGCAAGAGTTGCTCGTGCTGATGGTTTTGATTGCATTACTTTAGAAGGTCAGTTGAATTTCCTCTTTACTTGTGAAATAATATTGTTGTTGTGGATTTCTTTTTGAGTTTGTTTATATGTTGGAGCAGGTGATCAAGTAAGTAAGAAAGGTGGGATGACTGGAGGATTTTATGATTTCAGGCGTTCGAAATTGAAGTTTATGAATATAATTAAGCAGAATACAAGGGTTATTGATATGAAGGATAAAGAACTCAAAGAAGTTAGGCTCCAACTTCAAGATATCCTTTTCTTTAAGGCTTTATGTTTACAGTTGAAGTGCTTGCCTATCTTCTGTGAAGTGTGAACTGTTTCTCTTTCTGTACTTTACTTGTTAGGTATCTGCATGGGTCGCAATAATTTTTTTATTGTTGAATATACCGAGGATTATTGGTCTAGAACAATAGATTCTTTATTTCCTTTTTCTTCTTTCCCTTTCTTGAGAATCACTAATCCACTTAACATAGGATCCTTTGTCTATTTTCTGCCAATGGTTTCCATCTTATTAATTACGAGAATTGATTTGTTTAAAAATTCATGCCATTTTCTTAGAAATGTTCTAACCTGTAAATATAATGCTACCTCTGTTTTTTTAGCTGTAACAAATGGGTATTTTTTTGTGAGACAAATTTTCTTTTGTTGCTACTTACGGAGGTAATACTTTGTAAATAAACAAGTGCACCTTAAAAATGTAAAAAATTGATTAAACAAAAAATTTCGGTGGGACTGAAGCCTGATTGTTCTGCACTCTTTCATCTTGCATAGCTTTCTTACTCTACTATTTCAGCGCTTTTGCTTTGTTGTTTACTTGTCTCAGTGATGCACATTGTAGACCTATGTCCTTTCTTTTTGGGTTAAGGTGTTGAGAGGTTTTCTGAAATTCCAATCTTCTTCTAGGGTTGGAACTCAGGCTTAGTAACTTAGAACTAAGGGAGGGAGAATTCAGTTTATAGGGTCTTGACTACTCTCACATATTTACCAGAAGATTACTTGCTGTTTGCATCTCTTAACAATTCTCACATATTGATCAGAAGATTACTGAGAAAATTACAGAACAACAGAAAATAGATGCTGATCGGGCTCATTATAGATCAGAAGTGGAGCAGGTTCGTCAGGAAATTGTGGATGCTAATAAGCAAAAGAAATCAACCTCTACTGCTTTGGAAAAGAAAGTATGTGCCAAGTTGCTGACTGATGTTCAACTGTACAGCTCTAATGTTTATTGTTTTTTGCTTTTAAAATCAAGTTTGTTCCTTGTTTGTAGGAAAAATTATTGTCCAACATATGCACACAGATTGGGCAACTTAATGGCAATGTGGCCCTAAAACAGGCTGAGATGGGTACAGATCTTGTTGATCATTTGACCCCAGAGGAGAGGAGCGATCTGTCTCGATTGAACCCTGAGATCAAGGAAATGAAGGAAAATCTAATGGACTGCAGATCAAAGCTTGCGGAGGTTTGGGCTAACTTATATCTGAACTGTGTATACGTCTAGAACTTATTATTTCTTTTGCTTATTTTCTTGTGCTTTTCTCGTAACAGATCGAAACAAAAATGTTGGAGCTTGAAACCAATCTTTCCACAAATCTGTTGCGTCGCCAGCAAGAGTTGGAGGCTGTAGTATCATCTGCTGAAAATGAAATGTTATCTGCTGAAGCTGAGTCAAAGCAGAAGGAGGTAGAAGAGGCAAAAGCTTTAGTGGAGGAAGCAACAGAGGATCTCAAAAGTTAGTTGGGCCCTGTTTTTTTCCCCTATAGTTTGATCGTATCTTCTAATTTCTGAAAAGTGTTTGGTTCTGCAGGAGTTTCTTCGTCAATGGACAATATAACAAAGGAACTGAAAAAAATTAAAACTGAAGATGATAGATTACAGGTGATTTTAACTTGCACATTTATGCAGCTACTGACTACTGCTGCCTCTTTTTGTTGATGCCCGAAATTGTCAATGCAGAAATTAAGAGAAGATTATGAGAAGCAACTTCAAAAGGAAGCTGAAGAATTGGAGCAGTTAATAAGTAACAAGAATATGCTTCTTGCTAGACAGGAGGAATACTCAAAGAAGATTAGAGAATTAGGCCCATTGTCATCGGATGCTTTTGACACGTAATGGCTTCTGCACTCATACATCATTCTTACACTATGAAATATACTGTATTTTTCTATTATTCAATAACATTGTATTGCTCTTATATTGCTAGTTGCTAGTAATAGTTTCTATTGTCATCTCTGAAGGTCGTCTTCCTTTGACCTATATGAATGTATTTCATTTGTGGACATAAAATATAGGCTAGTAAAAATAAGAAAAAGAGGGCTGGGTGGAGTTAGGCAAGTTGAGTTTTCGCGACTTAGCTCACACAGAGAGCGTGCATTCTAAATTGAATTCTGCAGTAGCAAAATAGTTCTAGATAGTATAATCTTATATGCTACTGTTATAATTTTCCATGGCCCCCTTATGGGGTAACATTTGAGTGGACGAGAAACCAAGCTGTCACATAGATTTTTAAATTGATCTACATCACTATAAATTCCAATGCTGTGAAAACCCAGTGGGCTGTATGTTGAGTTCTCAAGAGCCATGGCTAGTGTGATTCATAGCCATATTTTGGTATTTATTGTCATTAATTTAAGTGATTGTGCGTAATGTTGTTTAGAGTGGGGCTGTATGTTGAGTTCTCAAGAGCCATGTCTCGTAGGCCATTAAAGATGCAACCTGGCTTTACACCCTTATGTTTTGTCAATACATCGTATCATCCTATTATCAAATAGACTTTTTGTCTACTCTTCCTTTTGGGTGTGCTCTTTTCCATGGCCACTCTGGAAGTATTAAGGAAGTAAAAGAAACATGATTTCTTCGGAGTTTGCATGTAAAAGATGGATTTTAATGAGTTGGAGGCATG
Organism: Suaeda aralocaspica; assembly: GCA_016808085.1. NCBI lineage: Eukaryota > Viridiplantae > Streptophyta > Magnoliopsida > Caryophyllales > Amaranthaceae > Suaeda > Suaeda aralocaspica. The sequence goes on along the minus strand of PYUH01000120.1, from coordinate 6,007,993 downwards.
AAGATCTTTTGTATATGGTGATTATTATTATTAACAGCATTGGAAGTTTCTGATCCCACAATGGAGAGATTTTCAGGAAGTTTAGATGTAAATCATTGTGTGATAAGTAATAACTATTTGAGAGGCTGTCTGTTAATAGTCTGAGAATATCAATACCTTTATGCAAATAGGTACTTGTATATTGATAGCCTTTGTTTCTCTATCAATAATTTTAGATGATGTAAGTCTGGTTTTCTTGCATTGTTGTTTCTATCCTTTTTTTCCCCGAAATTTGATAGCAAATCCATTCAGCTGTTATTACATTTACCAAAATTGTCATTTTTATAAAGAACTGTCTTGACATCTTGCTGGGGTTTTAATTTAAATAGGTATAGACGAAAAGGTGCAAAAGAATTGCTGAAGATGCTTCATAAGTGTAATGAACAACTTCAGCAGTTTAGCCATGTGAACAAAAAAGCACTGGATCAATATGTTAATTTTACGGAGCAAAGGGAAGAGCTTCAGAAAAGGCAAGCTGAACTGGATGCAGGTGATGAGGTATTGGGTTTTTGATATTGCTATTAGTTGTCCTTTCAGTTTGCTTATTTGTTAAACATGATAAAGTATTCTAGCTACTTTAACTCTTATGATTGATTGCAATTTTTTGGTTTTAAATTTATCTGAAATGAAATAAATGCCACTTGTTGCAGAAAATTAAAGAACTGATTGAAGTTCTGGACCAGCGGAAGGACGAGTCAATAGAGCGCACTTTCAAGGGTGTTGCCAGGAACTTTCGGGAGGTATTCTCAGAACTTGTGCAAGGAGGTCATGGATTCTTGGTTATGATGAAGAAAAAGGTGAGAGTAGAGTTCTTGATACCTATCCTTGCTTGTGAATCAACAGTTATATTGTTCGTTGAATGTTAGTCACTGTTAAAGCGGACTAGTCAACAATTCTGACTTCTTTGCTGATGGTTTCTGGCCTGTGTCTTATACTGCCTTTTGGATACCTTGTTACAATCACTAGCTGTCAAAGCTATCACATTCCATGTATTTCTTCTGTCCTTGTGTGCACATTATTTACTTGTTTGTTACTACACAAATACTATTATAGCTTCAACGGCTAATAAACACTTTTTATGCCACATCGCACATAAAGTGAAGTCAATTTACCTGGATTGTTTGATGAATATCGTTATGACTACTAATAACATATTGCTTGCCCAAGTTCGACTTTGAACTCGTTTTGCAAAAACCTGCAATCGAAACCTTGGAAACGTTTTGGAAAAGTTGCTTCTTTGGAAATTTAGTTCTATGGCTTCTGGTATGTATGTTTCTTCAAAGGATGGGTGCTTTGGGGTGGTTGATGTGGGATTTTGTTTAATGCTTGATAAACAGGGCACTTAGCAGGCAATTTGATTTAGCTTATAACACGTGAAAGACCTAAGTAATAGGCAAATAGCTGGGTCTTACTCTTTGATCCACCACTACTTAATCCTTGTGTTTTGAGTTTTAGTATCCTAGCCAGCAAAAAAGGTGGCTGTATTTTACTTTTATTTTTTTTGTTTTTTTTCTTTCCTTTTATTACATTTTATATTTTTTGTGCTGTATTCTTTTGTTGTACTTGTTTGATGCCCTAAACTAATATACAGGTCAATCTGGTTTTTTAATGTAATGATTCAATAGGATGGAGACAATGCCGATGATGATCAAGATGAAGATGGTCCTCGTGAAGCTGATAACGAGGGAAGAGTTGAGAAGTATATTGGAGTGAAAGTAAAGGCAAGTTATCCTACAGTGGCACTGTTTTGCATGTGCATACATTCTATTCACATACTATGCTTCCTAGATATTTTACTGCCAGTAATTTGAATTGCATGTTTTAAAAAAAGTTTGAAGGGAAGTGTAGTTACTGTGTGACCAAATTTAAAGGATTCATAAATTATAAAATAGAAAACCTTGGGAGAAAGATATATCAGGAAAATCAAGAAAGATAATGCAAAGTATTCAGGAGTGACACCCAATTTTAAGGTACCTGAAGTAGAATAATTGAATTTTTAGAAGGAAATAGATTTCATTTGCATGATATTTGTGTGGAAGTTATCGTGGGCATGATAATTTTCATTCAGTTATTCTAGTGTTGTTTGAAGTGTATAGAATTGTGCTAATGAGATTAATCTGAATAAAGTGCGCAAATGTTGAAACAGGTCGTATTTTAGATCAATGCCAAAACTTCAACATTCTAATTAGTTGACCAAGATGTCTATGAGTTCATCTTTCAAAATATAACCTGCACACTAAATTTGCTCTCCTCATCCTTATTATCAACAGGATCTAGTGTACTGTTCTATCCTTATTATCAATGCTTGCAATGAATTGTTGGAAATTGCTTTTGTATTGAATCCTCTTGGTGTTAATCTCAACAGGTATCATTTACGGGGCAAGGGGAGACACAGTCTATGAAGCAATTATCTGGGGGTCAGAAAACTGTGGTAGCATTGGCGTTGATCTTTGCTATACAACGATGTGATCCAGCTCCATTTTATCTTTTTGATGAAATAGATGCAGCACTAGATCCTCAATACAGAACTGCTGTTGGAAGTATGATAAATTTATTTTGTAGCCTTCTTAAATACAATCAACTATTTCATATTGAAGCCTTATTTTTTTGATGTTCGTGGTGGGATTAGTACATGATTTACTGGGGATCTTTCTTCTGTTAGGTATGATCCGTAGATTGGCAGACCAAGCAAATACACAATTTATAACCACAACATTCCGACCGGAGCTTGTCAAAGTCGCGGACAAAATCTATGGAGTCACACACCATAAGCGTGTGAGTCGGGTCAATGTTGTCTCCAAAGACGAGGCATTACAATTTATAGAGCAAGACCAGACTACCAATGCTGATAGTTGAGGGTAACATAATTTCTGGACCACCTCTCATTGTTTGTTTTGGTAACTCCTACAAGCTTTTATACTAAAATTTTTTGGTGGGTAAACAAAGCTTTTATTTTCAAGTTGTTTTCTGAATTTGCTATGCTCTTTGTTAGGGAACAGCCAATCTGAATGTGCCTGTTTTTGAGATGATCTTATGGTGATGGGCATCTTGAATTGAATCTGTACATTGCTGGATAGTTAGGTCAGACACTCAGACGTTTGTGCTGTACATAGACATTAGTAGGAATGTAGGATAAGTTAACGCTCCGCAGTGTTAAAGTAATGTCGATAATATACTGATGTGAAAGCCTGACGATGATGCATCTAGTTTTCTTTCAGTAGTGGAAATCTTGTTAACTTGTAGTCATTTGATTGTTGGATCAAAATGGTTTTCTGCAGTTGTGAATCTTTGCGTTTGCTATATTTGTCGACATCTTGGAATAAAAAGGATTACAGGTGGAAAAAAAAACACTTCTGTTCTCAATGCTGTCTAGAACTTTTGTACCTTAGTATTGAAAGTCAGTATTTACAGGCGACTACAGATTAATACTCTGTATAATATGGCAATAATTAGTTGGTAATTGGTGTGAGTCCATCTTTATTTAGGATTTAAGTAGTTTTTCATGAGAATTACTCTATCCAAAGGATACCTAGACAAAATAGTGTCTAGAAGATGGCATGTGTAAATAATGAAAAAAAAGTTAAGCACATGTGTGGGAAGATTTGTTTGCGGGAGTTTTACAGTTGTGAGGGGAAATAATATAATTAATAATTAATTGTTAGAAATCATAATTTTATTATTACTAATTAATAATACTAATAAATAATATTATTAATAAAAATAAAAATTTATTATTATTATTAACATGGTAGGTTAAGTTAAAGAGGAAAATAAAAATTTCCCAAAGGTTATTAATAAATATCAAATAAATAATTAGTATTAATTACTGAGTAATATATAAAAATGATAATTATTATAATAATAATAATTAATTATTATTATAATTAATTATTATTATAACAATTTATTTTATCAAATTTTTGCTCATCAACGACTTAAAAAGGCATAACAATGGTTTGATTATCATATCAAGGTAACTTAAATAACGCATAGCAATGACTTTAATAACACACATAATGATTTCCATAAATATGAGCGCGTATCGCGTCTCAATGATTTCAATGACTTAAAAAGGCATAGCAATGACTTTAATAACATAAAATGATAACTTTTCTAACATATAACGATGATTTTAAAATACTTAACATTTTTCTTCAATAACCTCAATAACTTTAAAAAAGGATAACAATGACTTGAATACTCAATGACATATAAATATCACTTTAAAAAGGATAACAGTAATAACAAAAGGGTAACAATGACTAATCTATAAAGGTGACTTGAATGACCTCTAACTAATAATGATGAGTTGAAAATACTTAACAATAACATCAATGACTTTAAAAAGGAATAATAATGACTTAAATAACATATAGTATTGACTTAAATAACATGACACAAACTTGAAGATACTAAACATTTGAGTTTACAATACCTAGAAAATACTTAACATTTGAGATCATATTACATTGCCTTGTTAATACTTATCATTGACATGAACAACATATAGCAATGACTTGAATATTTGATGAACCGACTTACATAAATTTGTAGGATAAACAAGTGTGAATTGAAAAAAAAACACAAAAACAGTCTCACACGTGTAAAGCTAGTAAAATGACATTTTTACCCTCCTCTAGATATATTTTGTCTAGGTATCCTTTGAATATAATAGCTCTTGCTTTTCATTTTAATATTTCAGTAGTACTATGAAGATTTTCCCACCTATCTTGCGTTCAGTAGGCTTGAAATTGTTTCATCTTAATAATTTTCCATCAATCACACGTCAATAGTACAATTTTTTTCTTCAAATTGTTACGCTTTGGCCTTTTGTCCTTAGCGGGAAGTTTTTGACTATAATCTATGATATATATCTATGTCTATATTATACATCTATGTTATATATAAATCCAATTGTCCTTTTGATAAAATTATATGGAATATAATCCATAGAATTACATCTATATTAATAAGAAAAATACGAAGTTTTTTTTATGCTCACATTTCATAAAACTTATTTTAAAATATAAATAATAAAAAATTTACATTGTGCACACATAGCGTGCGTTCTGATCTTATAATATTAATGACAAGACGTTTATCATTTGAAATTTTGAATCTTGCTAATGTTAATTGAGGGAGTGACCATTAAAGACCAAAATGGGGAAAGTGAGGTTTAACGTTGGCTACTGAAAAGTTACTGTGAGTTATGTGTCAATTAATATAAGCTACTTCTTCATAAGTTTATTGTCATAGTTTTTTAAAAGTAGTCTATCCAAATTTTGTACAAAAACTTGATAGTTAATTTCGGCCGTTTCTTTCAGCATGCTATTGTGATGTGTACACATCAATTTGATTTCTGTATAGATAAAAGAGGCATCTAAAGAACAATGCAAATAAATTATTTTCATAAATATTAAGACAAAAAAAAAATCATAAATACAAAGAATTCTTGCCAACTTCACCAATGGTATGGCCAAGCATAATGCTTTTACAGTTCACTGAACCAAGAATTTTCTCAACTAATCTAGTAACCGATTTGATAATGCTATTAATTACACATTTGTTTTCTAATGTCCTTTGGTTGCATTCGTAGTAAGCCCGAAACCAAAAGGAAATAGTGGATCATAATGCGGGTCACCCACATTCATTGGCAACTGGTCTACTGATTTAAACCATGTTCGTGCAAGCTTGCCAGTAAATCCATAGTCGCCAAAGAGCATGTCAGCAACACCCTGCCCTTCACTTCCTGGAAGCCAAGCAGCAACGAGGGCATCAATGGTTGGCACGTAAGGTTGGATAACAACTGGCCTGCCTGAGATGACAACCACCACACACTTGACAGCTCCACAAACATTGTTAATCACACTCGGCCCTGGCTCTGGAATGGTCAAGTTTGTGCTGTCACCATTTGTCTCTGCATAAGGTGGCTCTCCTACAACTACAATGGCATATGAGAACTTGCCGGATTTGACGAAGTTCCCATCAGGGTTCTCATTGAATACTACTTCTGTTTTTGGGTTGACTGTGTTCTTGATAGCAGTCAATATTGTAGTACCTATTATAAACAGATAACATTACAAACACGTTAAGGTCAGTCACTAGTCAGACTTATCTTAAAAATTTTCGACATAAATTGAGGCTGTTTTGATTCTTTACCTGCAGTAATGTCATTCCCTATTGCACCTTGCCACTCAATGGTCCATCCACCGCACTGGTAACCCAAGTTATCAGCATGGGTTCCCGCCACAAGTATCTTTGGTGCCTTCTTCGCAAGGGGAAGCAATGGCTTGTGAGCTGATTTACCATTCTTCAAGAGAACAAGAGACTTTCTTACTGCTTCTCTTGCCAATTCCCTGTGCTCCTGCTCAAGAGAAATAAATCTAATAAGTACAAAAAAAAAAAAAGAAAAGGAAATGAAACAGAACTACTTTGAGTGACACAAGTATATGCAAAATTCAAAGATCGAACTGAACCTGGCTGCCAAGATGATGAGCAAGACTAAGGTCAGCCATCGGGTTCTCAAATAAGCCCATGACAAATTTCACTCTCAAAATCCTTCTAACAGCGTCATCAATTCTCTTCATTGGGATGACATTGTTTTTCACTAGCAACTTAAGATCGTCGATAAATTCATTGAAGTTTTCTGGGACCATCACCTGAATTACATCCATACAAGGAAGTTTTTCACAAAACTGATTGAATACTAAAATTCGAAAATAAACTTTTGGCATTTGATTAATAGACTGACCATATCAATCCCGGCAAGAATTGAAGCTTGCACGGAGTAAGTGTAGTTAGCGTGAGGAGGAGACGTGATCCTGTCAATACCTTCCCAATCTGATATCACAAAACCCTGCAGGAACAAAATATTAACAGAAATCAGCACATTGTTTCCTAAACACTTTACATTTAGTTTGTGTGATGTTGTAGTTTGTTGGTTTCCCTTACCCTGAACTTGAGTTTGCGCTTAAGGAAATCAGTAACAAGTTTGCGATTAGCATGCATCTTAATGCCGTTCCAGCTAGAGTACGACACCATAACTGTTGCAACACCTTTCCTAATAGAGTCATAGTATGCTGGCATATGGATGTCAAGAAGCTCCTTAAAGGGGATCACAGTGTTGTTTTCATTGATGCCATTTTGCGTGCCACCATCACCTACAAAATGCTTGGCACAACCCGCTACTTTGTTCCTAATCAAATTAACGGACAAACATCAATTATTTGCACCTCTAGTTTGATTTCATTAATAAATCGTTACGTACATTACAAGCCTAGACTCTAGAGTAAGTCAGTAGTTCATAAGGAAGGAAATGACTGTAATAGTGCAATACTTCAGTTAGCAGTGTTGTTAAATTTGAGAATTCTTGGTACAACACGCATAAACAACTACGTATATGAATAGCTCTTACTCCTTCTATCCCTTAACCTTTGTAATATTTGGCCAAAAAGAACTCTCACAAAAAGTAAACTCATGTTGCAAAGAGTTAACCATCAGCTAATGCTATCTAATATAATAATTTTCGACATATCTCGGGGTTATTAATGAGTATTGATTAATGCATAACTCGAATAGTTAGATTTATCACATGTTCTAGAGTTGGTGGCCTATTGAAATACTCAAGTAAAAACAAGTACTAGAACGTGCTACAAAGAGTATAAGCCAGTAGAAGGTTGTACACACGTTACATTGTAACAAAAAAGTCCGTACCAACGTATCAAACATTGCATATGCTAGTCTTATAATTTACCACCTAATCACATTTTAAATCCTTATCATGAGTCCTTTTACACGATGTACTTTTTCACTTGATCACATCAAACAAAGTTAATGAACAAAGAAAAACATTAATGATAAAACATAATCATGTCATATAACATGTGAATATATATGATGTTGAAAGTTGAAAAGAGAACTTACTTTCCAGGAGCAACATAAGGATAGTCCTTAGGATAGTTAGCTGGAATATCTCCTTGTAAACCAGGAATGAGTTCTGTCATCATTTGCACAATCTTGTGATCTTCACTATAGCTCTCGTAGCACCGTCCCCATTGCGGGTTCCTACAGACGGCGATACACGGAGCAAAAGCGTAGGGAATTCCGGTTGCTCGGACTTCTAGTGCAGTTGCATCTCCTATCTTTTTAACTAGTGCAGGATCTCTGATTTAAGGACAATGCAGTAAGCCATTAGTATGTAACTAAACTAGTAACGTTATGTCACAGATTTTAATTTGCTACAAGAATTTACAGGTCCCAATCAAACTCTGTCTAATTTTTACCGAGCAAAACTTATTTTAACGATTTAATACCACAATGAACACAACTATCTAGGATGTTACATCACAAATTTTAACCGAATTGCATGTCCCAATAAAACTCGATCTATATTCTACTTGTCACAACTTATTTTTCCGATTTAAACGTACATGTGACATGGTGACCTGATGACCACAAGTCCACCAACCAACTTAAATTAATGTTGTCTATAATTATGGAATAGCAACAATCACAAAATCTAAAATTCTACTCGGAATAAAACTACATATCGAAACAAATCAAACGGCATTAAATCGACTACAATAGAAAGCAAGAAATAGAATGATACCTAGTGACACCAAGGCCCACATTGTGAGGAAAAATGGTAGCATTGTACACATTATTATGGCCATGAACAGCATCAATTCCATAAATCATGGGAATCCCAAGACGAGTAGCCATTGCACCCTTTTGAAATTCATTCACCATATTTACCCAAGCTTCTGCTGAGGCTTTTGGTGCTGGTACACTTCCTCCTCCACTTAATACACTCCCTAATAATCATATTACCAACAAAAAAAAAAAATAAAAAAAATTACAAAAATCCCAAAATTAACAACATTTTTATAATATAACATAAATTGGGCATTAATTATACTAGATTATAACATTGTAAGTCCAAAAATCTAAAGTTTTATGTCAAACCCATTTTAGAAAATAAAGTATTTCAGCAAAATTGGAATGAAACGGAGATGATTGTGAATAAAAAATAAATTAAAAATCCAAACTTTATGTCATATACATTTCACATTTTTACCTAATAAAATGAGAAAAAATGGAATAAAATGAAATTGATTTTAGTTTCTTACTCACCAATCAAAGAATGATATAAGATTTAGTTCATAACATTTTAACTCCAAAAATCCAAACTTTCTACATCCCCATTTTTCAAAACAATGTATTTAAGCAAAAAATATGGATCAAAATGATTATAAATCCAAAAATCTAAACTCATTTTACCAACCAAAAAATGTAATAAAATCAAGAGAATAATACAAAATGTACACTTAAAACGATCATAAAAACTTTGGTACATAACATAATAACTCCAAAAATCACATAAAACCCAACTAAAAAACAAAGAATTTAATCAAAAAAACTAAAGATAATTAATTAAATCTTCATACCAATAAAGTAATTTTTCATAACATCAGCTGAAGAAACTTTGCGTTCAATTTGAACCATTTGTCCAATTTTTTCTTCCAATGTCATCTTTGATAAAAGATCTCTAACTCTTATATCAACTCTAACTTTTGGGTCTTTGTATTTTATGTACTCTGCTTTTCCCAAATTTACTATCATCATCAAAATCACCATTAAAAACCCTAACTTGGGTATTAATAATTTCCCCATTTTTCCCCCTCTTTTAATCTGAAAAAAAAATAATAAAAATGTTAGCTCAAATGTTCAATGCAGAACAACTTATAATTAAAAAAAAAAAAACAGAGGAAATGATGATTTATGATAACATTATCAGAAACTTACATTAATTTCTTGGATTAACCAAAATAAATTTGTTGGAAAAATGTGGAAAATGAAGGATAAATTTATAGATTAAAAAAAATACTCTGTTTTTTAAGTTAGAGATTGAGGGAAGAAAAAATGGGGGAGGTGGAAGAGAGAAACAGGGGAGTGGTGGGTAAATATTGTTTGACTATTTGCTGGAATTTCATGCTATTTATAGTGGGGAAATTGAAAAAAAAGATATTTTTTTTATTTTTATTTTTTTCTAAAATTGGGGTTATTTTATTTTCATTTTTTTTATTTATATTTATTGCTTGTCGTACCAAAAATATTTCATTAGGTGTACACTTTAGTACTTGTAATAATTATTATTATTATTTTTTTTGTTTATTGGGGAGGAAATTAGGCATGCATTTGGAACGTTGTAGAATTAAAAAAAGGACAATAAGCTAATGATAATAATAATAGATTTAAATTAGAGTCAGTGGTATGTTACCGTTGTGCTTAAAACGGTCCAATTCCAAAGCAATGTGCTTTATTTCATGTGTATATAGTATGGAGGTATTGTATATTTGTATATAGAAAGAGTCAAAGAGACAAAAAGAGAAACCTCTTCACACGTACTTACGGTGAGGCCGGTGACTGCACAGCTGCACTTCCGAGATCCAATGCAGGGCACGGATTTTTATGGATTGAGTAAGGGTATTTTAGTAAATTTACATGTTTTCTTTATAAATTCTGACCGGTTACTAATTATTTATTTTGATTGATGATGAGAATAACAACTTTCGTACTCCCATTTTGATATAATCGCTTTATTGTATGAACAATATATATGACGAGTAAACGATTGACGGAACTAGATTGTGAAAATCATGTTTACGAGTACAATAATCACTACTCTATCTTTTTTATTGAAACATACATCGAGGGAAGATGATTTCAAATGTTCCATTATTTATCTCGAGATACTTAACTCTTTTTGAAGACAAATTATCGAAGTTTTAGCTCATTATCACAACGAGGTTCAAGTGTTAGCATAATTTTCTTACATTTAAATATACATATTAAATTTATGTTGTCTTCTCCAAGTATGTACAATAAGACTAATTCCATAGTAAGTGTTCAATAATCAACATACTTGTTAAGACTAATTCCATAGTAAGTGTTCAATAATCAACATACTTGTTTATTACGGGGTATTAAAATGTTTTTTTAATGGACTTTGGGAAGAAAATAAAAGAAAGACTTAATCATATTCCAAGGTTCAATTGGAAGTAAGCATTTTCTTCTATGGCAATAAAAGTTTAGAATATCCTTTCTTTTGGGTACCGAGTACTCTTATAGTTGTTTTGAGCATAGTTACCCTAGTTTTTGCTTAGGCTTTAGGCCTTTGGTTTGTATTTGTTTTGTTCACGTTTGTTACACAAGCAAACCATGGTGCTTTGTTTCTTCCTTTGGGATTACTCTTTTCGTGTTTGTTTTGTTCACGTTTGTTACACAAGCAAACCATGGTGCTTTGTTTCTTCCTCTCAGTTCGTCGATTTTCAAATCCTTTTGGTTCACAACAGTAGTATGCAACGCTTTCTGGTGCCGCTCCCACTTGAACGAAGTTCCTAAGTGTGTTGAGCTAGCTCTTGATCAAGATGATAAGAAATGATGTAGTTTTGGACTTCCCCAACAAGCAGTGTAGCTAGTTTATTATGACAATTTTGTTAGAGCTTGTCATGCTCCTTTAATAGTCTTCGTGGTGTTGTAACCAGAGTCGGGGGTGAGGTTTTGGAGGCCCTGTTCAAATTTTTAATACAAGGCTCTTGAATCTAAAATTTACTTTTTTTTATAAAAAAATAATTATTTTATTAATTAGATAAACTTCGTACATAAAGACATAAAAACATGAAAACACATACATATTCACTTGAAACGTGATTTAGAAGTGAGAGACAGGAGAAGAAGAGGAAAAGACATCCCTTTAATAGCTAAAAAATATGACAAAAATAAAAAAAACACATGGAGCAAGAATTGAACCCAAGTTCTTAGGTTATAAACCAACTCCTCATACCACTGAGCCAAGTAACACTTTCATTATAATATGTGGTACAAATAATATATATCTAATAATATGAGGCCCCTGAAATCACGAGACCCTATGCGGTCGCGCATCTCGCGCGGGCCAAGCGCCGGGCCTGGTTGTAACTCTAATTAATTTATGTTATTTCAACATGTACTCACAAAAAAAAAGTGTAGCATAATTAAAATATGTAACATTGTTATGTTCTATAAAAAAGGGGGAAAAAAACAGTTACAGACTTTTAGCATAATCATATGGAGTACTTTTCTTGAGCAAATTATTATATACACTCACGAGTACATTTTAGAATATACTCCCTTTAATATTCATCTTTTGATATGTAATATTCATTTTTCAGCAAGTAATATATTTTATTTCTTTTCAAAAAGTAATATTTTAAAACAATATAATCAATACTATCTATTAAACTTTTCTTATTAGATACTTTATACTATCTCCGTTGTCTTTTGCTTGCTATATAGTAAGTTGGACTAAATTTTTAGATATGTCATTTTCATTGTAGGACTACATGCTTAAATAATATAAAAAATAGATAGTGGATTAGTGGGAGATTTTAGCAGTGTAAGTACGAATAAAAGTACAAAATGGTGATAAAATAACAATTCTTATGTATGACCCACAAACCTAAAGTAGTAATGTAGCAAGTAAATAGAAACTTTCATTTAAGGAAAATGTAGCAAGTAAAAATAACCGAGGGTGTACATCAAATTCATATAAAATGACTAGTATTCTTTATTTTAACATTAAATATTTATAGCTAAACTATGAAATTCTTTTTTGAACTGTTGATTTTTTTATTTTTATTTTTTTATGAGTTTAATCCTTAAAATTTTGCTAAGAGTGAATGAGCAACATTCATTTTCAATATTAATATATGTTATATTTTCAACAATAAATATTTAATTCGAATACATGGTGATGTGAATCTAGGCTAAGGCTCACGTATGATTTGGGTGGATGGCTTAAATATATGAATTTTGTAGTTTAGGGATAGATAATACTCTCAAAACACGATTAAGAGTCTTGTGAACTCGAAAACACAATTCAAGAACACGAAAAGCACTCATGCAAGGTAACACAAACCCACTCACAAGTTTGAGCAAACTTATGAATTTTAGATTTAATCTCACACAAAAAAATTGAGTATTATTTGACAAACTGACAAAACTATATATAGGCACATCCCATGCCCATAGGATAAACTAAAGATACTAAAATTGAAAAGATAATAATTATACTAATCCAAAATAATAAACCTACCCAACTAATTCTATGCCCAAATATAATTAGAAAATATTGTTTAAAGATTCTACTAACTAATTAATCCTACGCAATATTGGCTAACTACCATATTTTATGGAGTATATTCCATGCAACTCAACCAAGTTATAGAGTATACTCCATGCAACTCCACTATATATCCATACTACTTCCCATGCAACCTTATTACGCAAACAAGCCCCTAAATAATCCACATCACATGATATTCATGTAAATTATGCACATATGCTCACCATTTTTCAGATTAATTGCAATATTCGCTTTCCAGAGTATAATATTCAGTTTTGAATATGTAGTATTAATTTCTTATGTAATATTTTTATTCATTCATGGATAAGATACCAATCTAACCAAACATGCATTACATTTGCTAAGGAATATGCAAGCTTCTTCCTAGATCTTTCCCTAAAGGAAAAAGTGACAAAAAAATTGAAGCCACTTAAGGACCTATAAGATATACTTGATAATAAGATCAAAGTTACTAATAAGGCACTTCATCGACTTTTACTAAATGAATAGTTTAAGGTTATTCATCTCTAAAATCAGAGCAAGATAAACTAGCTTGAATGATAACTTATAATATTTTAAGTACTATATAGTGAATATTACATTCAATAGAATCAATATTCTTTATAATAAAAAGTGAATATTACATTATAACTATAAGCGTATGACCTAAACAAAAATTTCCACTAAGAAAAGAATAAATAAAAGATGTACTTTGTAGTCTGTAGTTAAGAACTTGTTGATACTTCTACATAGTAGATAAAGCTTGAATAATGGTACATGTCCTAACTTATATAGGCATTGTCCAAACGTATTAGGATCAACTCCATTTCTACGCATCTATTTTGAATCAAATTATATTATAATAATTATATAATTATACATTATAAATTATGATTCCTGATTTTGCATTAAAAAAATCTCACTAAATCGATCAGTTAGATACTATTACTATTAGTGGTAATACTAAATTGATTATTAAGTTCATTAGTCAAAAGTTAGATCTTCTCTTTCTATTCTTCATACTACTTACTACTTATTCGGATACAATCTGAAAAGTTATCTACACTAAATCTAAAGCCCACAATTCAGCACATGAATTGAAGGCCCACATGAATAATGCAAATCTTTTTAGACTTGGCCCAATATTCAACTACCAGCAAACAACGTGGTTCATAACAAGCTCGAGGAAAGCAATTGTAATACTATACACCCGGGAGTGATAAAAAAGTTTAGGGGTCAATATAGGGTGTGAAATAGTAATACAAAATGAAATTATTGATAAAAGTTNTTGCTAAGGAATATGCAAGCTTCTTCCTAGATCTTTCCCTAAAGGAAAAAGTGACAAAAAAATTGAAGCCACTTAAGGACCTATAAGATATACTTGATAATAAGATCAAAGTTACTAATAAGGCACTTCATCGACTTTTACTAAATGAATAGTTTAAGGTTATTCATCTCTAAAATCAGAGCAAGATAAACTAGCTTGAATGATAACTTATAATATTTTAAGTACTATATAGTGAATATTACATTCAATAGAATCAATATTCTTTATAATAAAAAGTGAATATTACATTATAACTATAAGCGTATGACCTAAACAAAAATTTCCACTAAGAAAAGAATAAATAAAAGATGTACTTTGTAGTCTGTAGTTAAGAACTTGTTGATACTTCTACATAGTAGATAAAGCTTGAATAATGGTACATGTCCTAACTTATATAGGCATTGTCCAAACGTATTAGGATCAACTCCATTTCTACGCATCTATTTTGAATCAAATTATATTATAATAATTATATAATTATACATTATAAATTATGATTCCTGATTTTGCATTAAAAAAATCTCACTAAATCGATCAGTTAGATACTATTACTATTAGTGGTAATACTAAATTGATTATTAAGTTCATTAGTCAAAAGTTAGATCTTCTCTTTCTATTCTTCATACTACTTACTACTTATTCGGATACAATCTGAAAAGTTATCTACACTAAATCTAAAGCCCACAATTCAGCACATGAATTGAAGGCCCACATGAATAATGCAAATCTTTTTAGACTTGGCCCAATATTCAACTACCAGCAAACAACGTGGTTCATAACAAGCTCGAGGAAAGCAATTGTAATACTATACACCCGGGAGTGATAAAAAAGTTTAGGGGTCAATATAGGGTGTGAAATAGTAATACAAAATGAAATTATTGATAAAAGTTTGGCTTTTTCTAAGGTGTACCCATATGGTTTTGCGTTTTCTAAGTTATACCCAATGTTTTTCAAAATTCTCAATTGTACCCTTAAACTCACCTAATTTTCTAAGTTGTGTCCTTTGTAATTAATTTTTCATTGAAAATTTTCGTTATTTTTGTTTTAATTAATTCTTTTATTGTAATTAATATTCAAAAGATTTAGATTTATCCCTTAAGAAACTTCAAAAGAGTATGATTGAATAAAATTAACCAAATTTGTAACTTAAAATTGGCTAAAAGGGGCACAACTAAATAATATTGGTTAGCCCAAGGGTTATTACTGAGAATTTTGAAAAACATTGGGTACAACTTAGAAAATGCAAAAAGTCATGGGTACACCTTAGAAAAACCCTAAAAGTTTTATGTTATGCTTTATCATATGTAGTTATGTATGGAGTAACGCTTATGAGTATAATTTTTACTTGACTCTTCAAAATTAAATTTTGAATTAAAACCGTGTCAAAAAATAATACCCGTCTAGCAAATATAACCTTCATTAGTCGGATAATTTTAACACAACCAATAGAAATATAAGAGATTATAATATTCTCCCGATCAATCAGTGTAAAATTATTATGAATAATTTGCTTATATACATCTCCATATCGCTTTAAAATATGTAAAAAAAAATATCTATTGCAACTAAAATGAAGCTAGTAAAAGCGAGCCCAAACTCTTGAGACACTTGTCATCAAAATCCTTCTTCATCAATATACCCATTAATACATTCCAATAAATGACACCACAAAAATAACTTAAGTCAATGGAGTAGATATCACAGAAAAAATAGTTAGGAAAAAAAAATGTTGTTTACATTTAATAAATGTGTCAATCTACTATGGTCATGCAAATTCCCTGCTCCTCAAATAAACAATCATTTGTTTATTTAATTTCATTGAATTCTACATTCAATTCTATGAACAACACAAGTCACAACAATGTCAAGTGTACGTGTATAGTAAAATCTCTCCAACATAAATGTTGCATCAAATTAGTAATTTATCCGGCAAATATCATTTAGCATCATCAAAGTTATGTCTAACAAAATTGATTGCACCGAGTAGGGAGGGGTTGAAGACGAATACAGAGATAGAGCTAAAAACGGAAAATTTAAAAAGTAATATTAAAAGATACGATTAATTATAACATAGAGAATTGAAATCATCATCAATGCATGAACAAATCAGGTTCTGGGATGACTACTCATGTGAAATACCCATGCTACATGGAAAAAAAACCAAAAGCAATAAAATCATATAGTTAATTATAGTGATACTTATTATAATTATGGTATACTATACTAATTATCACGGAAAATGTGATATATTACTACAAATCTGAAATTGCCCTCACAAACAAATACTAATCCATGTACAAATTAACAACAACAAAATTCTTAATCAGCCATCCAAAAAATGATTCTGAACTTCTAAATGTGTTAAAATATAACTACAATGAGAAAATTCAGATTTATTAAGTGTAGGAAATCTGATCAATTAGACTGATTAATTAGAAATAAGTTGTTCTTGTAAATATTTATCATCGCGCGTCCGCTGAAGTAAAGGAATCAGCAAATCCAGTAGGCCTAGCAGGAATACTTCCCCTGCTATTATCCATGCTCGTGCAGCTATTACCTTGGCTTTTATCTGTCGTTTCGTTTTGCCAGCCTTTTATCATCTCTTTGAGCGGCAGATTGAAATCAATGCCTGAGTAATCTTCAACGTCATCTTGGAACGGCTTCCATATGTCGATGAGTGGGGCAAGTACACTAACAGCATGCCCCATATCAGGCCGATGATTTGGGTCTCTTGCAGTGCAATGCCCTGCTAGTTCTGCTATGATGTTTATGCTCTCAAAGGCTTCGTCAGTGATATCGAGTGTCGGATCAATTGCAGCCATTAAAGTGTCTTGGTTTGTTTTTATTCTCCAAAACCACTCGGCTAAATAACGGCTCTCTTCAGATCGTTCCTCATCAAGTGCCATAAGTCCGGTCAACAGTTCCATAAGTACTACCCCAAAGCTAAATACATCAATTTTAGTTGAGACTTTTCCTGTCACTGAAGTTTAGAGAAGTAACAAGGTTATATAACTATCTAAAATCTTGTTAAACACTATCGAAATATATTCGAGTACTGAGAGTAGCAAATTAGACAAACATCACTACATCAGATACCGCAGTTCAAAAATCATTTATCACCATCTACACAAATTATGATTGAACCAAAGCATTGCAACATATGTCAGCAGCAAATACAACATGTGACATAATTTTCTAGCTAAAATTTTCAACTTAATCAAACCAATGGATCTTCAAAACATATTCATGCCATCCGCAAAACCAAATAATGCAACAAAGAACTGAAGTGACTTCAAACTATGGTCTGTATGAAAAGGTACTGAAACACACAAAAAATAATTCAAACAATGCAAGTGACATACCAGCATATTCAGGAGCGAGGTACCCAAAAGTTCCCGCAAGTCTGGTTGCAACAGACTTCTCTCTATCAGGAGCAAGTTTCACCAATCCAAAGTCCGAAACTTTAGCCCTATACTCTTCATCTAGCAGAATATTAGAAGATTTGAGGTCACGATGTATGAAGCTTTGCTGCGCTAGGGTGTGAAGATATTCCATCCCTCTCGCAACATCCAAAGCAACAACGAGCCTCCTTTTCCACGACAAAGGCTCCAAATTAAGGTCTCTCCAATGGAACAGATGCTTGCTTAGAGCACCTTGAGGCATGTACTCATAAACCAATAGCTTCTCATTGCCTTCTGTAGAGTAACCAAAAAGAGACACTAAATGTCGATGTCTGACCTTAGACAAGACTTCGATTTCGGCCTGAAATTCATCCAGTTGTTTGGAGTTAATCACCGCAGACTCCATTCTCTTGACAGCTATTTTAGTCCCATCTTCAAGTTCTCCCTTGTAAACGACTCCAAATCCACCACGACCAAGTTGATTATCCGGGGAAAAATTATTGGTCACTTTACGAAGAACCTGAACCGATATAACCAAGTTTCCAGATTCTATCACATGAGAATTAGAGTTTCCTACTGCACTGCTGTGTCCACTCCCAGAACTACTACCAGTTTGAGTAAATAAGCTTCCGGTGTTGTTGTTTGACACGGCAACCTTAACCACATTGTCTTGATCATGTGGGTCCTTCGGATGAACAACTACAGAACAAGGTGCCTCGACACTGCCTTTATTTTTCTTACAACAGAACATATAAAACACAACTAATAAAAGAATCAATACAGCAGCAGCAGCTATCGCAGCAACAGCAATCACGAAGTGAAGTTTTTTCGAATTTGGAGGTGGAGGTTCTTTGGTTGAGGTAGAAATTGCACTATGATTTGAGGCAATGCCAGGAGGATGTTGTCTTCCTGGTGAAGGAGATCTCACACCTCCTCGAGATGATTCAGGGGGTGAAAGACTAGGTGAGGGAGATTCAATCAATGGTGGGCTGCTAAGTGGTGGTGGTTGACCGACAGGAGCTGGTGATTTCGCACTATGGTTAGCAGCAAGCAGAGGATTTCCACCGATGAGGACTTGAAGACCATCATGGAATTTAGGCAGTGGTGGCTCAAAATTGTTTCCGGTCACATCTAACAAAGTCAATGACTTTAACTGAGTTACATTTGCAGGTATTTTGCCATTTAGATGGTTTCCTGCCAATCTAACTTGGCGCAACGAATTTAAACTACCAAGTGAAGGGCTAAGAGTGCCATTGAGTTTCCTATCAGGTAAATTAAGAACAACAATTTCGGAATCAGAATTGCAAGTCACACCTAACCAAGGCCCTTCACAGGGGTTATTGCCAGACCATTTCGAAGCAAGATCACTAGGATAATTAACACCACCAAGAAAGTCTAGAAGAGCATTAACTTGTGGTGCACATTGTGCTCCAGGAGTTTTTTGACAAAATGAATTGTAATCATACGAAACATTACTCGCCTTGAACTTAGGGATTGGACCCATTAACATATTGTTGTTCAAATCCAACTTATCCAACTCCATAGAAGCTAAGCTTTGAGGAATCACACCAACAAGCTGATTTCTATTGAGATTAAGTTCCTTCAATGAGGCTAAATTCCCAATTCCCTCCGGTATCGCCCCGGTGAAGTGATTCCCATGAAGCCAAACCTGAGAAAGACTAGACATTGAAGCAATGACATCAATAGTCCCACTCATTCCACCTTCTTGATCATTCAACCACAACGTTTGCAACAAGGATTGATTAAAACTCTTTGGTATAACCCCATTAAGCCTATTGTATGACAACCTTAAATTACTAAGATAAGGCAATGACCCAAGAAATTCAGGCAATGGACCAACCAAATTACAACTATCCATTGACAAATTAACCAATTGAGTTAATTTCCCTACATCATTAGGTAATGACCAACCTTTAGTTGCATTTAAAGGGTTATGATCCAATTCCAAAACCCTAATATTATCAAGCCCCACAAAAAAATCATTAGGTATTTCATCAAATTCATTGAAATCCAAATATGCAAACTCCAAATTTGACAACCCACTAAAAGTTGGCAATTTTCCGTTAAATTTATTCCTTTGAAACCCCAAATTAGATAACTTTGATAGCTTGTTAAAGTCACTAGGAAGTGTACCTTCAAGCCCCAAATTTTGAACTTGGATTTGGGTGACCCGATTATCCAAACAAACAACATGCTTCCATCTTTCACCACATGGATCATCCCCATCTTTTGGCCATTGAAGAAGTTCTGAATTTTTTAACCCTTTTCTGAAATCATTCAAAATTCTCAAGTCATTTGGATCAGTCACACAACTAGCCAATGAAATCAAAGAAAATCCCAAAAAAATTATCATAAAAATCTCTTCTTTTTGCATAATTATCCTCTTTATATGAAAAGAACACATTTTTATTGATCCTTACATCAATGTAAGTGATTTTTGTCACAAAATGAAAAAACCCCACATCATAAATTCATTAAAAATGTGATGTAAAACTCAAATTTAGTGCAAAAACATGATGAAAAACAGCAAAAATGCTGAGTTACATCAGAAGAAAGTGTCACTTTATAAGAATATGAACATACAAAAAAAAAGACAAAAATTAACTTGGGTTTACGTAAAGAATCTAGATTTATGATTCATAAACACAAAAATCCACTTTTGTTTGATAATAAAATGGAGAATTTTTGATTTTTTTTTTTTGGGTAAAAGATAAAATTCTGTAGAAATTCATGAAATTGTCGTACTACAACATTTATGATGTAACGTACAGCTGAGTGTAACTGTATTTTTAAAGAGTGATGAAATAATGGAAACACACAAAAAAAAAGGAATAAAATGGTTATAATTTAATTTTTTTTTACCAAAAATGAGATAAAAATCACGAGGAAGAAGCCATTAAAGAGAGATTGTGGGTCATCTTTAACTAAATAAATACCCAAAAAAATTAAAAATTAAAAAATTAAAGCAAAAAAAAAAAAAAAAAAGGAAAAAACAGTATTATTTGAGTTTGGCTAAGAGAAGAGAAGGTTCTTGCCGACAAATGTCAGAGTATATTTTTTTTCAAGTGCAAGTGAAGATCCAAGATGTATGGTCTATGTTTGTAGTGGAGTACACACTGTATAGTTCAGTTACAAACTTATAAATATGGATTTATATAATAAGATTACAAGGAAGAAACTTATGGATTTTATTAGGACCGCTGTTGTAGTTTCGTTTATGTGCTACGGTTTGTTTATGTATGTTTATTGAAAATAATTGAATTGAATTAATTAAAATTTAATTGAACTGAATTAATTGGGGTTGAACTAAACTGAAAATAGTTTAAAGGAATTAAATATGAAAGAAAGAAATTAGGAACTTAAATAATTGAAGTTAAACTGAGTTGAATTAAAATAAACTGTAATTAAGTTGAAATGAACAGGCCTAGTTAGATTTTTCTTACCTTATATATATGGAAACTGTGAATTTTGAGTATGTAAAAATGGTGTAATATGATAGTGTGTTTGGTTTTAGGGTCGACTTGTAACCTCAAGATCATGAGTTTCGTCCTTGCCAGCTACAAATATTTGGGTTCATCGGTTTCTTACCTTATTTGCTCACTCTTTAGGGCATTACTCTTTAGTAATAAAAAGAGAATAAGTCTAAGCGATGTGCTTTATTTCATTATAATACATGAAAAACCATTTTTACCTAAATCTAAAAAACTCTTAACCAACTAAATTCCAGATAATGTACATGGAGTGTCATTTATATCCAAATATGTATACGGAGTGTCATTTACTATAGATATTCAATCATTTTATGAAAAGCTAGAAACACTTTATGAAACAATTTTTACAACCTTACATTTGCGTTGACAAAGTGATTCCCAAGCAAAATTAAGATACCCCTAAGTGCCTAACTATTTTAGACAATGTAATGTCACTCAAATCAATGAAGTTTAATTAATGATTTTGCTTGTACATTCAAAGTACACGTATCATTAGCTTAGTAAGTTGCATGATTTAAATAACTCATTTTGTTAATCTTCTACCAAAGGCACGCCTTATTTTTGGGCGAAATTAAGGTATTCTTGACTTTTGTTTGAAGAAAAGAAGGGGAAAAAAAACCTAGATTGATCCTAATGCACTAGTGGAATTGTTATTAGAGAGTTTTGAAGGAAAAAAAACTTACTCGGTATTAGATTTGTTTTTGGCCACCGAGCGGCCTAGTGTAGGACCGTAGCCCCGTAGGGTTATAAAAGATTTAAGTGGAGTCTTCTTTTTTTTTTTTGAAGATTCGCATTAAATGTGGATTTCCAATGCAAAGAAAATTGGATAAATAGAATAGATCAATTAAATACTCATTTTGTTATCATTTACGAAAATAAATGCTTACAAAGAAATAATTCTATTGTTGCTATTATACGGAGTAAATACTTTGATTGAATGAATCTCATACAAAATAACTATATCCTTTCCTTTTTTAAAATGATATATTCCGAATCTCCGATTATACATTCAAAGAATACCATATTTAATATTTTATAACATGTTTGAAAACCAATATACGGAGTATAATAAATATACTTTATTTATATAATTTGTTTTCTTTTTTTTCATTGGAAACTTTGATAAAGTTGAAAACATAATTACATGATAAATATTAAATAATGTATCTCTTTTACTTAAAAGTATTACTCTCTCCATTCCTAAATGTTTGATACGTTTGGAATCTTGATACTATTTATAAGATGAGAGAATCTTTCAAATTACTTTTGACATATAAACCATAATATAGTCATATGAGGTCTTGTTTGATTCGTTTTAACGAGTACGTTATTAATATCCAATTATTACAATTTTTACATATACATAACAAAAGATATTTACGGTCAAACAAATTCATTGACATATGTGCAAGTTAAAGTGTATCAAACAAAAGAAAACGGAGAGAGTATTTAATTTGTGTTTAGAAAAACAACAATAGAGGGCAGACAACCCTTTCTTCTCCTCATGTTCTATTCCTTGCAACCTTGTCAATATGTGGATGTAGCTCTTTGGTCTCTTTCTAATAAGTTAGTTGTCTACTTATACACCCCACTAGCCACCTTTATTTGCCACCTCTATCCAAATTTAATTGTTATATCATGTTTTAATTGTTTTTAGCTTAGATTGTTTTTTTGTCCTCCTCAATGCACGATTCTGGTAAAAAAAAAAAAAAAAGTATCAAAATCATCTCTATATTGACAATCAAGTAATAAATTTTATGCGAGGTTGATTTTACTTTTTCCGCAACTATTACTTGGCTATTATATCATCACATACACTAATAAGTTTGTTAGTTTTTAAGTAATACCCTTAACCCCACTATCATATCAAATACTCCATAATATACTTAATAGCTTAGCTTAGGGCCTGTTTACTTCAGCTGAAAATAGCTGAACTGAACTGATTAGAGCTGAGCTGAATTGAACCGAACTGAACTGAAAGTTTTTTTTTTAATGAAGGATTAATGGATAGCAAAATAAGAGAAAAACTGAGCTGAACTAAATTGAACGAAGCTGAACTGAACTGAACGGATTTTAAGCTGAAATAAACAGGCCCTTAGACATGTCATGTTTATAACAAATTAACAAAATCTTTCTTCAAATATTAAGAGGGAAAAAAACAGTTAAAGTAGATACAACTTGAGTTGGGCAAATAATTAAAATTAGATCTTTTCTTCTTTAAAATTGATTCTTAATGTTCACTTTTGTTGAGGCAAATCTTGGTATTACTTTAAATAAATTAATCAACATTTGTTATCTTTCAAAATCTAGTATTAGTATAATTTTCACTTTTCCTTTCATTT
The DNA here is from genome assembly GCA_016808085.1 of Suaeda aralocaspica. Taxonomy (NCBI): domain Eukaryota; kingdom Viridiplantae; phylum Streptophyta; class Magnoliopsida; order Caryophyllales; family Amaranthaceae; genus Suaeda; species Suaeda aralocaspica. The sequence continues at coordinate 5,984,207 of PYUH01000120.1, read as the reverse complement.
TCATGCTTGTCTACCTCATTGTAGTCCCTTTCATCTTTAGTCAAACCCTTCATCAAAGAATTATCTCCTTTTACATCATCAATTATCCATGCTTGTCTATTTTCAATATCATGATGAACTAGGAATCTCTTAAGGAACTATTCTATTTTTAATGACATATTACACTTGCTTACTTTACAACCATAACTAGATTTTAGTGTATGTGACCATTCAAAAGCCAATTTGTGGTATATAGTATCAATATGATTTATTATACCTCTTAGTGTTTTGACCGTAAATGTTTGTTTATACACTTATTTGACGAGTATATATATTAGCCATATATTATTGTACTAGTAATGAATTACTCATATAAGGACATTTCCAAAGTCTAATTAGAGGTAGGAGTACCGTCTATTATCACATTTAAGAGTTTAGAAGTACCTTCTACTATCACATGTAAGAGTTTAGACACTTCCATGTGTGATGTGTTTAGTTCAATGTATAAAATCCAAATTGCATGTATTAGGCATGATTGATTATCTTTCTGCCTTCCTAGGACCTTCTTTTTTTTTTTTTTTATCTTTTAAAAAAAAAATTTGGGTTCAAAAAATTCACCTGATATTTAGGATAAGGAAACTGTGTGCAACCTTTTTACATCTAGCAACATCAAAAAACGAACCCAAATCCTAATTTTTGAAAAGGAAATTAAGTTTGATGGATTCAAACTAAAGATATTATAACTCAACTCAAATTCAGTAATGATTTAGATAGATAAGGTTTTAAGTCTAATAATGCGATATAATTATTTGGTTACTCATCTCTAAGAAAAATAGAATGCACAATAGAATTCCATTAATATGTCATCCATGTGAAGAAATTTATCAGATGAGTCTCATGAAATTTGATCCCAACAACGCAATTTGAAATGAGCTGAACCTTAATAATTTTTCATTCTAAATAAATGTGGCCACATAAAATGTGGTTATCTTTGAAAAAGACAAATGCAATGTAATACCCCGTAATTTTATACACGTTATAAAATTAAAATAGTATTTATACGTACATTTTACGTATTTTAAAGGAATAAAAGTATTTGAAAATAATTAATTAAAGGAATTTAATTAATTACGGAGTTTTATTTACTTTATTTTAAAGAAATAAATTTTTATAAGGTCATAAAATAATTTTTATGAAGGTCTTAAAATGTGTGAAAATATTTTGTAAGGCTTTTAAAAGTGTTTTTAATGGGTTGCCATGATTAGTTTAATTATGGGCCCAAAACTAATCCCACTTCAATTAGACCTTTTGGGCTTTTCCTAAACCACTCTAAATCCTTTGGGCTTTAATACCAAACCCCCTTTAAACCAAAATTCAGAATTTCCCAAGCATTCAATGTTAGGATTTCCAAAAGCAAAAGAGAGAAAGAGAGAGAAAAAAAAAAAAAAAGCCGGCCACCTCTCCGCCGCTGCTGGCCCCTCGCCGCCTGCCTTCGCCTCCACCGTCCTCCCCCTTGCCTTCTCGATTTTCGTAGGTACAAAAGAAAAAAAAAACTTTTTCTTCTATTTAATTTAATTCTTAGCATGTTTTATAATTATGTTTATGATCATGTTTAGTAATGTTTTATGATTTAAATCATGTTTTTGATTTGTAATTATATTTAAAAAGTTGATCATGAAATTTTAATTTAGGTTTGGAGATTTTTTGTTTATTATTTTTTTAGATCTAGTTGAAGTGGTATGTCATGTTATATTATGATTGTCTTTAATTATGATGTTTTATTGTTTTTTAACAATTTAAAGTATTAACAACAATCTGAAAATTTATTAAATACTGTTAAAACAGTTTTAAGTGTTCATATTATGCTAGTATGTCACTATATAAATCTATGATCACTACATATATTTTTTTAGTATGATTTATGAAGTTTAAAGATGATTTTACGTATGATTTAAAGCTGTCCAGATTTAAAAATTCATATTAATGTTTTAAGTTGTAATTAGCATGAATTAATCATATAGTTAAGTATTACGTTATATATCAATCCATTTGTTTTGAGGCTTTTCATGAAGTTTAGAGAGGTCTAAAGATTTTAATTAAATAAATAATGCTGTAATTTTTATTAAGGCATGTTTATAAGAAGTAAAATTAAGTTGTTATTACTTACAAGTTTCCAAATTAAATTCTAATGCATAGAATCGAACCATAAACCTATAAGGATTTATAGTATACGGTTTTTTTATGCAAAATAAGTGTTTTAAAGAGAGTTTTAGAGCTTGAAATAATTAAAGTAAAGCTGCCATTTTGGAAAGTAATAAAAATAGAAGTTTTCGAAAAGAAAATAAAGAGACATGTTATGGAATTGAATAGAACATAGTAAGGAAGGTTATGGATGTTTATCCACTATGTAAAAGTAGTTTAGAGTTGCTGTAAAGTTTAGTCAAAGAGTTTTCTTATATAGTTTTCTCTTATGTTTTTATAGGAGGATTCGAATCAGTGAGTTCTAGAAGTATGGCGAATCAACCCGATTATACAAGGTACGTAAGTCTACTAAAGATTCATGAGTAGAAATATCATGCTAGGATCATGCAGAGTAGATTGAATATTATAAGTTTCTGTTAGAAACTATATGATATGAAGTATGTTATGTGACTCTTGTTGACTTTTGTTGACTTATATGACATGTTCAAGTATGCATATTCATGATAATCCTGAGTATTTATTTATGCATTCTATTATATATATATTTATTAATAATAACATCAAGGGATGTTTGGAATGGCATGTTTAAATAAAAGAAGTTGACTTAGTAGTCAAAAATGGCATGAAATGTTATGTTATTAATATTTGAGCAAAGAAGTTAGTGAATTTTATTCACATGATTAGTAGTAATTGAGCAATTATTATATTATCCACTCACAGTTTATGTTTGGACTAGTAAAGGAAGTTATCCCACTCACAGTCTATGTGTGGACTGTTAAGGAAGTAATTGACCACTCACAGTTAATTGTGTGTCTAGAGAGATTAATAAAAGGAATAAAATAGTTCACTTATTAATGAAGATAATTAATATGGTTTCAGTCATGTTATGTTATGAAATGTTTGTGTATTATGCATGTTAGATGTTTGTTAGTGAGATCATCACAAGTTATAAAAGTTAATCACGTAAGTGAAAGAGGATTCGCACCAAACTCTTGGAACTTATATACCTTGAGTATGACAGTGGGGGGAGTTTTAACAGAGGATTCACTCCTAGTTAGGGGTACAAGACGTGGTACTTCTATTTTTAGATTTTTATCTTATATGCGCTGGAATTCCGCCACTAGGTGGCATAGTAATACCTCTTGGAGTTGCTCCCATTTGGTGCCCTTTGGGCAATTATTTATTTATAGGAAGGAGCCCTTCGTGCAAATCCAATTATATAATAATTAATTCTGAAGTAAGAGTCTTAGAGTCTTATGATGTTCAATTGTGGTAAAGGTATGGTTGATGTTTTACTTTGATTGCTCTTGCCTAGGATTATCATGCTAGTGTGTTGTGCATTGTCTTTAATGCTTATTGTACTCAGCTTTGCTGATTACGTGCTTTGCGTGCATGGCTAATCTTTGTTTGGCCCTACGACGACCCGCCCTTTATTATGGCGAGTAGAAGTCTTGAATAAAGAGTAAGCAACAGGTTTCAGGAGGGCATCTAGCCGATCATGCTGGGATTGAGAGAAGATGTTCATGTTGTTTTAGTATTTGCTTAAAAATTAAGTGACTATATGCTATTTATTATATCATATGGAATTAACATTTGTTTTTAAAGATATTAAGTATTATTTGGTTTGAAGGGCCGTTATGTCGGTTCCAAGTTGTTATAAAGTATCATGGGATTTGGTTTTGAAGTTTATTTTAATTAAGTTGTTTTGGTTTGTTTTTAAAAGTTAAGTCTTCCGCTGTAGTACTTTGGTAAATGCCTTAGCCGTTTTCACGGTGGCGGTAATGCTTTGGTTTTCTAAAGTAGTTGGGGCTCGATTATTTTATAAATGTTTTCCGGAAATGTTAGTAGTTTTAGGAAGGAGAAAACCAGGGTGTTACATGCAAACCCAATAATATTGAAATGCAAAATTATTTTCAAAAATTATTATTCAAAATGTCTAGTCAAATTGTTGTATTATATTGAGGAAAAAAACCATTAATTGAATACCCCCTTTATGCCTGTCTTCCAAATATATTACAATAATACCGTTCAGCTTTACAAAGTTTTGAGGCCCATGTTTGTCTGCTTAATCAATTCATTGAATCATAAATTTTTGCATGCACAAACTCACCTACAAATAAGGCTTTTTATTCACCATAAATTTGGAAAGCTTTGATATTTTGACATGAATTTTGCGTCATAACACTAATATCATTGCAGACATAATAAATAAATAAGGGTATTAAAATCATTATATGACCAATGGACCACCAACCCATCAGCTTGCCTTCATCCGGCTTCTAAAAATCTATAGTCGTATCGTTGCAGTTAAATTGAAACATAGGTAAGCTTATGGTGACAGAAACTCATATGTTTCCCAAGATTGAAAAACCCTAGGTAAACTCGAGCATAAATTGTCTTCGGCGAATAAAATGGCATCATTGAAGTAGAATGAATATATATACAAATACAATCACGACGCCAAGGAAAAAATATCAATCAACATTTGTGTAATACAGGAACAAAAGAATAACATCAAGATTTAAAATTTACAAATGTAGTACAAGCAATACAAATAATAAACATGCTAAGTAAGACAAAAAATGTCTAACCTCAAACTTACAACAACACATGTTTTGCACATTACAGTTACAAAGCTTTATTGGTATCAACATTACTTCTTATGATCTTATTCTTTGGTGGACTTCAGTCATTCCACCCTCATTTCAGGGTCATAGATCATCATTGACACCCCATTATTTGCAAATAATATATGATAGTGTACATTTTCCTATAGGAAGTAATACCAAAGGTGTTAGAGAGGGTTTTATAGAAACAATAATTGAACTGACTTCAAACACCGGTAATTTATAGTTTCCCTATTTCCGGTGTTTTAAGTTTTTGTAATCAATTTGTCAGTTTATCCTCACCAATATCCTCCGTGGAATATTGGCCAAAGGGGTATGTTGCATCTTAATAATATCGACAGGAATATGTAACATTTGATAGATTTTTACCTTAAGATGTTTTGTGAAATGGTTGCTTGGGATTTGGGAAGTAAAAGAATATGTAAAGGCTATTGTTGATCAGTTACTTCTGCAGGCAACTGAACTGCACAAGTATTTGTCGACAACATCGAGGCCACAAAGCTCCTTGACCACTGGCATGGTGGCAGGGACGCTTAACTGGAATGAACCATCGTATTCCTGGCCACACCAAGAAGCAAGCTGCTTTCGGGCTTCTTGGATGGCTGCTCTTGTTGCACAGTGAGCTGATACCGCTAACAACAATGGCGGCTCTCCAGATGCTGCAAGTAAACCAGGCAGAAAAATAATTAAGAATTGGTACAGGGGTCATAGTTTTTCATCACACTGTAATATGTGAATGGTAAAGCAACAATTCAAGTAATTGTATGAAGTATGAACACGCCTTTCGATGAAAGAATGCGCTTCTGATGATTTCCGCTGGTCATAAATTCCACATTGAGTTGTCTTGGTATGGTATCAATTGTTGGGATTTTATATGTCCATGTGCTATCAGAAACCACCAGACCATCAGAACCGGCTAGGTACTCTTCAAGCATAAAAAACCCAATACCTTGAACAAAAGCCCCTTCTACCTGTAACCAATACAAAAGATAAACTTCCAAGTTAAATATTGAGCATGCAATGGAAAAACACATTGTAAACATTATCTTTGAGCAGTGCAACAAGGATGCAGTGAAAACTAACCTGTCCTAAATCAACAGCAGGGTTGAGACTTTGTCCGCAGTCATAAATGATGTCTGACCGCAATATAGCAGTTTCTCCGGTAAGAAGATTCACTTCAACCTGTGGAAAGGAAGTAGCATCATTGGAAACAAACCTCAAGAAATACTTGTTTGATTCTCATGTAAGTATGTAACGTATTTTCCAGTTTTTCAGTTCTATTAGATTCAGCTCCACTCTGTTCCATTTGGATTGTTTTCTCAGTTCAGTTTAGGTCAAATTGTTTCCAAAAAAATAGAGCTTTAATAAGTGTAATAAATTTTATTTTTCGAGTCTGGATGATGCTTTGATTAAGAGGGGAATATGGTACATCAATTATCACAACAATACAAGAAACTGCTCTCTAGAGTAAGAAGAATAAAAATAGAAAGAGTTACTATCGAATTTTACCTCACTAACAGCAGCTCCATAGTTCAGATATCGCATGGAAGCAATATCAGGTGTGAAGTACGTGCTTGCTGACAAATTCACTGCTTGTAAGCCTGCCTGCAATCAGAAACAAAAAAAAGGGAGATCTGTTACTAACATATCTAGTATCTACATCAAAGATGATAAACTTTGGCACTAAAAAAACAAATCAGTGTGAAAAGGTCAAAGCAAGGAGGCAGTTCCCATGCATCAAAGAAAAGCAGAAGCTATCACCATTCTAATCGGAGAAAGGGCATAACAACACCAAGTCACCAAATATGGAAGACATGACCTTTTAAGTAATAAAAATCCCTAGTTACAATTAGAAAAGAAAAATGAGGATATCGTTGTGCTTCATTACGCTGAGGCTATTATCTATCAGAAACTTTAAACGAGTACTCGCCTGGAAAATCAGCGTCTCCCAATTAATAGATGATCCCATTTGTTCCTGCAATCTCTCCTTGAGAGAGGCTAATCTTTCAACCAACATATTGCAACAGATCCTAACAGCTTCACAGCTAGACTCAGAGGTAGTGCTTCCAGCAGTATATCCTCCTTGTACCATGCTTAATGTATCTGCTTGTATTACACGCACTTTATCTAAAAGCTGATCACTTCCAGTACACTTGATTGAACTCAAAGCAAAAGCAGTCATCTGTTTGACTTTAGTCCATAAACCCTGACCGAGTTCAATCCCTCCAACTTCCACAGAAATTGATCCATCTGGAAGTATATTGACTTTACCTGGCGTTGGTCTCAGTGTAACACCATGCACAATAGGTAACCTGGAAATGCCCCTTTTAAGCCATTTATGATTCTTGTTAAACTGCTTTACCATCTCTTTTCTGTCGTCAAAGCTTGAAGACAAAGCTAGCTTATCCCAAATTGAGGGTAAACTAAATTCACTCGGCTCTCCAGCAACATCTTGACAGAAGAAAGATAAGCTTTCAAATGTGTGAAAGTTTTTGTTTCTGACGACATCAACATCCATCGAAAGGGTAGAAGCTACATGTTCAACCACAGCTTCTGCCATAAATGATCCTTGTAACTCACCAGGAGCTCGCATTGCAGATTTACTTGTATGATTTGTCTTGCATACTTTAATATCAAAAGATAAGACCCCCCAGTCGTACTTCTTAAGTGCATTCACTATGTTAGCTGGCATCATCGGACTTATATCTTCTGATAAACCCGCATTGATCAATATATCAAGATGTAAGGCTGTAATCTTTCCATCTAATTTGAATCCCACACTATAAGTGATTTTCATTGGATGTCTTCCTCCTGTCATTATCATATCAGTCTTGCGATTGAGATACATCCTCACAGGACGACGAAGCTTGTGTGCTGCCAGAGCACAAGCTGCTGAAACCTATAAGACGATTGGTACAAGGTTAGGAATAAAGGAAAGGGTAAAAGACTGGAAATTAACCCAATTATATTTTCTTAGATTATCATATAAGTTAATATCATGATACTTGTAGACTGAAAATACTTCTGAATGGTCTCATAAGTAAGAAAATATCTTCTACTAATTCCGGAAAAGAAGGGCGCGCTAGTAAGAAATGTTAGCATCATGAACGTGAATTACAATAACTTCACATATTTACAGCCAAAATACTCACAGGCATAGCTCTTACTGCCTTCCCACCAAAGCCGCCTCCAACCCTTCTAGTGATGACACGAATATTGTTTTCAGGAACTCCAAGACAACTTGCAATCACAGAATGTGCATATTCTGGAGCTTGACTAGAACAATAAATTACCATGCAGTTATCTTCATCTGGAATAGCTAGGGCACTTTGAGTCTCCAAATAGAAATAGTACTGTGATGGGAGTCTGATCTAAAGATATCATCAAAGGGAAAAACTTGGGTCATAAATATTCAAATTGTTGAAGCAAACAAACCATCAATTTTCCTTGAGCACAAATAAGAATAAACACCAAAAGCATGAGAGGTACCTCAGCAGAAAGAATTTTCCGATCAGCTTTGGCCATTCCCTTAGCAAAGTCACCAACTGGTTTAGGGCTAATATAAGACGGGACATCAAAAAAGCTGCCCCTATCAACAGCATCTTCGACTGTTAAGATTGGTGGCTCTAAATCTTTTGTGTCATAGTCAATGATTGCTTTAGTTGCTGCAATGTCAGCATCCTTCTGCGTATCCGCAACCTACAATGCTCTCACATAACTAAGTAAACCTCAAAAATTCAGCTCAGAAAGATATGTGAGTCAGTGAAAATTTGATCTACTTACTACTATTGCAATACGTTCACCAGCACACCTTGTGAGTTCATCAGCAAGTAACGAATCAATCCCAAACATTGTTTTGGCTCCTATATTCTTCCCTTCGCATGGGATATCCTTATAAGAAACAACATCAACGACTCCATCTGGAAAAGATTCAGACTCATATCTCACACAATTTACCCTTGCCAATGGCTTTGTGCTATATATAAATGCTCCATGAAGACAGTCTTTCGGAGAAGGAATATCATCAACATATACAGCCTCACCTGGAAAGGGCAACTCAAAATATTAAAGAAGATAGCATTATGCTGCTGCAAGAATGGGGAACAAAAAAAGGCAAATTTCTTCTGGCGGCTGGACATCAGACGTCATTTAGATTATTCATCTTTTGCTGCTATTGCATGATCTTTAAAATAAACTGATACATACAGAGCAGTAAAAAGATAGATCCAAGCACTCTTAATCTGGGAAAATTCGATAGTGATAATGTTGCATACTTGCATGTAATTAGAACTAACAAAAACACTGTGAAGTTGTAGGTATAATAAAATTTTGGCAGATTGAACTTTGAAGCATCCAATATACTAACTGAAGTAAAAGCAGCAATTTTTCTTTATCCTAACGAGGACATTTATAGCAAAGAAATAAATTATAAAGTTTAACAAACCAGATGCCTGTAGAGCCGCTCCGGTTTTGCTAATGGGCTTCCCAACAGGATGATACTCTGTTCCGGACACAATTACCTGCTTTGCAGGTACTAATAGAGATTGTGTATCATTATCTTTTGTTCTATAATCTGTTTCCAACTGAGAATTAATGTGTCTGTCCAAGCCTACACTGGAAAATCCAGATTCAGTTTCCGCCAAAGTTTGCAGAAACTCGAAAATAAATGCCTCGGCTAAACTTGTCCGATATAAAGGATGTGAGATGCCATCTTCAGGTACCACAATAGCTCGAACTAAATCAATTGTTTTGCGGAGAACTTCCTGGTTAAGATTTTTTCCGGCTAAAAACTGTTCAATTTTTGTAGCCCTCAGTGCATGCCTAGTTCCAAAAGCGCCAAAAGCCAACTGAATCTTGTTCACCATAAAGCCATGAGCAGATTTGCCGGAAGAAACTTCAGCAAAGAAAGCAGCATTAAGGTAAGGTAATGCATTTCCTAAAGGGCGAGGTGCTGCCCTGTACGTTTCAAACATAATTTTAGAATTTGATCCCAGAGAAGGTTCCCAAATTGGTATCTTGACACACATGATTATACTTTTTGAATCTAGAGGAGGCCTTGCTAAAAATTCTTCTAATGTTACAGTCTCTCTTTTCAAGCTACTTATTATCTCCACACTCGAATCTATGGCTAGGAGAATCGTAGCAATATCAGAAGGAAATCCACACCTCTGTGCCATAACTAAATTTCCACCTATACTAGCTGAATTTCTGATTGACGCAGAAGCAATTTTCTCTAAATGAGACGAAAGTTTCTTTAGCACCATTATACTACCTTCACTCATATTATTTTCATCGACCTTGTTCAGTGCTGCAACAATCTTAGAGATTGACACAGCTGCCCCAATATGGATGCAGTTAGAATCTCTTCTAACAATAGATAGTTCAGGAATGTACCTTAGGTCTATGTATGTGTCATAGCCATCTAGTTCCTTATAGTAACCTGTACCTGTATTACTAACAACTAATTTGACACGACTGAGGTCCACATTATTGACCTCGCACGATTCCAGCTTGCTGTGGAGATCTTCAATACTAGAAGGTGTATACCAAGAATATTTTCCCGAGTCCAATAGCATTTTGAACTTTATCTCATTCTTCAAAAAATCAGGAAATGTCAATATCTGACAATTGCGATCATAAACAGGTAACCTACTCAACTTAATGTCTTTGCTCTCATCGGTTTGCCAAAAAGCATTGAATCCTAGATCCTCAATATCCACATCACTTGCAAAGCTTTTGCAGGCATCAGCAATAGGCCGATAACCAGTACACCTACAGAGGTTTCCGGCTATGGCTTTCTCAGCCTCATAAACCTTCAGCTTCGAAAACCCAGGGGACGATTCTGGCTCATCACTCTTCTCAGCATTGACAAGGGCCGAAAAGAGAGACACACACATTCCTGGGGTACAGTAGCCACACTGAGTGGCATGGAAGCCAGCAATTCTTTGGTGTATTGCATGGAAACCTTCTTTCTGACTTCCAATTCCTTCCGTTGTGGTGATGGAACAACCATGTATACTGCAAAGAAGTGTGAGGCACGAATTAACCGTATAGTCTTCCACTTCATCATTTACAGGGTTGTATTTGGATAGCAACACGACACAAGCCCCGCAACCACCTACAGTTATTGAAATCGAACAATCAAGTCAGAAAAAGGCAATGACACAAGCAAATTCTACTTGCATCCCTACCCTTTCAGCGAATATTATGCAAGCCATAAAGCTCACTTGAAATCACTTATCGAATTGGATAATATCCAAAACCTTTCAATTAACTTTTTGTCGTCTTATAAAGTCTTATGAAGCCATTTTTGGCCGCCATTTGGCCATCAATAACAGGTTCATTAATCAAGAATCATAGAATCTTATTCCTTAACATTGAACACTTACATCCAAAACTTCTTTCTTCCAAATATTTACCCAAAAAAAAAATAAATAAATAAAAATATTAAAAGTAATAATAATAATAATTATTATTATTATTATTATAAATAATCTGAATATATACCCCATAAAAAATTCACTCCAGACATAATTTTTTATTTTTATTTTTATTTTTCATCTTCAATATTAAGATACAATAATCTGAATTTGCAACCATTGAAATTCATTGACTAAAACAAGCCACAACAAATTCCTCTGAATTCTATCATATCAGTCGACTAACAATAACCGCCTTAATACAAAAATAGTTTGGGGTCGGACAAACACGAATTCATACAAACAATCACACCCAACCAAATTGCAATCAACACACTAATTCAACAGAATAACTGTCAATTAAGTATCAGATCACTACTACCTAATACCTAATAACATCACATGAACATTGCCACAAAATTGAAGCACAAAATCACAACAGTACACCATACAAAAGAACACAACACACTAATCAAAACATTACTACAATTTACTCATTTCATTTTAGTGATACAAACTTTTCCGCAACCAGCTATAGCGGGAGCCTTGTGCACTGGTCACGACTTACGAACCTCAAATCATCAAACATAATACAAAAATAAATAGAATTTCAATTAACTAACCTTCACCACAACCAAGCTTAACACTCTTAAAACGAGTATAAGAACGCAAAAACTCTAGCAAAGTAGTTGATGGCTTAATATTGGGTATCTCAAATCTTTCACCATTTACAGCAAACACTAAATTCCCACCTTCCATTTCTTCCCTATGTTTTTTTTTTTTTTTTTTTTTTTGAATATCCAAGTATAGTTTTAACTGCTAGTTTATTATATAGTGATTAGTGAGCAAGTACAATGAGACTGACAGTTAATATTAAAAAGCATTAAAAACAATATTAGTCATTATGAAAATAGTCATAGTAATAAACAAAAAAAAAACAAGATAATGTTTTTATAATATTTGTTTTTATTTGAAAAAAATGATGTTTTAAATAAGAGGAGATGATTCTATAAACGTAGCATGTTATGGACTATTGGTAAAAAGGGTGCAAGTGTTGTGTTGGGAAAAAACTTTTGAGGTGTTTTCTATTTTTGGGTGATTTAATATTTTGGGAATCCAACCAAAGGAACAACCGAACAACAGTAGTCTTTTTTTAGTGGAAAGTTGAAAAAAAAAAAACAATAATACTACTAGAAAATTTTGTGGGAAACTAAAGCAAGCAGACTTCAATTAGGAAAAGTATTATGTACCTTCTCGTCAATCTATTTTTGTTCATTTGTAATAATTTTTATTAAACTGAACTTATTTTTTTTATCTAAACTTATTTTTTTGTGTTGAATTAATTTTTGATGAAATNCTTTCTTTTTTTCCCTTTTTTTTTTTTTTTTTTTTTTTTTTTGAATATCCAAGTATAGTTTTAACTGCTAGTTTATTATATAGTGATTAGTGAGCAAGTACAATGAGACTGACAGTTAATATTAAAAAGCATTAAAAACAATATTAGTCATTATGAAAATAGTCATAGTAATAAACAAAAAAAAAACAAGATAATGTTTTTATAATATTTGTTTTTATTTGAAAAAAATGATGTTTTAAATAAGAGGAGATGATTCTATAAACGTAGCATGTTATGGACTATTGGTAAAAAGGGTGCAAGTGTTGTGTTGGGAAAAAACTTTTGAGGTGTTTTCTATTTTTGGGTGATTTAATATTTTGGGAATCCAACCAAAGGAACAACCGAACAACAGTAGTCTTTTTTTAGTGGAAAGTTGAAAAAAAAAAAACAATAATACTACTAGAAAATTTTGTGGGAAACTAAAGCAAGCAGACTTCAATTAGGAAAAGTATTATGTACCTTCTCGTCAATCTATTTTTGTTCATTTGTAATAATTTTTATTAAACTGAACTTATTTTTTTTATCTAAACTTATTTTTTTGTGTTGAATTAATTTTTGATGAAATCATAAACAATTTATTAGAGATTGGAACTTGTTTTTTTGTTGAACTTAGATTTTTGTTGAAACTAAGTAAGAATAAACAAAGAGAACAATGCATAAGTTCAATGTATTTGGCCCCCATAAAAAATAAAAAATAAAAAAAAAAGAAAAGAAAATGGTTTGGAGTGCTTCTATTATATGTAATTCTTGTCCGTTAATGTTATAATTAATATGGGGTTTTGTGTAATGAATGAAAATCAACTCAAGAAAAATGAGGTTGTGTTCTTTGGAGTTGAAATGAGCTAAACTAAATTGAAATGTATTGAAATGAATATAAAATACAAATTTAAATTGTCCGAAACTGACTGGACTAAACTAGAATTAAGCTCAAAAGAACAAAAACTTAAGTTTAATCACCAAATTCGACTTATTGACATACTATAACCAATTGTATTTTGTGAAAAATTGGGGGAAAAAAACTTGAAATGTTGATGCAAGTATTTGTAAGCAACTTGGTACTGCCAAAGAGAATCTTGAATTTGAATTTGGTTGCATAAAAAAAATGTATATCCTTATTGGGAATTGAAACTCGTCCACCAAGACGTCACAAGTTAATTGTGTTACTAGGGTGGAATCCAGACGTAAGTGATAATAACCACCTACGTAAAATTCAGTAGCAAATTTTTTATATATATAAAAAATAAATGATGGCTTTTGTAAAATGTATCAATATCAACTTAAGGACGTCTAAAGATCAATCTTATTATATCATTGTGATATAGTAGTAACCGGTTGCACCTTACAAATTTTTTGAGCAATAGTTAATGTACAATTGTTTTTCTTTCGGTGTGGACAAGCCATAATAACAAGTACTCCCCCGGTCTTTTTTTAGTTGCTACATTAGGTTTTTGACACTATTTACATTGTAACGTTGACTCACTTTGGTGTTTAATATATAACAAAAAATATAGTCATATGGAATCTTGTTTACTTCATCTCAATGTATATTTTCCGAAAATATAATTTATATAATTTTTTATTATACCAAACTCGAGATATTAATTTTATAACATCTTAGGAGATGCGAAAAAGTAAATGTAGCAAGTAAAAAAGGCTGAGAAAGTATCATTTACCTATATCTATACGAAAACATATAGAGTATTTCACTTACTCTAGAATTGCACACAGGTCATTTTGTAAATAAAATATTTCTGCTTATTTTACTAGCCTTTAAAAATATTACTTGTATAACAATTAGCTAGTTTAACATATAAATTGTAGTTGTTATATTATAAAATATAAACAGTATACAAATCTTATTATGGTTAATTATTTAATTTTTTTTCTAATGCTCATAAGTAATTTGTAGTTGCTTTGGAAGCGACGCATCGCATGAGTAATATACCGGTTCATATCAATGATATGCTTGCTAATATAAATAAGAATTACAACAACTACCTCTGTTATATTAGTTGCAACTATTGAATATTATTTATGAGATATAAAATATTCAATTGTTGCAACTAATATGAAATAGAGGTAATACATAGTAGTATACAGGTTCTGGGGTCCATATAGTAATATGCTTGGTAATATAATAAGAATTAGAGCCTGTTTACTTTAGTTTAAAATCAGTTCAGCTCCATTCAGTTCAGTTCAGTTCCTTCAGCTTAAGATCGGTTCAGTTCTGCTTCATTCAGTTCAGTTCAGCTCTTCTCTTATTTTGCTATTTATTAATCCTTCATCTTTCAGTTCAACTCCAATCAGTTCAGTTCAACTTCAATTAGTTTAGTTTAGTTCGGATGTTTTCAGTTGAATTAAACAAGGTGTGGCAACTACCTTCCAAACTTGGATGAAATGTTGTTGCCTGTTGGTCGTTTTAGTGGAACTGTCTAATCCCTTTTCCTCTTCCCATTACTACATGCTACTGCCACTTGTAAATTTGTAATGATGATAATGCATTCTTCTTTTGGAAACCATTGTAAGGTGTCATGGTGGTGGCATGGTGCACCATGTATAGTTTTCTGGTGTATATATATATTATTTTAAGTGTTGGCTCTTGTAACCCATTCACTTATCCTTCTTGGGTGGAAGGGTAGGGAGGAATCATAAAGCCAGATCTGGTTTGGGCCTCAATCAAGAATAAAACTGTAATTTTCTTCTTTAATATGATTATTTATAGTCTCTATGTGGTTTTGGATGCTTTTAAGATGATTTTTTATGTGACACTGAATGTGATTTATGTGATATTAAAAATGATTATTAACATGCTCAATGTGATTGTATCGTTTGAATTTTTTAACTACTTATTGTATTTTAGGTTTATTTCAATGTGATTTATGATAGATATAATTGATTATTTTTTTGTCTTTTAGCATGAATGTACTATTTTGCCCTTATTTGAGGCTCAAACCAGGTTTTGGTTTATCGTTCCTCGATGGATAAATCATCATTGAAAAAATTAAAACTCTCTTATTTTGTTAATAGATTGTTCTTTTAACCTTTTGCATATTGAAATTGGTGGATTATCCTATGTGACATAACATAATATGTTTGATTAGTTCAAAACCTTTACCATATATTTAGAAGGTGTGTTCTCTTTATTTTAAATAATTATCTATGAGTTTTGTTAGATTACATACAATAAGATTATAATTTAATAAGTTTTGTAAATTCTACTATCCTTATTTCATAATGTTTGTTCTACTTCCTCAGTTAATATTGTTTATTAAGTTTGGAATACTAGGTATAAGGAGAGCAAAATTTTGACCGTGAAAAATCTTTATGATACAGAAGAAAAAAAAATCCATATCTTGTTAAATTCATCTAGATACATAGTTTTGACATATAACTTTTTTAGCTTTTTAAATAGTATAATGGAAGATATTAATGTTTAGACTAATGCATTGAACATCGTGCAAAATGTAAATGTAGCAAATTTTTTGAAACGAATGGAGTAATAAGTTTAAATTTAGCCAAGACTAATAAATTCAAATAACTCCAATATGTTGCAAAAATCAACTTAATCAAGTTCGGTAAGCGTTTATCACATACGAAGAATAAATTCAATTTAGATAAGTTGGATTTGTTAAGATAGAAAACATATCCTTAAAAAAAACCGGTAAGAAAATATATATGGTTTAGGACCTGTTTACATTTGCGGTAAAGAACTAAAATGAATTGAGGTGAATTGAACGGAACTAATTGAAGCTGAAATGAACTGAACAGAATATTTTTAACTAAATATTAGAGGTATTATTTAACTATGGCTTTTGTGGTTTTTGATTTTTAAATATGATTTTTAACTATGGATTAATCATGATTATTGATTTTTAACTATGATTTTTATGGGTTGCTACGAGTATCAAATTTTAACTATGATTTAAATATGGATTGATGATTTTTAACTACGAAATATTAATGATTTTTTTAACTATGGAGTAATGACATAATAATTATTTTGATATAAAATTTTTCGTTATTGGTAATTTATATTTTATGAAACAAAAATCATTAAAACATTTTCACATGTTGCAGTTTCATATTTTTGTGAATGGTAAGCCACTTATGTGGTATTTTTATATTTGTGTGAATGATAATCTACTTATATTTTTGTTTCATTTTCTGAAAAATAGTTTCATAAATTTTTTTCGTGAAAATTATAAGCTATATATATATATTAATGTTTCAAAAATATATTATGAACACAATAAAAGAAGAACTGAATTGATTGGAGCTAAAGTAAAGAATTGAAATTTAGATAAAGTAAACAAACCCTTAATGGCTAATAAGGTTAGTGGAGGGAATCTCAAATATGAAACACGTTATATATTGACACGGTAAGCATGGATGACAAAGGTTTGGCAAGGATAAAGATCACAATCATATCGCCCAAGGATAGAGGTAGTGATGAATATTTAATTGTCCAAGACTCCAAGCCGCCACACCTCAATATTGTACTTATAAAGACGCGGTTTTTTTTTTGTGGCTTGTCACACTATGTATAACGACCTGCTTTTAATGCAATGATATTAACAAAAAAAACGTCTAAGCGAATGGTTATTAAAACATTAACAAGCTAATATTGAGAAGTCAAACCATAAGAAAGTGTTATAAGTTCAAAATAATATTGTCCTAACTCAAAACTAAATAAGATTAACAAACAACTGAGTCTTAGAATCCAAAATAAATGAAAATACGAATAAGGGAAAAAAGGTCAACTCTAAACAAATTGCCTAATAAAAGGTGCAAGGAAAAGTTATCCTAAATCCTCACACGCACATCCCTGCAACATCAAACTAATCGGTTTGCAATAAACATTAATAATTCCACAAGCAGCGGGGAGCAACTAACAGTTCCCTACTAAAAGTAGGATTCAACATAACTAGAATTCAAATTAGATTAACCAAGAAAGAGGGTCATAACAAACACGCAATTATAATCAACCAAGCACAAATAAGGTCAAATTCTATGTAATTTTAAATTTCCTTTTTACTTATTAGTTCAATCACACACGTACCTGAGATATAATGTCGCTCTAGCAAAAGACAAGTTAGATAAATCTATTGAATGTTCAACAACCAAATATACCACACTTAAAATACCAAATAATTCCAAAAAAATGATAAGCCAAGAATAAATATATTATGGTTTGAAAAGACTTAAGATAATAATTAATTCATTAAGCATGAGATACATTTTGACTGCAAGCTAGTATGGTTTCCGCTAGTAGTGAAGTTAGCACATCGTTACTTCCCTAGTACTGCCTAGTGAAATCGATACATCACAAGTAACCCTCCCTCGATACACAGAGCTATGTCTAAGATTGGCCAGACTCCTAGATGTGAAAACGATACATCACACCTAGTACGACAACAATACCCTTAATTAGCCTACCTAATAACACTAGGTAGAAGCTACCATATCTAAATATCTAATGCACTTGTAATTTCTCAAACACAAAAACATAACCATTACAAATAAAATTTATCGGCTTACCAAGTTATCAACACTTATGAAAATAATAAATAATTCTAGATTAAGCAAATCATACACTTTAATTTAAATGTGTCTCGAAAAGGGAATCTCAATCATTAAAAAAAATCATCATCATAAATATAACAATACCAGAAATAAAATCCACTAAGTCAAGACAAAATTCATACCAACATTTAGCCATGATATACAAAAATTCACATAACCCACTCAATTTAATTGATTTAACACTACCCTCTCAATTATTAAAATAACACAAAAACTAGGTCTAAATTATCCTAATTTATTAGTTAAACTTCTAGAAACTCGATTATGAAAATCAACAAAAGCAATAGCATCAATCCACTTATTGTTTTCCCATCACATAAACTCATAAAAACTAATTTAGATTAGCGAAAAATTGCATTATGTGACTAGATTACAATTTCAAACATATAGACTCAATTTAACTTGAATTAAATCATGAAAATACAAAGATATAAGCATGAAACAGTATATATACATCATCCAAGAGCTCATGATAAGTTTTGAACTACTCCCTCCGTTCCCTATTTTCCTTGTGCGTTACTATTCATCTCTTTATTATGGTATATGATATAATAATAGTAGTGGGGTCAAATTGGGGTAATAATTGATGAAAGAGAAACAACTTGCAACTAATGAAGTGGGTGATGTGTGGAGTCCATCTTAATAAAAAAATATTATAAACCTAATAAAGTTGTTTGGTATAGAAAAACATGGAACATCAAAATCCAACATATGTAAAGAAAAATAGGGAACGGAGGGAGTACAAAATAAAATTCATCACTAATTGTCACAAGCTGTCAAATCTGTCAGTGTTTTTGTATAAGCTTTACAGGGCTCTACATAACTCATTATGAAGAAATAGGTCACGAATATTTGACAAAATAAACTTCAGGATATTATAAAACCAATTCAAAAATAATTGCTCAAAAATACGCAATAGAATGATCACAATAGCCAAAACAAAACTGATATGCAAATTTCAGTGAATTCTGACCACTAAGCAAAGAAAAATACGAAATAAATATGAAAACATTTCTAAAAATCCTATAAATTTCTAGATTCTAATTAGACATATAAATGAAGTAATTTATGAAATTAAATCCCAATAAAAACAATTTTAAGCAGGGAAAAACAAATCAAACTTTTGAACCAGAAACTGCAGTTTTTGACAGCAAACTCTAACTTCATTATTTTTGCAATTAAGCACGAAAATGTACCAAATAAAAGCCAAGATTTCGACATAAAGAATTCGGACATCATACGGTAGGTTAGATGACAAAATTTCCAGAATTTCACATGTTCATCAATTCTAATTAAAACATGTTAAAAACGATACATGAACATAATGGTAATGCATGAAAACAATTGTAACACATAAATTCATGAAAATCCTAAAATTAAACATGAATTTTAACAACCTAATCATGAATCTAATTATGATGAATTATACATTTAATAGGATCCTGTTAGTTTCCTTGATCGCTAGTCAAAAATTTAAGAAACGCTAAGAAAACGTCATTCGATCCAAAGCTCCAAAACCCAATTGTAACCCCCCCCCGGTTGTAACCCCCTTTTTTTCTACACTAGGATTAAACTAAGAAAAGATGAAGAAAAATTTTAAAAATTAAAACTTTTCTTTTCTTGTTCCCTCAAAACTTTTCTTTTCTTTTCTTCTTCACTAGTTTTATTTTTCCTTTTTTTATTTTTAATTTCTTTTAAAACCTAAAAGCTAGTTAGGTTAAAAGTCTTAGCCCGGTTACTTGAAATTGGGTCGGTTAACTAAACTTCATCAGTTGAAATATAAAATGGTTAAATTTTATATTTTGAATTTCGCGAATTATTTCCGACTTTAAAATATAGGCCATTACACTCTGAAATAATGGTGTGACCACGCCCGCATGTGATAACCAAGTAATATACGCACACATGTTCACTCCTTCCATTTTTCTGGAATGGTTACTTATTAGAATAACGATGATTACTTATTATAACAACGATGATGATTACTTATTTAGACATGATGGCTACTTTTTATACTTATAATTCAAATAACTTTTTTACTAATTTGAACTGCAAGGGTTAGTTATTTGGACGATCTTTGATACTTGTTAGAAATATAGAGGTTACCATTTAGTTATTTGAACATTAAGATTAATCATTTGATTATATAGGTTACTTTTTTACACATTTTTGATAACTGATTGAAGAATAATGATTACTAATTACAAAAATGATGGTTAATTATTAGTTGCACTCAAGTTACTTATAAACAACATTGTGTTTACTTATTTGAACAATTATAGTTACTTATATAAACAATAATGGTTACTTAATTACTTATCAAATTGGTCGAGGTCACTTGCTAGCAACATTATGGTTACTCATAAGAATATTATTGAATAGTGAGGTTTTGGTTACTAATATGAACAATGACAATACGGTTACTATTCCAATTAACAAGGTTAATTACTTCTATAAAACATATATAACGTCGTGTACGTTTACTTACCTATATTGCAATAGCTACTTATTTGAATAACATGTGTTACAAATTCACAAATTAAATCTAAGAATAAAAGTTATTTATATTAATTAATACTTTTATAATAACCTCAAGAAAGTCCCATTAGAATATTGAATTGAATAGGATTAAAGAAGTGGGAATTTGCAAATTTATGTATCCTTAAATAAATAAATAAATAAAGAGCAAATTTTGGTTGCTAGATTCAAGTAAAAAAACAAAATGGCCACTCAAAATCACATAGAAAGGAATAAGGAAGAAGAAGAAGAAGAAGAAGTAGAAGAAAGGAAGGAGGAGAGCGAAAGAATGCTAAAGAGGGAGAAATAATGCTACAATGACTTAATTTCTCTAAAAACCCTAAACTTTTGTGTATATATGGGCCGATCACACTATTAGTTATAGGTATGACCCACCACATATAGTGTGAGACTTATTATTGATGGACTAAAATTGTTGCAAATATCTTAAACCAAAGATAGTAGATCAAACTATGTTTATTAAGTTTCAATGATAAAGTGAAAAGATAACTAGCTAGTCTTCCCCTTGGTTTTCAAGGATTCTCGAAATTAATTCTAATCACTTGTCTTGACTATAAGGGTGTGTTCTCTTCGGGGGATTAGAATGGAATGAATTGGATTGAATTAAATTGATCAAAATGGATTGATAAATGGATTAACATAGATTGAAGGGCCGTTTGGTTGGGGATAGTAATCAAAGGGAATGGGAATCAACTGCCCCCATTCCCTTTGTTGTTATTTGTTATGCCACTTTTGCATTCCCCTCTCCATTCCTCATTCTCCTATTTTAACACTTTTCCATTCTCTCCCCCCCATCTTTTCCATTCCCTATCCCCACCTTCCACCCAACCACCATACAACAAACCACTAACTCAACCACCAACCATCACCCCTCATTGGCGCCAGTGTGCCACCTACTTCCCATCACCACCCCTAAACCGTAACCACCGCCCTAACTACCCAAAAAACTAAAACACCCTCCACCACCTACAACCACCTGTAAGACTCCCGAAACCACCACTCATCAACTCACCTCCCTTCGCCACCCTTCGTAACCCCCTCTACCACCCAAGACAAAACCCTATATTCTCCATTCGAAAATCCTAGCCACCCTTTTCCCTACCCCTGCCGCCAAATCCCAGCCAACAGTTGCTCCACTGTCGCCACTCCCCTCTCCCCTGAAAACCCCCTCCCCTTCCGCCACCCCCTCTCCCTCTAAAACCCTAAAAACGCCTCCCCTCCACCATACAAACGAACTGAAAAACAAAAAAAGGTTGGTGGTGGTCGTTTCAAGGGAAGAGGTGGGGCTGTCGACGCGGGGGTTAAGGTGGCAAAGCTTTTTAGGGGGAGAGGAGGTAATGATTGGGTGGGTGGAACCTATGCTATGGCGTTGTGCGGTGGACAATGGTGTCATTGATTCTCTTTCTTAATCAAAACAAACAAATAAGGACATCTAATACTTTTTGTTTTTCATTCACCACCTTCTTTCCCTTTGTTAAGGCCACTCCCTTTCCCTTTGTTGAATCAAACGACTCATGAATGGATTAGAATAGATTGAATATATTAGAATTGATTAAATTGGATTATTGTTGGGATAAGAATGAATTAGCATTAGCTAAACCTTATTTGAACTATTGGAAAAAAATATATAAAATTTTACCGTTATAATGACAAGCATGTAACATTGATGTGGCACGCACGGCTAATGGGCTGCCACATGTCATATGAAGAGTGAACCAAGTGTCCACCTTTAAATAATTAAGATTAGTATTACCTTGACACGTGTCATTGTATGATTTAATCACCTCAACTAAGGGTTGTTCCACATGTTCACATCCCATGGTGTCATTGGAAATAAGATCTCCCATGTAGACTAACTAAGTAATGACACTTGTCAAGTCCTCATTGGTTGACCAAAATAGGTCATCATGTCCCAATATGATTGACAAACCCCCAAGGCTATTTGCTTTTAATTACCCCATGAAACCATGGGGCATTTAGTTATTACACAAAGAAAGAGAACTTCTCTCTCTAGAATTAACTTTGCATTAATTATATTTAATTTCCTCTAATCATCCTACAAACCCTTATTTAAGCATCGTAGGAAGAAGGATCTTGCTCCCTTATTTTGTAGGTCTCGAGAAGCGTGCATTGGAAGTAAACAAGCCCACATCTGATCATCTGACATGTATTCCTTTAGGATTCTCTCCACTTAACCAGCTGAAGTGATGCTACTAGGATTTCATACTACATTATAAACAATATTGATAACACTACCTATTGTTTTTTGCTAGGGAGCAACAAAGGTGAGAGGTGAGAATCGATGCCAAGATCTTAAATGGAACTGATATGGAAGATGTAATTAACTAATTTATTCATCACTCTCAACTTAAAGCACTTTCGCATATAATTCATCCAATATCTTTACTTTCGAAATCAAAATTTAATTCAATATAAACAAAAATAAAAAAAATGTAAATATATTATAGATGATATATGGCAAGATATGTGTGTAGAAGACTAGAAGGCCACAAACATGAGATTTGAAGATGCTGAGGATATGGAAGGGGAAGAATTATACTAAGATAATCGAAACAACTCTTTACCAATTAATTCATGTAAACTTTTGTATGGTTGTTAATGAATAATTATTTCGTAAAGATATAAGAGCAACACTTTAATTATGTAGCAAAAATTGTTAACTTCATTTTTTAATTGCTTAATTTTACATAACTGAAAAAATTAGTTACTAAAAAAAGAAGAAAAATATTGGTTTGAAATAGATGAAAAAGGATCAAAATGGATTAAATAAATCACCAATAGATGATAATGGATTAAAAAATGTGAATAGATTAGAATGAACTATTATAGATTATTGAATGGATTAAAATGGATTGAATTGGATGACGAGGACTATGAATGAGATTGAATTAAAATGCATTGGATTGAATTCGGAAATGTCAACCTTTAAATCAATTGTTATACTATAATCCCGGGAGTATATTTCACAATATACTCCATCTGATATCCATTTTTTACAATGTAATATTCACTTTCCTACATATAATATTCATTTCGTTGAATATAATATTCTCTATAGACTACATAGTTAAAATATTTTGATCTATCATTAAGGGTGGTTGTTTATTTTGATTTGATTCTAGAGTCGAATAAGTTATTCATTTACTTATAGTTGAGGAAGTACATTACGCCATTACTAATAGCTTTGATCTTATTATCAAGTATATCTTATAGGTCTTTAATTAGCCTATATTTTTTTGTCACCTTTTCCTTTGTAAAAATGTATAGAAAGAAACTTGCATTGGTCATTCCTTAACAAGGAGTAATAATGTAGTATTATTATGATGTAAAAATAATGCATGTTTGAAAAGAACAAGTGTCTTATAATGCTACCTTTGCTACGAATTAGTTGCAACAAAAATAATAGTTTGTGAGGTATTAAATAATATATTGTTGCAACTAATTCGTGACGAAGGTAGTATGTATGATGTATTGGTGAATGGTGTTATTTCTATGAATGAATAAAAATATTACATATTAAGAGATAAATATTGCATATTCAAAACTGGATATTGTACTTTGGAGATTGAATATTACAATTTGAAAAATTTGAGCATTTATTTGTGTATAATATTTTGAGCATATATTTATGTATAATATTAGGAAATAAACATCTATTGTTGAAAACATAACACATATTGTTGCTATTGCTCATTCACTATTGACGAAACTTAAGGGTTCAAATTATAAACAATTACTAGTTCAAAAAAGAATATCATTGTTTTAGTTATAAATACCTAATGTCTAAAGAAAAATATTAGTCATTTTGCAAGAATTTGATGTATAGAGTTTATAATAAGAAAAGTTTAATGAATAAGTGCTGACTGCTGAGTATATCGTCTAAAAAACCAAATATTACTTATTGAAAAAAATAAACATTACTCGTTAACAAATAAATATTACAAGGAGTATATTATGAAATATATTGCCGGTGTATATAATAGTATGCCGCTTTAAATTGAAGGCACCATAATAGGTTTTGAATTAATACTTGTGTTATTTGGAGGCTTTTAGCAAAGCAAATCCATATTTGGGTTGGTGGGCTGACTCAATGGGTCTACCAAAACATAAAGGAGGAGGAGTTGCAGCTAGGCAACACTTGGCCAAGACAATTAGCAACGATTATCTGGCGGGTTTAGAGATGGAGGAATGACATAATTCATGGACAAACCAATCATATCCCCATAGACCCTAATGGTTTTTTACAAGTGAGATTAATAAAAGCTCAGCGCGCGTTTATATGGTGAACCGGGAACGAATGCAAGACAAGGCACCCTCTACGTTCGACGGCAGCCACCGCCTTACGATTGGTGCGCATTGAGCACAGATGGAGTGGCACATGGTTCACCTAGGAAAGCAAGAAGTGGGGGAATTCTTAGGAATTATCTTGGCAATTGTGGGGGCTGAGCTAAATGCTGTACGATTGGGTCTAATATATGTTAAAGAGAAGGGTATCCGAAAGCTAATAGTTCAGATAGATAATAAAGCGTGCATCTCCGTGATCACAAGTGAGACTCCTTATGAAGGTGATTGTGTTCATTTAATTAATTCTTGTAGACTGCTCCTACGTGAGACCAACTGGGAAGTGGAACTAGTTCATATGTACCGAGAAGGCAACTGAGGTTGGCAAATTATGGAGTTGATCAATAAGAACGAATTGCTATGTCGCACGATCCTCCTTTGGAGCTAAAAAATACTATAATGCAAGATGCGTGAGGAGTGGCCTGGCCATGACTAGTTAGCTTGTAGTTCATTTTTTTTTTTCTTTCAGGCTGTGACTCTCTTTTGCCAAAAAAAAAAATAATAATAATAATAATAATAAAATTCCATATTGTTAAGCGTAATAGCACAGGAGTTAAGGGTAGAGTGTAATAGTAGTAATAAATGCCATACTTCATTACGAATATTAATCAATAATGTTATTATGTTACATATGCATAGTATAAATGTAGTATAAATATGTGATGTTCGGAGCGTAAATTATTGCATCTCAATACTAAATACAATCATAAATTCTCTCGGTAAATTCAATACATATTTGAAAACACATGACACTCTTGTTTCTTTTTTGCCCGCCTTTTCCATACTCTTTTCCCCTCAAACTTCCGACCTCCCCAACGTTCACCGGCGACAACTTTCTCTCTCCTCATAATCAAATCGCCATTAACAAACCTCAACCCTAATTTAAATCCCCTCAAATATCCAAACCTCAATTTCAAATTCGCCGCCAAAAAAATTGTGTAATTTCTTCCTCAACTAAACACTCACAAATCAAAAACCCTAATTTCAACTGTAATCTCAATCATTTTTTTGTTGAAATTATGGCAGTAGATTTACATTTCGAAGAATCATTACTTCGACAATTGAAGCTACAAGATCCATGGCTTCCTCCAAGACCTTGGGAATCTATGCCTTCTGAAAATGGCGCGTGTGATCCTCTCTCCTCAAATCGTGCTTCCTTTAATGGCGGTCTTTATGATCTTTCCACAGTTTCAGTGAGTAATTCTTCTGTATTTAGGGTTTTATACTGTTGAATTATATGCATTGTTACTTTGTTGAATTATAAGTTCACTTTACAGTATTTTTGATTGTAATTTTATTGTTACATTCGTTTCTAATAAAATGCAACTGTTTCACATAGAGAGAAAAATTGTCTAGTCGTTGTATTTTAATTAGAACCGAGGTAGAGTTAGATGCCGAAAGTGGATACATTGTTTAGGACAGTTGTCGCGTGATTTTGGAATGCATTCTGATATCATGATCTCTCTAGATGCGAGTAATATATTAGCAATGACAAAGTTTTATGTACACCCGGTATACGGTAAGTAATTATTGTACAATGATGTTAAAGTTAATTTTTTTTTTTGTTTTTTTGTGTTCTATATACCTTAAATTTAGCTCAAAGCAAGTTATTATTATCTCTTTAGCTACAATGAGGTTAAAGTTACAACTTTTTTTTTTTTTTTTTTTTTTTTTTTTTTTTTTTTTT